>CM053580.1:296185710-296205040 GCA_028627135.1 Pseudochirops cupreus | reverse complement strand
TATTCTTACTCATGGTTCTTCAGACCGTGATTTTTTTTTTAATCTCTGTGGGGCTCTGCTTCCAGAAGGGAAAGCTCTGTCCCAAATCGCTGGGGTCCTCCTGGCTGCCGTAGCTCTTAGGGAGAGGCTGGGAACTCTTCCTATATACTTCTGGCTGACCAGATAGCGGGGACTCCAAGACCGAGGCCCAAGATGGCGATCCGTCCAGGCCGCTCAACAGGAGAGCCCTGGCTAGCCCAGTCGCTCAGTCCCCCTGCTGCCTGCAGGCTGGGGCGGGAAGCTGCAACGTCCTCTGCCTTTTGCTTTCGCTTTTCTGCTCTGGAGGCCTTCCAGCCAGACTGCTTATCTCCCCCTTTCGCAATTCCCATTCACAGCTGCCACTAATCCGCTTACCTGAACCTCCTGAGCTCCTCCCATCCAGCCGCCCCCGGGGCAGAGCCACAGCTTTAGGCCAGGCTGGTTTCGGTTCACAGTGCTGATATGGTTCCTCGTAGCCGAGCTGACTTTAGTGGGAAGTATCTTTGTGTGCGTTTTGGAGTTCCAGGATTGGTTTAGAGTCCTATTTTATGGGTATTTTGGGGTGGCTATGTGAGAGCTGGGATGTGTTGCTGCTGCTACGCCGCCATCTTGGCTCCACCCCCCCCTGCTGTTTTCTCTACTGGATTATAAGCAGGAGAAAGATCTTGAACATAGTTGATGGTCAATAAACATTTGATATATGAAACTGGATGGTCAAGTATTGTGTGGGAAACTCTTATTTCTAACAATGTATGCACTACATCTGAAAATAAAGAATATCATCCCTCTATTACCAGGAGAGAAACTGAAATTAATGGAGACACCACTAAATCTGAACAGTATATTGTTAGAGAATATGGAATGGAACTGGCAATATTTTTTACTATATGTTATCAGAATACACTCATTAAGTGGTAGAGCGTAGGGTGTGGTAGTGACTTAGATTTAGAGTTGATCGTGATTTCTTTAATCTAACTCTCTTTTCCTATTTTTTTCATTATTTCAATATTCCTAAAATTGTGTTCATCATTAAGGCACTTTAATGAGGAACAGAAAATTATATTTATGTCAATTAATAATAGGAAATTATGAGGGCTTATTAGGAGGAATATTTATTTATCAATATTTATTTATCTATCCTCAAGGATCTAAAATTTCATCAATGAGAGTTCAGCTAGGTCCTGATTAGTGTGAATAATGAATCCCATGGAGTGATTACATTATTTGAATTTATGTTAATTGTGACCTAGCTGTATTGCCTCTAATGGTTCTGCTCACAAGCTCTCCCCTAGGATAGCGTTGAGAGTTATTGATCACCCTGTGACCAGGCTGGCCTTAGATCTCTCCAGGCTCATCTGGACAGCAGTCAGCCAGTCTATCACCGTGCTGCTAAAGTAGTCTCCCTGTAATGCTTCATTGGTTATGAGGGTAATATGAGGCTCTTGAAGATTTTGCCAACAGGATTCATGCCTTGGTAGGACCAGTTAAACTGGAAATAGTTCATATCTGGACCTAGTCATGATTAGAAGGAACATCTGGTGCTTTTGAAGTCTAAAAATCTGATGTGCACTAAAGAAAGCCCAACCAAAAAAAATACACACACAATGCCCATAACAATATTGATGTAAAGATCAAAAGGAGGGAGACAAACATACAGAGACAGAGATAGTCAGAGAGAGATTTTTCTCTATCTCTTAGCATTTGTTCTTTCCTGCTCTTAGGTGAATGAGTGTTGGAGATGAAATAGACTGAGCTATGAGCATGTGAAATCTTAAAAGTTCCAGGAACTGTGGTCCATGCCAGCATTTTCCAGCAGCTGAGTCCAGTGAAGAACAACCTTTAGTATCCATCCCAGCAGTGGACTGGATCTGATAATCAAGCCTAATAAAAGAAAAGGAGAAAAAAAGAAAAAGAGGATGAGAAAAGAATCAGTAAAATCAATAAATACATTGAAAAAGTCTGAAAATATATGCAACATACCAGATCTATGGATCTTCCACCTCTGCAAATGAGTTGGGGGAATTATTTTCTTATACCTCTTCTTTGTGACAAGCTTGTTCTGCATAATTCTGCAATTCTGAAATCCACTTTCAATGATTTTATGGTTGTTGTTAAAAGTGAGGGATTTTTTTAAGTATTGGGAAATATTTTTAAAAGAATTTTAAAACCTGAGCATGTAAAAAGAGAAGAGTCAGTGAATTAACTAGCTCTGTACAGGGGAAATGGGAAAAGGTGAGCCCAATATAACCACCATCATAAACCTATGCCCCACAAGATGAGTACAACATATGTAGATCAACCACAAACTCCAGTCAAGGTTGTATATACAAAATTCATTTTAATCAAAGAGGGAAGATACAAAGTCAGAGCTATGTTCAGTGATCAAATTTCTGAGGGGAAAACTAAGCAAATGGGATTAAGAATGTTGGAGAAAAGTATTTGGATTCAAAGTAGTGAACTGATCCCTCAACTAGGTCAAACTTGTGCCCTAAATCAAACTAAGTCAAACATGTTCATTTTTTCTAGAAAAGTTTCATAAGTTGACTTCCTGTTCCATTATCTTTTCTTAAAAAATAATTTAATACAAATTTAAATTTATATAAATATATACTTTAATATAACTTTTTTTAAAAATTTAAATTTTAAAATAAGTTTTTATTGATATTATTGTTTCTTATGTTATCATAATTATCCCAGGTTTCTTCCCTTTCCTTCCCATAGAGCCATCTTATACAACAAATAGTATTTCATTATCTCTTCATGAACTATAGCATAAGACAATTTCATTCTGAGTAACTCTGGTTCCAATGAACCTCTATCTACACTGCTGTGATGTTTGTATGAAAATGCCTTGGTGTATCAAGCTAGGATGTTAGGTTCTGACAGGCAAAGGCATGGAGAAATTACCATTCACTGTTTAACATACACAATTCCTCTTCTGGGGAACAGAGCGATGAAGTGAGATTGGCACTATTTTCGAGAATAATTTGAAACCATAACCAAAGGATCTCAAAACTGGCATGCCCTTTTGACCCAGCAATACTACCATAATCTAAGGAGATCAAAGGAAAAGGAAAAGGACCCATATGTACAAAAATGTTTATGATAGCTCTTTTCGTGGTGGCAAAGAATTGGAAACCGAGGACATGTCCATCAATTGGGCATTGTGTTTTATGATTAAAGAGATGCTTTCAGAAAAACCTGAGAAGACTTACATGAACTGATGCAAAGTGAAATGAGAAAAACCAAGAGAACAATATCCACAGTAACAGCAATATCATAAATATAATGAACTGGGAAAGACTTAGTAACTCTGAATAATTCAATGATCTACCACAACACCAAAAAGACTTATTATGAAGAATGGTATCCACCTTCATATGGAGAACTGATAGACTCAGAGTGCAGATTAAAGCACATTTTTCATTCCTTTTTTGGGAACATGACTACTGCAGAAATATGTTTTGCATTATTTCATTGTATAATGGATATCATATCTTTTGCCTTATCAGTGGGTGGAAAAGGAGGTAGTGGGTGGGAGAGAATTTGAAACTGAAAGTAAAAATATAACTTGAAAATTTTAAAAGAGAGATTGGAAAAGATAATTACCTATACCAGCCACTACATAGCATTATTGGCTTATACAGTTTAGTTGCTATTTGGGGGCAAGTCAGGACTTGCACTATATTGGTGTGTTGGTCACTCAATTAAAGGACAGTATGTTATGGTAGAAAGAGCAATGGACCTGGAGTTAGAAGGCATAGCTTTAAGTCATAGACAGTCAAGGCTGAATTTAACTAAGAGAGCTTCAGTTTAAGTCAACTTTTGTTAGTTATCCCATAAAGGAAAGCAAAGAAGGAAACAAGCATTTATTAAATGCCTACTACTTGCCAAGCATTGTGCTAAGCACTTTACAAATATTACCTCATTTAATTCTTACAACAGACCTGGGGAGGTAGATGCTATTATTATAATATATTTATATTATTATATATTATATTATTATATTATTTCCTCATCTTACAGATGAGGAAATGAAGGCAGATTGAGTTTAAGTGACTTGCCCTGAGTCACATAACTTGTAAAGTGTCTGAGGCTGTATTTGAACTCAGGTCTTAATGACTCCGAAACTGCTACTCTATCCACTACACTACTTAGAGACAAGTCAACTGGAAATTGTGTCCTAAGATGATGGTGTATTTTGCTTCAGGGTAGAGGTGGGGAGCCAGATTCAAATTCAACAGGAAAGATCCAAAAATCATGAGCTAGGGATTAGTACCAAGTAAATACATACATAGAGGAAGCAATTGCAATGGGAATAAGGAAGCTGAATCAGGGGAACCCAGATAGCCTTAAAACAAGAACTGAACTAACAAATCCAATGTTCACATGGGATTTCAGGACTTGAGTTCCAATGTTGCTATTGGCATATTTGCATTTTTCACTTATCACATAATAAAAGTATTTTATTGCCTTCCATTCCAATGCACGAGTATTCACATTTCCTTTCCAGACTTCCTTCAGTCTTCTCTATCTACCAGAAAGGGTCAAAATATGTGTAGGACTTGGTTAATTGACTAATTCATGTTATATATTTTGAGATATGAGCCCAAGCTTAATCTTTAACCTTAATTATAAACAACATTCCCTGTTCTCAGTTTTCTTTCCCCTTTCATTGGCTTCAATTTTTATACCACCACTGTTGATTCTGTAATGATTTGGACGGTAGTTGCTTGTCAGGTTCTCGTTCAAAACTTAGCCTACTAACTCAGAAATAATGTGACTTCATCTGCACTTTAGAGGGGAAAGCCTCTTACAGAAGCAGTCAGAAAATTGTAACAAAAGATACAAAACACTTACCAAAATGTCTCTTTAACATCATCTTCGTGTTTTTAGAAAGCCCAGGATTTGGGAATCTAATAGCATGAGAAGAAAATGTTGTTCTAAGCAACATGCAGAAAGTTTTAAGGACAGCTGGAGAAATAGTAGTTACTAATATCCAAAGTGAACCATGTTTTCCACTGAATTTATTCTTCCTCATTCTGTCTAGTGGCTTTTAATCTAATAGAAAGCAAAATAACTTGCCCCTACAAAGAAATTAAATATATGAATATAGGTTTAAAGGGACAAGAAGCACTTAGCTAAAGTTATACAAAAACACATGGGGAAATTAGATTAGATAAATGGAACCACCAAAGTAATTTTATTTGGATGCCTTCAAAGTAGAGCTAGAAAAGGGGCCAATATAAGAGTTTTCTTCACAAAGTAAGTGCCAAGTAACAAATGTAGGAAAGAGAGGAATTGTTCAAATGCCTCAGATTGGAAGTGAATTTATAATTTAAAGTTCTCCCTAGGAAGGTGTGGAAGAAACTGTTCAGATGAAATGAGAACTGACAACATTTTTTAAGGTCTGTAGAACTTAAGCTACCCACCCTCCTCAGCTCACCACCATCACTTTTTGTCTTCATGCATTCCTGCACTTTGTGGACTTGGCTGGCAGCCAGAGATGAATATTTGAGAACAAACTTGTTCCTTGGTATTTGTGGCCTAACCCAAGTAGAAGGCAGTGGTAGTAGTGAACTTTGTAAACTTCAGGGCTGTGGTTCATAGTCCTTCAGACACTGTGACTTAAGATCCAATATTGTTGAATTTGACTGTTAGTTCAAAATCAGCAACTGGCATGTGACTGAAATAAATACATAACTGAACTGATTTAAAAATAATTATAAGACTAATACTATATATTTAAAGTACTACCTATTTCCCTACTGGAAAATATTGGGTAAAAAAAAGTTTACTGTAAAGGCATTAAAGACAATTGCTCAGTTGTCTAGTTTTAGCTAGTAATTTTAAGAGGAAAGCACATATGTAATGTTAAAGATACAGTCTAAGAAAACATATCTTTTCTTTCATGTAGATTCTCTACCACTAGCGATTTTTTTCTCTTGTCTTTGCTAGCAATCTAAAAGTTGTTTTCTCTGTTTTTCTTTTTAGTGTCTCTAGAATTTGGCCACAATTCATCAAATGATGTGTCAGGGTATACTTTCCATTCTGATCAATGAGAGAAGTTTTTCCCCAATCAGAATATGACCCCAAATAGAAAACAAAGTTTAAAGCAAAGTCATAACCAAGGTGAGATGATGAGGGCCTTGACCCAGGAAACTAAAATCTGGAGAGTATAAGAACTTAACAAATGCTCTCTAGCAACATAGATGTCACTATAATGAGGCATATAGGTGGCAAAGTGGGTAGAATGGTGGACCTAGAGTCAAGAAAACTTGAGTTCAAACTCACTAGCCATGTTACACTCAGCAAGTCACTCGATTTCTGTCTGCCTCCATTTTCCCAACCGTAAAAATGGGAGTAATAATAATAGCATCTAACTCTCAGGGTTACTGTGAGTATCAAATGAGATAACACTTGTAAAGCACTTCACACTATGCCTGGCTCATAGTAGGTTCTGTTTTAAATGCTTACTTCCCATAAGAAATTTCCCCTCCCACTTAACTCAATTTGTTTTAATTGCTTCTTAATTGCTTCATTTTCATATTTGCATTTAAAATAAATTATTTCACATTTTTAGTAAATTATATTACAAATTTAATTTGAGGGCATATCTCATTCTGCTTGTTCCAGATGCAAAAATTACTGATTATGGCTTTGCCAAAATAGTCTAACCTTTCCTCTCTAAAAAATAAACAAAAAGGCCACTGACAAGGCTCTAACTGAAGACTACTGCTTCCCCTTCATAAGTAACTATTATGATTTCTAGTATCTGTTTCCTGAATAAAGTTAGATTTGAACTATAATCAAACACATTCAAGTCCAGCTTTTTAAGTTAGCATATATACCAAATTGGTCCTTACTTACTTTGACATTTATGCTTAGATGGTACATCAAAGCACAATTCTGGCAAGACCCACTATATGAAAGAAGAATCAATTCAGCAAACATTTATTAAGCACCTAATGTATGTATAGCACTGCGTCAGGTCCTGTGGTCCCTTACGAATAGCTAAATGAGGAATGAGAGTATATGTTCTAGCATTTCACACCCCTGTCTCTCCTAGCCTGGCATGTGAGAGACATGGAAGGTCAAGAGTGAGTAGGAGGTCACTGGGACCCCCCGGCCCTCATCCTTGGCTCTCATCTTGACATTATGGTGTGTGGTAAGATAGCAGGATACAGGCGTCCAGTTGAAGTCTTCTACACATTTATCTATCATGTTATACCTGAAACATATTCCAGCTTGACTGAGTTATAGATGGAACATCACTTCTATAAAGTAATTAATTATTCCAAAACATTTGTTATGGATCATCCCCTAAATATGGCTCAAAACATCCAAAAGGACCTCCCACGCCTAGATCAAATCAACTTAATAAATCTAAAACCTACTGAAACTTTATGACTAACAATATCACATGACCTTTTAAGTAACCTATATGAAAATCAGTCATCAATTTAGAGACATCACATTGAGTGATCAGCACAAACAACCATGAATTACTCTGTTGTCAGTTTAAACTAAGAACATCCTGCCCTTTCACCAACTGAAACTTTTGACTTATGAGAAAGAAAAAAAAGGCACTGAAAATAGTAACTTACTTCCCCCACAGATACATGGTCAAAGGATATGAACAGAAAGTTTCCAGAGGAAGAAATATAATCTATCAACAACTATATGAAAAGCTGCTTCAAATCACAAGTAACTAGAGAAACTTAAATTAAAACAACCCTGAGATACCTACCACCTTACTTAACTATCAGATTGGCCACAATGATCAAAAAGGAAAATGGAAAGTATTGGAGAGGCTTCAGAAAAACAGGCTGGCTAGGGTACTTTGGTGGAATTGTGGATTGGTGCTGCCATTCTGGAAAGCAATTTGAATTATGCCCCAAAAGCTCTAAACTCTATGTTCCCCCTTGCTATAGCAATAACATTACTAGATCAAAGAGATAAAATAATGAGGAAAAGAACCTATACCTAGAAAATTAATTATGTTAAATAACTCCTTTCACAGCGGCAAAGAACTAAAAACTCAGGAGGGTTCCATTAAATGGGGAACAGTCAAACAAATTATGGTATGAATGCAATGGAACACTACTGTGTCATAATAAACAATGAAGGGGAATATTTCAGAGAAACCTTGAAAGCCTTATATGAACTGATGCAAAGCGACTGCTCAACCAAGGGAACAATTTATATAGTAACAGCAATGCTGCAAAGTACACAACTTTGAAAGACTTAAGGACTTAGAGAATCAATGTAATGACCAACCACAGTTCAAAGGATTCATGATGAAGAATGTTCTCTACTTCTTGACACAGGGAAAATGAGCTTACGATGCACGATGAGATGTACATTTTTACACATCCCATGTAAGAATTTGTTTCGTTGGACCATGCATATTTCTTACAAGGGTTTTGTTTTCCTTTCTTTTTTTCTTAATGGGTGGGGAATGAGAGATAAAATAAAAGCTTATTAATTTTAACAAATAGACACGTTTTAAAAGAAGTGACTCACCACAATTTCATCATCATTCATCAGCGATGAAGCATGCTACATACATCCTCCAGAGGCAAAGGACTCAAGATACAAATTACGTCTTATTTTGGGACATGACCAACATTGGGATTTATTTAGCTTCAGTCCTATGTTTGTTTGCATGCGTATATGTTGCAAGGCTTTTGTTTTTCTTTTCTTTTTTTTAAATTGGTGACAGGAAGGAGACAGAAGATAGGAACAGGGTTCCCTACAAACACCCCCATTAAATGAGAAGAGCATAAAAGAAGACCAGAATAAATCACAGCTAATCAGGACAGCTTTGAAGATGACATGATGAATGTTTTACTTAAAGAAAAAAACAATCTCTCCATAATTGAAATTTACAGTTTCATGTACGATCCCTTCCTCCTATTCTACAATATATATGGAAATCTCACTTTATTTGGTGTTTAATTTCAGAATATTAATATTTATAATAAAATAGTCATCATTAGTTTTTTAATGTTGAGAATTTAAGCTTTAAATATTTCAATAAATTTGTATTCTTATCAATTTAGGTATTGGAATTGATGCAATGCAGGTGCTTTATAAGTACAGATCAGAACCCATCCAAGTCTTCTTAATCTGCATAATTTCCTCTGGAGGTTATAGAAGATCCACCCAATGTGCACATGGTCTTCCTCCAGCTCTTTTTATATTTTACATATTGAAGGTCTCCATGAAGCACTTTTACTGTCTATCTTATTCCTTGCTCATATAATAGGCCTTATTTTCCTTTTCCAATCACAAATGACCTCACTGATATTTCTTGTTCCACTTTTTGAGAATAGGTTGCTGGTAGAAATAGGCTACAGCTTATTTGCTCTCCCAATGCATCTTCCCATTGCCCAATGGGTCATCCCAAACTTTAATTCCTCAGAGTTTGTGATGTAACAAGATTTGTACCATAAAGCATTCCAGGAAAATGATTGTATTGAAAAGGTGGACTTTTGCATGAATAAGAAGGTTGGAATCATTAAAAGCACTGCATAGTCTCACAAATCTATTCCAGCCTCTATGTTCCGGATCTGTAGTACCTGTCTCAAATATGCACGCTGATAGACTAATTCAACGCACTGACCATCCATGTCACAACCTAGGCATTTTCTGTCCATTATTTTTTCCCATATGGATTATTAAGTTGATTTTCTTTGAGCAATCATGTATCTCATTGACAGGGCCCTATAGTATGAACTATTAGGTTGATCTCCTTTAAATAATCATATATCTCAATATCAAGGTCTAGACTAGTGATCAACAAACTGCAGTCCATCGGTTAAATCTGGCCTTCCACTTATTTTTGTATATTCTATAAGCTAAGAATGGCTTTTATGTTTTAAAAACAAATTGTATTTAAATTTTAAATAAATTGTACTTTTACAATTTAATCATACAATTTTAAATGAATTACATTTTAAAATGTAAAAACCATTCTTAGCTCATAGGCCATATGAAAACAGGCAGGGCTTGGTTTCACTTATAGCCAGTAGCTGACTGACCCCTGTTCAATCAACACAATGTTATCCACAAAAGGGAGAATCAGGAGGAGTCCACCATCTGCAGGGAAATCTGATTCTATTTGGATGTTTAGCAGAATACCTTCTTTGAGAGTGGAGAACCTCTTTGGCAATTATATATTGTCCTTGATAATAAGAGGCATAATGAATAGCTTGAATTGTTGGTTGCATTTGTCAAGAAATTATATATGATCTTAACATATACTTGAGAGATTTTTCTTTTGCTTTTTGGAGGGGAAAAGGGCAGGGCAATTGGGGTTAAGTGACTTGCCCAAGGTCACACGGCTAGTAAGTGTTAAGTATCTGAGGTCATATTTGAACTCAGGTCCTCCTGATTCCAGGGCCAGGGCTCTATTCACTGCGCCACCCAGACACCCCCACTTCAGAGTTTCTTATGAGAGAATTTTTGATGCTGCATTTTATACTACCAACTCAAATGCCTTTTTTTCCCCAGTAATTAACTAATAACAAAAAGAGAGGAGATTTATACCTTTAGGTCAATTGTATTATAGGAGAAAAATGTGGTCTGCTTTAGAGAGCTATTAGTGAAAAATCTGCCTGTTCCCTTCTCATATTTTCACTGAGGATGACCTCAATATTCATGGAGTTCAACCATACAGCTGCCAAATTAACCTTCTGAAGGCACAGGTTGGACCCCATCGCTCTCCTGCTCAAAAAATCTTCAGCAGTTCCCCACTGTCCCTAAGATAAAATCCAAACTTCAGGGTCTGGAATTTAAGGTCTTTTACCTTAAATCTACCTTTAACCTACCTTTTCAGACTTATTTCATATGATTTCCCATTATGTATACTACATAACAGCCAAATTAGTCTACTAGCTATTCCTCCAGACTATCAATCCACAAGCATTTATAAGGTACTGTGCCAAGGGCTGGGGGTTCAAAGACAAAAAGGAAAGGGTCCCTACCTTCAAGGAGCTTAAAGTCTATCAAAGGAAATGTTCACAAAGAAGTACATACAAAGTATACAAAGGTAATGGGGAAGGCACTAGCAGTTGGTAGGAATCACAGTGCTTGAGTTAAAAGTTTGAAAGAAACTACAACTATGCAAGATGAAGATACATGAAGGAAGACCAGGTAAAGTCCTAGGGAAGCCTGGCTCCTATAGAAAGGAGTCAGACTCCTTTTCTCAAACTCTCTGGCCTTCTTTCTACTCTAGAGCCTTGGGGAGAATCACTAAAGTTTAGTTAGATTTGTCTCAAATTTAGACTGGATCTGAAAAATGGTGGGGTAGAAAAGTACTCAACACGGAATATAAAGCAGGTACAGGAAAGCTATTTATTTCCTTCACACAAAAGCAATGCTAAATTTACAAAAGACTGACAAGTGTGCTGTTAAAAAAAAACTTAATAAGCAGTCATGTGTAACTGCTATTGAGACTTAAAACACAAAGCAATTTACAGTACTGCCGAGTCAGAATTTTACCTTCACCTCCATACTTTTTGCCAAGTTAGGATAGGGAATTTGTTCATGTTCCAAGAACTGTAATAGCTGCTGAGGCCTCCTCTCAAAGTTCATCCAGAACCAATTACGAACCCAAGAGCTTCTAAATTCTCAAATTCATGATATTATCTCCAGGACTGGGAAAGTCCATCTCATGATCACTGCTGCTCAGTCACGTAGGCTCAGGAAAGAAACATAAGCAGGAGAGAAAGCTAGGACTTTGAGATCCCAGCTCAAGCTCATCTAGGCCAGTACTTGTTCTGGCTGCCGTGTGTGAGCAATTCGACATAACTTCTCTTCCTCATTGCCTCTAAGGCAGCGGTTCTCAACCTTCCTAATGCTGCGACCCTTTAATACTCGTATGTGGGTGTTTCTGCATGTGGGCAGACTCACCTGGAGACGGATAGAGGAGCAGTGTCTCAGTTCCTAAGACCATCAGAAATACGTGTTTTATGATGGTCTTAGGCGACCCCTGTGAAAGGGTCGTTTGACCCCCAAAGGAGTCGCGACCCACAGGTTGAGAACTGCTGCTCTATGGGAAGGCTCAGAGTTCTGAGCTGCTCTGCAGGTGGAGAGAGAGAACAGCAGAGGAAGGGAGTCATTTCCATTCTTAGCTCAGTGGCCAGTGCTCTCTGATGTAGCTTCCTCCCTCCGCACCTTTCAGAGGGCAATAGTGGGATGGTGGAGACCAAGGAACAACCTAAAGTTTACTGCATTATCCCAAAGCATTAAGCCCTTCAATGTTAAGTCAAGCTCCTCAGGACGGGGCACAGAGTAGACCAGGGGAGTCTGCTATTTACTCTTCATTGTTGTTGTTCTTCAGTCATTTCAGTTGAGTCCAACTCTTCACGACCTCCTTTGGGGTTTTCTTGGCAAAGACACCGGAGTGATTTGCCATTTCCTTCTCCAGCTCATTTACAGATGGGGAAACTGAGGCAAACAGGTTTAAGTGACTTGCCCAGGGTCATACAGCTAGTAAGTGTCTGAGGTTGGATTTGAACTCAAATCTTTCTGATTCCAGGCCTTGTACTCTATCCACTGTGCCACCTAACTGCTCTTTACTCTTCATTATTCTGTATATTTCTTTTTATATTTTCCTACAAAGAATGTTTAGTATCTATCTCTGTGCTGAAGAGCTGTCTGCCTTGTGGTCACAAGTGATTACAATTCCTTTGGCTAATCAAGAAAGAAGCAGAATGGGGCAGCTAGGCGGTGCAGTGAATAGAGCACCGGCCCTGAATTCAGGAGGACCCGAGTTAAAATCCAGCCTCAGACACTTGATACTTAACTAGCTGTGTGACCTTGCACAAGTCACTTAACCCCAATTGCCTTGCCTACCCCTGTCCAAAAGAGAAAAAAGAAAGAAGCAGAATACTGAGTTAATTGTACAGCACTAAGCACCAGTCCACACTGATGGACTTGCCAGTCTCCATATGCATCCCCTGTGTCCTCCCTTCTTTCCTTGTGCAGACTGACCCCATGCTGTGGAGGGAATCCACACCCTCTTTGACTGCCTCACAGAATCCTTAAATTCCATTTAAGGTTCAGCTCAAGCATCATGTCCTACACAAGACCTTTCAACTCTTCCAAATTATTAGCATCCCTCTACTTTCCACACACACACCCATCAGGACCAAATTATTTTGTGCTTAGCTGAGGTGGAAAGGCAGCTTTGACACAATGTAGGGGGTTTTAACTGGAGTTCTTGAGCCTGTGGGTTTTTTTTAAAAATATTTTGAACAGAATTTCAATATAATTGGTTTCCTTTGGAATCATACGTATTTTATTTTATGTATTTAAAACATGACACAAAAGCAATTAAGAATCTCTGGCAAACTGGATAGATGACTGACCTTAAAATCCAAAGACCTCTATTCCTGCACTGCCTCTGATACGTGCTGGCTGTATGACCCTGGGCTTCCCCATGCGCTGGACAGCTCTCTAAGAGAAGGTGTATAGAAGGTGCCAACCTGCATTGGGAGAGGGGGTTTCCTTACCTGGGAGTTCTCTAGACAAATTAAATCATAGGTCCAGTCCTTATTCCTTACTTTGCATACATATCTTTGGTATGTGGGGTTACTGTGTACATATTTTGTGTGTGTTTTGTGTATATCTTATCTGTGCACATGCTGTTTCCAGTGGTAGAATGTAGGTTCATTAGGGCGCTGACATTCTTATTTGTTGCAAGTACAATTCCTGGCACAGAGTACGCTTAATAAATGCTTAGTTAATTTAATCAAACAGAATTGAAATAATTAGCTTATGACTTGGAATAGTTTCCAACATTGTAGTTTATATTACTTTAGAGTGCGGTGGGGAGGTGGGGGCTCCTGTTGCCTTATAACACAGAAAATATTCATTCATTCTAGAATTTAAAGTTTTATAATCAAATGTTAAAAATATATATGTATTTATATATATATATATATACACACACACACACAATTATTATTATTATTAACTACATCCAACTGGAACCTGAGATACACAGGCACTGTGGTAGGGAGATCCATCCTGCCCTACTGAAAAGTCAGAGGGGGGAGGAGGGAGGACATAGGAGACAACAGATTGGGGGAGGGGTTATACAATGGGAAGGCTGTTTTGGGGTGGTGGGTAGGGGAAAGATGGGGAGAAAATTTGTAACTCAAATTTTCGTGGAAATGAATGATATAAACTAAAATAAATAAAAGTTTTAATTCAAAAAAAAGAAAAAAAAGAAAATATTCATTCATTATGTATGGATTCATGTTGTAATGATAATCAGATCATGAGCTCATAGATACTGAGCTAGAAAGGTCCTTACAGGTCCAGTCCAATCTCCTCATTTACAAATGAGTAACCAAAGAGGCTAAATGACTTGTTTCAGGTCGCGTAAGTAATTAATGTTGGAGATTGGATTTGAACTCAGGTAAGCTAATTCTAATACTAGAATTCTTTCCATAATAATCACAATAGTCATGTTTTTTCCATTAAAGAAACTTGATCTCCATAACCTTGCACACATTGCTTTCTTCCCAAGCACTGTGGTTTGAATTGCAGCATTTGGAAATCCATACTATTCTATCCACTGATGACAGAAATATTGCCTATATCACTATACCACCAACTAAGGAAATGGTAGGAAAAAAGTCAAGTCAAGGGGAGGAAATGGAAAAAATAAAACAAATCTATCTGAGACTCCCAAGTTGGAAAGTCGTTTGTATATTTTTTAAGCTTAGCTTCATATACTATTCCTGTTAAAACTGATTTAATTTTAATATAGGTTCTCTTCAGTGGTATAAGATTCAATTCCTATACTCCTCTGGGAAGAATAGTTCAAACTAACTGAACAATTTCCCAGGAGATCTTACCATAAAAACTAGTTATTTACTACCTAAGGTCTTGTTTTTTATAGTTTTTGTCTCAATATCTTATTAACTCAATTGGTTTTTTTTTTTCATTTTGCCTGTAGGGGACATAAACGAAGAATCAAAGAGGGCCTCTTTCCATCCCCACCTTTTTTTCTTTTTTTTAATTCTTTATTCAACTGAGTATCCTTAAGCATTATTTTCAAGGTTGCAAGCAGAAGTAACTTCTTGACTAAACTACCAGTTGCTTTTAACCTATGTAGCCCCACATTTCCTGTAGGACTTGTTCCCTTGGGACAAGGTTTCCCCACAGTGCCCTGATTAAACTTTTCAGGGTCAGACAGTCTTCAAATGCAAATTTCTAAAAATAGTTTTAAAATCAATGTTTGTTCTGGAAAGATGACATGCATGGGCAAAATTTAACTATGTAAGGATAGAGAGAAGACAGGTCAGGCCCTTGTCACCTCTTTCTCATTGGGCCTACTTCAACATATTCTTTTCTGGTCTTCCTGTTTCCAATCTTTCCCCTTGCCAAGACATTCTTCATTCAGCTGCCAATGGTATGGTCCTAAAACACAGATCTGCCTGTCACTCTCAAACTCACAAGTATTCAGTGGCTCCCTTTTACTACTAGGATCAAATATGAAATCTTCAACCTTGCATTAAACTCTTCAGAGTCCAGCTCCCACCTGTCTTTCCTTTCTTGGTTCATATTACTTGTCTTCACACATTTTCTATTCTAGTCTAACTGGTCTGCTAACTATTTGACCTACACAACATTCTGTCTCCTTTCTCCACGGCTTTTCATAAATGGCTCCCCAAGTCTGGGACATTCTCCTCACCTCTACCTTTTAGAAACCCTCATTTTCAGGGGCAAACTTAAAAGGACTTCTGTCTGATATACTGACATCAAAACCTTTGCCCCCAAATTTCAGGACATGTTCCTCATCATATTATGCTAAAGACTATTGTAAGTAAAAACACTTGATTTTGGGGGATCAGGTTTCTATGCAGATGTCTTTGAGATTGTGGCCTGTTCTCAGGGAGCATCCTTTGTCCTGTAAGATACATTTTGATAAAAGACAACTGACCTTCCCCATGACTTCCTGGGTCCTGGATAACACGCCTTGTCTTATCCAAGCTATTTCTCGGGTATTGCAGACTATTCTATTGGTAATAATATTCCAGGATATGACTGAGATAAGGATACTTGAATCTTTGTCATTTGGATCTTTAAAAACTTTGTTTTAAGCATCAATAAATGGAGTTCATGGTTCTTCCCTGAATACCCACATGGCCTGGTCACTTCTTTTTATTCACATCTCTGATCATGCTTAATCCTGGACATTAAGCAGGTCCCAACAAGACTTGAGTTCAAATTCAACCTCAGACACTTATTAGCTGGATGATCCTGGTCAAGTAACTTAACCACTGTCTGCATCAGTTTCCTCATCTATAAAATGGTGATGATAACAGCACCTACTATTTCACCCACACAACATTCTGTCTCCTTCCTCCATAGCTTTTCATGAATAGCCCCCCAAGTCTGGGACATTCTCCTCACCTCTACCTTTTAGAAACCCTCATTTTCATTTTACCTGTAGGGAACATAAACAAAGAATCAAAGAGGGCCCCTTTCCATCCCCATCTTTCTTTTTTTTAAAATCCTTTATTGGGATGTTGGGAGAATCAAATGAGATAATATACGTAAAGTGCTTTGCAAACCTTAAAATGTTACACATTTATTATATAGCTAATAAGACATATAGTGCACACTATATAATAATTACTAGAATTCACTATTATTATATAGGTTGTATTTATATATTGGCATATGTGTTGTATCATACTAGTAGAAGGCAAAATACTAGGTCCTTGATCCGTTTCTCCTCCTCTATCTTTAAACTCTATCCTTTGGAAATCACATTCATCCAACAATTCATTCATCCAATAAGTATATATTAAATAACTACTATGTGCCCCGGGCAATACACTGAACTAGACTCAGGTAATATAAATGCAAAAAATAAAACAAGCCCCAATCTCAAAAACCTTACATTCTGTTGGAAGAAATTAATTAAAATATTAATTAAATTAAATTAATTCAATATTAAATATATATGTGTATTATAGTAAAATATACATAGGCATACATTTATATGTATACACATAAATATATCTACATACTCATGTATACATATATGTACATATTGTGTGTGTTTGTAGTCTAGTCATTCAGTCATATTCAACTCTTCATGACTCTGTGGACCATTCTATCCATCTAGGCAAAGATGTTGGAGTGGTTTGCCATTTCCTTCTCCAGCAGATTAAGGCAAACAGAAATTAAATGACTTGCCCAGGTCACAGCTAATAAATGCTTGAGGCTGGATTTGAACTCAGGTCTTCCTGACTCCAGGCCCAGCACTCTATTCTCTGAGCCAACTAGCTATAATATACACATGCACACACACACATACACACACACACACACACACACAGAGATAGAGAGAGAGATAGACAGACAGACAGATAGATAGACAGATCAATCAATCTAGATCTATAGATCACATAGACAGACATAGACATAGACAGAAATAGACACAAACATAAACAGACATAGACAGACACAGACATAGACAGACATAGACATAGATGTAGACACAGACACAGAGAGGTACAGATATAGACAGACATAGACACAGACACAGACAGACATGGACAGACATAGATGTAGATGCAGACATCGAGAGACATAGATATAGACAGACACAGACACAGACACAGACATAGACATAGACAGACATAGATATAGACGTAGACATAGACATAGAGAGACATAGATATAGACAGACATGGACACAGACACAGACATAGACAGACAAAGACATAGACATAGATATAAATGTAGACATAGACATAGAAATAGAGAGACATAGATATAGATAATGTTCATTTGAGCTTCAAGGAGACTAGGCCCTCATAGGCTAGTCCTCCTGATCACCATTATATGGGTCTATAATGGGGGTGGAGAGAAGGGGAAGGGGAACTGACCTATAAGAACTCACTCCTTAAAGCCCAAATGCACAGACCTCTCTCTTCCCTGATATGTTGTTGGTTCTGGTTCAATGATCAACTAAAAGTCACTTTCATTACCATGCAGTAAGCCTACAGGAAACAGTTCTAGAGCATGCTCTGATGTAGAAAAGGATGAATTTTCAGGCTTGCAAACCTAGGGAAAGCTTCCATGTGCTTTGAGACCTTAAAGCACATGCTTTAAGGATGGGGCTTTGATTGGTCAGTTCCCCTATTACATATGTAAAATAAATAACAAAAGAATGTCTGAAAGGAAGGTATGAGCAACTCAGGGATCTATCAGAATAGGCTGCTATATATAGGGGAGCTGAGACACAGGAGCTTATTCTTGAAGGAAACTATAAATTTCATGAGGCAGAAGTGAGGAGGTGTAATGCCATGTACAAGCAGCTTCCCAAAAGAATGGTACTGTGAATAGCTTTTAAGGTTCTGACTACACAGTATAGTGAACACTCTATTTGTTCCATTACAAATCAAGGCAAACATTCACAACAAATCACAACATAATATTCACAACATTACATCTTATCACAGAAAATCAAAATATAGTGTTCACAACAGCTTAACATTAGGATGGCCACATAGTTTTCACTACAGTGGCCACAGTATTTAGAACAAAGAACAAAAGAATAATTATCTGGTTGCCCTAAGGGGGGAAACCCTCCTTTCTTAACCATTCAGTCATTTCACAATACAATAATCAATCCTCCACCCATGGGGCAATCATAGATTAACTTAGTCACTTATCTAACAATCAGTCACTAAGTATCATTAATCACTAAATACAATCATTAGAAAATTACACAAACCCTCCACCCCTCAGTGTCTAGTACACTTCAATTTCATCATGTGTCCAAGGGAAGGCCTTTTTTTCATCTTGACTTGGTGTGGTCTCTCAGATTCCCTGGATCACCTTCCGTGGTCTCAGCTCCTACCTGAATCCACCAGTCACCTGGATGCAGAGGGAGGCAGCTTCCAGGTTCTCATCCAGTCCTCTGGGCAGTTCTTATTACACACTGAAGTTCACAGGGTCCAGCACATCTCAAAACCTTCACAACTTCTGTTGCTGGGAACTCAAGGATCAACCAAGCCACAAACAAAGTCTTAGCATCCTGGTCATGTTTCTTCAGTCCTCCAGCAGTTCAGCTGGCCCTAGGACCCAAAATGAATCTCAGCCTTCCAGCCAGCCTTCCAGGTGGCAGCCACTTCAGCCTTCACCAAATTCTGGTCTCATAGAAAACTCCAACTCAGTTCTCAGTCCAGCAGGCCCAGCTCCCAGATGCTGGGACAATCCTGTTTCCTCCAACTCAGTTCTCAGTCCAGCTCTTAGATGCTGGGATAGTCCT
>CM053580.1:296155106-296185610 GCA_028627135.1 Pseudochirops cupreus | reverse complement strand
CTGTCTCAGCCAACCCCCTCCTGCCACATCAGCAAGAGGAGACAGAGTTCACACCCTCTGCCTCTTTTACAGAAGTACTTAGCCCTTAGTTACTAAGGACCAAGTACCTGCTAAATTAATTACTGTTACAGGGAGATTTGCCTCAGAAGAATGAGGAATGGTCTATATAAAGTCATAGAAAAGAGAGGTGGAATGAAGTTTATGGGGAACAGCAAGTGGGTCAATTTGATTGGAAAGTAGAATTCATGAAGAAGAGTACAGTATAACAAGCTTTAAAAAGGCAAACTAGAACCAGACTGTGAAGAACTTTAAAAGGCAAATAGTTAAGTTCAGTTTTGATCCTAGAGCCAAGAGGAAGCCACTGGTTTGAGGTTTCTGTTTTAGAAGCATCAATTTGCCATTTGTGTGGAAGGAAAGAGATTAAGCACAAGGCACTTGATTCAGATGCTATTGTAGTAATCCAGACAAGGTGATGATGACTAAAACTAAGATACTGGCTGTGTGAGTAAAGAGAAGGGAAGAGATGCAAGGCATATTGTGGATGTGGAATGCATAATACTTGATAACTAGTTGGATTTGCAAGATCAGGGAAGGTGAGGAGTAGAGAATGGCTCACAAACCTAGGTGACTAAAAGAATGGTGGTGGCCTTGACAGAAAGAGAAATGTTGGAAAGAAGAAAATGTTTTGGGGAAAAAAACTTAATTCTGTCTTCAAATATGTTGGGTTCTAGACACCTTTACTGTGAGACATTCAATTGGAGATGTCCTATACCAAGACACTGGTAATTCGAGACTAGAGTCCCAGAGAGAGACTTGGACTTTATATACTATAGAAAGCTGGGGGTCATCTCCTTAGAAAGTTGAAACATTCTCAAGGTTTCAACTATTACTTTTATGTAGATAAGACTCATATCAGTACCTCTAGCCCTGACCTCTCTCCCAAGTTCTAGATCCATATCTCCAACAACCCACAGGATTTCTTTGTCTAAATGTAAAACCTGTACCTCAAACTCTAAATTTTAAAAACTGAGCTTAATTTCTTTCTTCAAAAATCTGTTCCTTTTTCTAACTTCATTTTTTCTGATGATGACCCCATCACTTAGCAACTCTCCCATGTTGGAACTTCAGTGTTATCACCAACTCTTCTCTCTCCCTCACTTCCTATTCAAAATGTTAGAAAGTATTGCCAGTTCTACATCTACAATGCTTCACGTCTCTTTTTTTCTACTACCACTACCCTAGGAGAGGCCCTCATTACTACCCACTTGAACTTTTACTGCGGGCTTCCCACAAGATATTCTTAGCATAACTCATGCCTATTCCAAACCATCTATCACATTGCTTTCAGACAATCTGCCCTGTGCAAATATTTAGTAATGTCACTCCATTGATCAAACCCTTCAATTGTTCCCCCTTTCCTACCAAGAAAAGTTCATACTTCTTTCCTTGACATTCACGACTCTACACAATATTTTACCTTTCTAGACCTCTCATACTTCTCCCATAAACACATTCTACAATCCAGTCAATTCAATTTAATCAGCAAGTGTTTTAGTCAAGAGACATTTAATAAGTGTCTTGTGCATCAGGTATGATGTTAGGCATTGGGGTACAAAGACAAAAATTAAACAACCTCTGGCCTCACGAAACTTACATTCTAAATTGGACTACATGACATTCCTAACAAATATCTTTTATTTGCCCACCTCCAACTTTTGCTTGTTATACTCCTCTTACCTGGAATGCCCCATTCTCTAACTCTTGAATTCCTACCCATCACTGAAAGCTCAAAGCAAATTCAGACTCCTCCAGAAATCTTTCTTTGATCCCTACAATCCAATAATGACCTTCCCCTCACTCTTTTAGTTCTATCACTTTGTTTGCATCTCTGTTATATACTCATCCTGTTCTGTTTTATATTCTAGTTATTTATGAATGTGTCATATTCTCCACCCCACCCCCAAGTAAATTATAAATTTCACAAGGTCAGGGATAGTGTCTTATCTCAGTTTTATATCTATTACAGAAACGAGCACAATGTTCTGTACACAGTAGCACTTGAGAAACATTTGTTGAATTCAAAGAAAGAAAAAAAATTACTCAATACTTTACAGATACTTTCCCACTTAATTACTAAATGCTGTTTCACAATCCCAAATCCCTTAGCAAAAATGATATTCATAATAACAAATATGGCTATTTCTCAATACTGTCATTGAATTCTTCTGTTTGGTATCAGGCCAGCTGCTGGTGTGGTGGAAAGCTACCACACACACATTTTGTCCCCTTACTCCTGTGCATTGAGTTATTTATCACCAGTACACAGTATTCACTGAATATTCAGTCCTTAGTGTGATTATTAAGGGTGT
Organism: Pseudochirops cupreus; assembly: GCA_028627135.1. Taxonomy (NCBI): domain Eukaryota; kingdom Metazoa; phylum Chordata; class Mammalia; order Diprotodontia; family Pseudocheiridae; genus Pseudochirops; species Pseudochirops cupreus. The sequence goes on along the minus strand of CM053580.1, from coordinate 296,183,241 downwards.
CCTTTGTAGGACTTCATCTAGGATAAAAATAGAAAAGCACATCATTATAAATATGGAATTATTTTCATAGCTCAGTATTTTTTTTTAAGAAAATGCTATGTTAGGCTTTGGGATTTCGCTGCGATTGTCTCTTTCACTTGTGGTGCTTGGAGAACCCATGGTGAGAAGGAGGAGGAGGTGTCGCCCAGAGCTTCCAGTCCTCCAAGCCCCATTTCCAGGGGAAAGTTTACACACTTCTGCCAAGATGTCCAACTTCTCCAGGAACTGGAAGATCATCTGTTCAGAAAACTTTGAGGACTTGCTTAAGGCATTGGGGGTGAATGTGATGCTAAGAAAGATTGCTGTGGCAGCCGCCTCAAAGCCAGCAGTGGAGATTAAACAGGATAGAGAGAGTTTCTACATCACAACTTTTACCACTGTGAGGACCACTGAGATTAACTTCAAAATCAGGGAAGAGTTTGAGGAGCAGACAGTGGACAGGAGGCCCTGTAAGAGCCTGGTGAAGTGGGCAAAGCCTGGGAGCTGACCAACGATGGAGAACTGATCCTGACCATGACAGCAGAAGACGTGGTGTGCACCAGGGTCTACGTCAGGGAATGAGTGCTGAAGGGATGTCCTTAGAAGGTCCCCTTCATCTTCTGCATCTCTCCTGCTCTGTGGCCTCCCAGTAACCACTCAAATTCAGCCTTTTGTTCACCTTGTCATGCTTTCCTTACAAATCTACCCAGGTAGTTCTCTGCCCTGCTCCCCTGCCCTGCCCTTCCTTTTGTTATATCTGGAAGCCAGCATCCCTGGGCACTTCCTAAAGCCCACCTCTACTTCCCCTACTCCTCCCTTTTTTTACCTGACCAATCCTAAATGAATCCCTGACCACCCTGGCCAGGGATTTTTGCTTCCCTCCCTCTGTCTCTGATTAAGAGACTCTGCCCAGGAAAGGGCCTCTCCATTTCTGAGGGATCCTGAGAGAGAGCACAAAAGCAAGACAGTGCTCCCCATCAACACTGGACAGAAGCCCATGGTCTCTGCTTTATCCCTATGGCCTCTCCCTCTATCCCACAGCATTCTCTTCCTTCCCCATATCCCTGTAGCTGATTCAATTTGGAATATTTATTTGTTAATGTTATTAAACCATTTGAAAGTTTAAAAAAATGCTAGGTTGGAGCTCCTAGATTTAGAATTATCCTACCACAAAGTTCTTACATTAATAATCATAATAGGAAAAAGATTCTAATTAATATAATTATCACTAATGATGATGAAAATACCAGAGTACAACAAAATGTCACCACAAAAGTGTTCATCTCTAGTTACTACATCTAATTTGGAATCTATGTATTTTCTTTAAAATATAAAAAGGACATTATTTCAACATGAAATTTGTAACCCAAATTGAAAAGAAATCGTGTAGGCAGATACAAATCCCAAAAAACGTTGGTGGGGAGTGCATCTAATCAGGAAGAAAGCAGTGGTATAAGTAAAAGCAAAGGACCTGAGTTAGAATCTTGACTCTGCCACCTGTCAGTTATATGACTCTAGGTTAAACCTCTCTTAGCCTCAATTTTCTCATCTGCAAAGTGGAAACAATAGTATCTGCACTACTTACCTCAAGAGGCTGTTGTCTATCAAAAAGAAGGTAAGATATAACAGAAAACGTCATGTAAGTGTCAACTGTGACTAATATTTGGCTTTTCAAAATACTGAAGGACTACGGTTCCATGTTTAATTTCTAACGTGACTCAGAAAGGCAACTTTCCTACCCAACTTCAAAATTTCTCTTAACTTATAGGTCAGCTGTTGCCTCAGTACCAGAGCTAACGTGATTTCCTTAGAGTGGAGAAAGAAAGAGGGAGAAAGGGAATCAGTCAACCAAAAAGTATTTATTAAGCACTCACCATTTGCCAAGCACTAGGCTAAGTGCCGAGTATTCAACTACAAATGACGAAACAATCTCTACTCACAGACAACTTCCATCTAAAAGGGCAGATCAGTATATATATAATTTGTTCACTACAAGGAGTTTGGGAGGGAGAACACTAGCAGTTGGAGGAAGTCAGGAAAGGCTTCATGCAGAAGATCATACCTCAGCTATCTCTTAAAGGAAGAGAAAGACTCTAGGAAGTACAAGTAAGGAGAGAAAACAGGCTAGTGTGATTTGATTGTAGTGTGGGAGGGAGAGGAATAGCCACTGAAGTTGGAAAGATAGTTTGCGGCTAGATTGCATAGGGCTTTAAAGACTAAACAGAAGCGTTTATCTTTTATCCTTGAAATAATAGGAAGCCGTTGGGGTTAACTGAGTAGAAGAGTAACATGGTCAGATCTTGTGTTTAAGGGAAGTCAAGAAGAACTAGATTATATTTCAGAATCGAGTAGTTCTCCAAAGACTGCTTTGAAGATGACTGCTGCAGATGTCCAAGGCTAGATAGTAATATAAAAGTCAGGACACTAGGGCCTGTCTAACCATGGTTACACATTGTTGGGAACACCATAGCCCAGTGTCTGCCCCTTTTCTTTTCAGATTCAAAAATTCAATTCTATCAACTCATCCAGGGATGCCCAGGTTCTGGAGAATTAATTCACAATAGGCAAACTCATAGGGGACTTATGTATTAGGCAGAATTTTAATCTATTCATTTATGATAAAATCACTAAGTCAATCAGAATACTCATATCAATTAAGCAACCCATTCTCTTTCTAAATGAGAAACTAAATGAAAACCAAAAGACTGCTTGGTGAATACAACATCAGAATATAGGGACTTCAGTAGTCTTATGGAATAGCTTCGGTAAATTGGGTTTGCCTTATATATTCTTCCTCATCTGCTACACAAGGATGCATCTGTGTGATATAAACATCCCTATGAGTACCTCCTGGTTTAGTCTATCACCCAGTTAGGACACCCTGTCAGAGAAACAATATAGTCAGAGAAACAATAAAAAAAAATTATTATCCTTTGATTTTCCCTTTCTCAAAGTTTCTGTTATTGGATTATTCATAAAGGACATGTAGTGATTTCTAAAACTAGAACTCAACCTTCACAAGTTACATCTTGGGTTGTTTACTTTTCCTTATGAAATACTTGAATCTCAACAGCAATATATTTCCAAATTGCATATTAATATAGGAAGACCTCTGCAGATGACTAGTCCCAGTTCATTATATGAGATGTAACTATGAAGTCAGCTCACTGATTTAATAAAAATGTTCTACAATATTTATCTGAGTAAGCATCTTCCCCTTTCAAGTAGTCACCCAAGAGGCCATCTACTAATTCAAATATAGATTCAAAGATATATATCTTTGCCTAGGACATCTCTGGGACTCCTCTTTGAGAGAGGCATTGCAATCCCATTACAGTACATTGACCTTGAGGATTGGAAAAGATGTTAGTGGCATTCCATTCGATATTCAAAAAAACACACTTTTAAATATCTTCAACAGTAATAAATCTTCACCTTTAATGGAAGTGGTTTTTTTTCACAAAGAGCAAGTCTGCTTAACAATGATCAAACTGTGTCATACCCTTTGAGGTCAAAAATGGGAAATAACTCTAGAGGAGTGGTTCTCAACCTGTGGGTCGCGACCCCTTTGGGGTCAAATGACCCTTTCACAGGGGTCCCAGGGGTCACCTAAGACTACTGGAAAACACATATTTCCAATGATCTTAGGAACCTCCTCTATCCATCTCCAGGCAAGTCCACCCACATGCAGATATGCCCACAAATGACTATTAAAGGGTCGCGGCATTAGGAAGGTTGAGAATCGCTGCTCTAGAACAAGGACATTATTTCTCTTGTGTGATTAATAAGCTGGCTATGAAAGCCATTCTTGGAGAGGATTTCCAAATTCATGGTGAGCATTAGCAATATTTTTATGTATCATCCATCCTATTGACACATTCAAATAGCTAGAACCTGCCTTGTCTGAGTACATCATTTATTCAAAACCAAGGTTCATGAGCCCCCATTTTTCACTGGATCTCTTCGATCAAGCCAAAATTAATTGGCAACATGGAAATGCCAAAGATCATTCACTTAAACTAGTCAATTGAGGTCAAGAAGAGTTTATTAGGTGCTTACTCTATGCATAGCACTACACTAAACACAGGGAATGCAAATGCAAGCAACAAGGAAGACAGTTCCTGTCCTCAAGAAGTTTACATTCTAATGGAGTGAGTGGGCTAGGTGGGTGGGTAGAGAGGATACCTGAACAGGGGCATAGCGAAGAAAGAAGTGTGGAGAGTCAGGAACAGCCCAGAAGGAGTGAACATCAATGCCCTGAGCCTTAAAATGGAGGTTCTGGGAGGAATTGGCCAAAGAGGCCATAGGGGAGAATTGATCTTCCAGAGTGAGAAGGCTTCTGGACATGCTGGTGGAGGAAAAAGTAGAGAGAAAGGAATGAAGGAACTATAAGGCAAGATAAATAAAAGTAAATTAAAACCAATCCAGGTACATAAATGGTGATTAACATTGAAGGGTCCTATGGATTCCAAAGGTTGTGAGTAGTTTAGGCACCAGGAACCTTATACAGTACAAATGCACTGACACAAGGCCATGAGATTGCCATGTTCTGGGAACATCAGGTAATCCAGATTGTCCAAAATATAAAACATGTGGGGATAAGCAACATGAAATTGGTTTAGAAAGCAGGTTGGAGCCAATCTGTGAAGGGTTTAAAATACCAAACAGAGAAGTCTGTATTTTATCCTAGAAGCAAGAGGGAGATACTGAAGCTTCTTAATCTAGGGAGGCTTTTTCTTTAGAACTATCAATTTGGCAGCTACATAGGATCGGTTGGAGAAAGAAGGAGCTAGAGCTAGGGAGACAAATTAGTAAGATCCGTCAGTAGCAGTCCAGGCAAAAAGTTAGAGGGCCTGAATTAGGGTTTGGTTAAGGGAGGAAAAGATGGAAGATTGTTATGGAGGAAGAATCATTAAGCATTAGCAACTAGTTGGACATAGAGGGCAAAGGAGAATAAAAAGTCAAAGATGATTCCCAGTTTGCTAACAAGAAGGATGACACTCTCAAGTACTCACTAATGTACACATACATTTCCAACCCCTTATTAAATGCCAGACACAGTGCTAAGTTTTAGAAATTGTTGTTCAATAATTTTCCATAGTGTCTGAATCTTCATGATCCTATTTGGGGTTTTCTTGGCAAAGACATAGGAAAGGTTTGCCATTTCCTCCTCTGGCTCATTTTACTGAAGAGGAAAATGAGGCAAACAGTATCAAGTGACTTGCCCAAGGTCACACAGCTAGTAAATGTCTGAGGCCAGATTTGAACTCAGGAAGATGAGACTTCCTGACTCCAAGCCTGGCATTCTATCCACTTGTAGCAGCAAGCATCCTAGCATACTCAGGATGGCTGCTAGCACAGGCTCTTTGACCTACTTTTCTGAAGAAAAGCAACTCAAAAAGGGTTAAGAATCTTACTTTCATCAAACATATATCATTTACCTAGTTCAAGGGAAAAAGTCAGCACCCTGAACTTCAGAGAATACAAACAGAAATTACAAACAGACAAAAAATACAGAGAAAACAACACAATTCAGCGCTTCTAGCTGTCTAACCATCACATCCCTACCTAGTTAGTTACCACGGAGAAAAGCACCAAAATCTGGGTTTTCAGAGGCCGGGGACTCAACAGCTGCCCAGAGTCTCATCTAGCCAAATCACGTAACTCTTCCCATAAATTTTTGCTTTTCCCAAAGCAAAAACCTCACCTCAGAGTATATATAGCCTTCTCCAGGGTCAGAGGACATCACAACCCTTGTGACCCACTGCCTAGTTACAAAGTAACAAGGTGTGGGTCTCCCTGAAAAACAAGCCTCCCCTAAGCAAATTTCTCCTGTGGACTCTGTTCCACCCTTCAGCAAACTCCTCCCACCACAGACTCCATGTGACCACGTTCAGCCTAGTAGGGGGCAGAATTTATTTTCAGATCAGGGAAGGTCCTCAGGTTCCCTTAGGCTTATTAAGGGGCAGGGAAGATCTTCAAATTCCTATTCTCATTACACCACTGCACCACCCAGCTGCCTTAGCTCTGGGAATACAAAGACATAAATGAAACAATCTTTGCTCTCGTGGAACTTACATGGAACATCTATAGTACTCTATATGAATATTTATTTACGTACCCATAAATATATACAAGAATATTTAAATATATGCAAAATAAATGCAAGGTACTTTATAAGGAAAGGGATTAACAGGTGGGAGAAATCAATGAAGACCCCATGTAGAACGGGGCATTTGAAGTGAGCTCTGAAGGACACTCAGGAATGTCAAAGATAGAAGCAGACAGGGAGTCTATTCCAGGCATGGAGGACAGAGTAGATTTAGGGGAAAACTATTTTAGACATGTTAACTTTGTTCATGGGACATCCAGGCAGAGATATCCATCGAGTTAACTGGACACTTCAACAAAATAAATGCAAGGTAATTTGTATCGGGTAATTTAAGGCCAACTCCCTCATTTTACAGATAAGGAAACACACCAAAAGAGCTTACATGGCTTGCCCAGGGTCACACAGCTACTAAGTGTCTGAAATAGGATTTGAACCCAGGTGTCTCTGAGTCTAGGACTCCACCCACTACATCATACTGCCTCACAATCCGTGAGGCTCAGGTAAGCTTAGAAAACAGAAATCTGCAGTGGACCTAGTTGGTATAGTTGTAGCAAGACCCAAAGGGCCCTAAGATGTTACTTTTGCCAGCTGCCCTAAGTTAGGAGGATTGGATAAGTTCCTAGTGGCCCAGCAGCTCTTTGTTTATTGTTAAAGGAGGAAGGGGGGAGAAGGGAGGAAGGGAACTGAGCTGAGCAAATATCTCGCTGGTATTGGCTAGCTGAGTGCTGCTCCCAAAGCCCTGAGGAACCCTGTTTCCCACCCTGTGTAGTGGAAGGAAAGGCAGCTGCAGCCGGTGGCACTAGGCCCAGTCGATGTCAGCTTAATTCACTGACCCTTCTTCAGACCCTCAACTGGAGATTGTTAGAGCAAATTCTTAATTTTCAGTACAAGTGCTGTGTTGATCAGGGCTTAACACAATCCCCTTAACATCCTGCAAATTAATGTAAGACTTCAGCCTAGGGAAGTTATTTGCTCACACATTTTTTTTAATGTATTATAGGTGCCTTTTTATTAAAAGCTGACTCCCATGCCACATCATGGCTCAGAGATGATCCTGGTTCTCAAAGGTTCTACCCACAGAAAACAAGCTCCAGTAGATTCTTCCAAGTTGGAAAGGTGTCAAATACAGGTCCAGTGACAGTCTGTTGTCTAAGGATGAGCTAGCTTTGTGAGGAGACACTCACGTCTAGGTTAATCACCCAGAATTACATGCTTTTCGGGACACAATTGTTCATAATGATTATTGGTCACCTTCTAAGTCTCTACCCTGTGTGATCTCTCTGCACAATTGCCAAAGTGACTTTGCAAAAGCACAGGTCTGCTTATATATACTACAGTCGACATAACTCAGTAAGCGCCAAGGGAATAAAGGAAGGAAACAAGCATTATTTAAGTGTTTACTCTGTGCTGGGCACTGTGCTAAGCATTTTAAAAAATATGATCTCATTGGATCCTCCCAACAATGCTGGGACGTAGGTACTATTTATTATACCCATTTTACAGTTGAGGAAAATGAGTCAAACAGAGGTTAAATGACCCTTGCCCAGGGTCATACAGATAGTGGCCAAGATCAGATTTTAACTTGAATCTTTCCAGCTCCAGGCCCAGTTTTCTAACAGGCTCCTGACTAACATTCCATCCTTATTGTACATCATGCCCCCTTAGCCAAACTGGCCTTCTTCTGGGCAAAAGAAAGTCCATCTCTCAACTCCATGCCTTTCCCTTGGTTGTCATAGATTCCTCTGGCTGTCTTTTGAAGTCTGTGGACCCTTTCTCAGAATAATGTTTTTAAATATTTGAAGGAAAAAATTAAATTTCAGCTAGAGGTTAGTGAAAATAGAGATTTTTTTGCTGCTCAAGTTTAGAGATCCCCACCAAATCTATCCAAAGATCCCAAGGACCTTAGACTAAGAACCCATGCCCTAGATGCTACTGCCTTCTTCCTAAAAAACAATTTCTATTTACTATGTATATATTAATATATGTACATGTTGTCTCTATGAGAAGAATGTAAGTTTCTGGAGGTAAGGGACTCTTTGATTTTTTGTCTTTGTACACCTAGTACTTAACCCCCTTTTTTCATCTATTAGACTCATTATTTCTTCAGTATTATAGAATCTCAATGAGCAGCTCCCTCCACCAGTATAGTTGAGTACCTTCTTTTTATTTTAATTTATTTGCTTTTTGGAGGGCAATTGGGGTTGTGACTTGCCCAAGGTCACACAGCTAGTTTTTTGTGTTAACTGTCTGAGGCCGGATTTGAACTCAGGTCCTCCTGACTCCAGGGCCGGTGCTCTATTCACTGAGCCACCTAGCCGCCCAAGTACCTTCTTTTTAACTAGCCTGGAGAATTAAGAGCTTAGGCAATATGTTCATGGTCAGTATGCATCAGAGGCAGCACTTGAACTCAGAACTTTCTAACTCCAAGATCAGATCTCTACCCTCTCCTTGACACTTAATAAGTGTTTGTTAATTGGCTGATTAACCTACTGAAGAATAGAAGAGCTGTGGGCTGTGAGAGAAGGAGCATACTCACTGATAAAATGGGTCATCTTTCGAAGAAAGACTGTAGTTAAAGGCAGATTCTAAACAGTTTTTTAATAATGGTCTTTTCATTTCTCTTTTGGCTTTAGATAGCATGCTATGTTGAATTCCTTTAACCCACATCAAATTCAATTCCCATCACCATCTGGCTTATGGAAGAGAAAGAAATGCTCACTTTGCCAGTATCCAGTCACTGTGTACTGTTAGGCCTTCCTTCAAAATAGTTTCACCATTCATCCTTTCCTTTCCATCTCTCACCACCAATGCCCTTGTCAAGCCCCTCATTGCCACATATTGAAACTATTGCAAAGGTCTCCTAACTGCGCTGTACCACCATACTGGGACTTAGGTAGCAATAGGTCAAGGCAAGCCTGAAAGGCCCAGGAGCTTAAAACTAGCTAGACATGAATGGAGTGGACAGGCTCCAGAACCTAGCTATACCAACTGACCACTTACAGAGAAGTCAGCAAAAATAGGGAAGTGTTAACAGTTAATAACGAATATAGGAAGTCAGGCAAGGGTTCATAGCCTGGAAATGAAGGGATCAGAACCCCAGGAGACTGGCAAACAGGGGTTTAGGAACTAGGTTGGGGGGGGGGGGCACTGGCTAACAAAAGGAAGAACCTAGTCCAAGGGTCTGAACGACAAGAACAAAAAACAAGAACAAAAAAAACCCTGTAGGATATTGGCAAAGGGCCTGAGTAAAGGACACCAGGGGCAAGAACAGAGCTTGATAGAGAGCCAACGGCTTTGTAGGGCAAAGGGATCCCTCCAGCTTTCTTGCCTAGTGCCACAATCACAGAATATGATGTTAGGACTATGGAAGGTACCGTTAGCAGATCCCAAGTCATTTTTCATTAATAGATCATTGCACTCCCATATTTAGTCTGCCAACATCAAGGCATGTGACATCTCTTCTGGAAGTTCAGGTCTCACTCTTTTGTGAACACCACTGGTATTGACCAAGAAGTATATTCCATTATTATTTTAAGATTGACAAAAGTATTGCCAGAAGGAAAAAGTAGGGTAGGTAGTATACATATTATTGTACTATTTTACTGATTAGGAGACTCAGGCTCAAACATACGAAGTAACTTACCCAGGGTCACAAATTAGAAAGGGTCAGAGTCAGGATTCAAATTCAGGTCTTTTGATTCCAAGGTTAGCACTGTTTCCACTGTGCCACTCATGTCTTTTTAAAATTTTATTATTGTGGGCAGCTAGGTAGCACAGTGAATAGAGCACTGAACCTGGAGTCAGGAGGACCTGAGTTCAAATCCAGCCTCAGACACTTGACACACTTACTAGCCATGTGATCTCAGGCCAGTCACTTAACCCCAATTGCCCTGCCATCCCTCCTCCAAAAAGCAAAAAAAATTTATTAATTTATAGAATAAAGCAAACAGTTCCATAACATAGTGCAGTAAAAATGTGCCACTTGCCTCTTAAAAATAAACACTGTATCATTTTCTACTTCCTTAGAAAGTTGGTGCTGGATCTGCTTCACCACATTCCCTTAGATCAGTAGTTTTGTTAAGTCGTATCTAGTGTCCTTTATTCAGTTCAATTCAACTAGCATTTATTAAGGTCCTACTACGTGTCCATTGACATTGTACTGGATCCTGGGGATTCAAAGACAAAACCTTAAGAATCAAGATGGTGGTGAAAAAGGCCAAATATCTGATAAAAAGATAAAGGCTTGTCAAATGAGACCTCTGTAGATTTAAAGAAGGAAGCAGGCATGCATCCTATAGAAGTAGTTGACTGGCTGACTGATACAGCACCTTAGGGCTTGGCAGTTATTCTAAAAAGCTATTCTTGCCTTCCTGGTTCCCTGTCACACAAGGGTACTCCCAATTCTACCACAAAAATCAGTGCTTTCAAAAACATCTTAGTAGCTGTGCTTCATTCGTTCACTCCATCTCGGCTCTGAGCATTTTTTTTCTGGCTATTCCCCAAACCTGGAAAAAGCTCCCTCTTTAGCTCTACCTACTTGCCTTCCTTGTTTTCCTTTTAACTAAATTCCCATCTTCTGCAGAGAGCCTTTCCCAACCCTCCCTTTTTTCTGTTTATTGTAGTATTTATGTATGGCTTTTTTTTCCTTTTTAATTAATGGGATAAAACAAGCATTTTCATAATATAGTACAATAAAAAGGCAATTGTACACAAAACTGCAAATCCACTATGTACAGGTTGCTATTACTTCCAAATGTATAACAAAATTATCTTGCAAATTTCCTTTCAATTCTACTATTTTCCTTCATTTAATTATTTCCTATTTATCCTGTATGTAGATAGTTCATCCACATGTGTTTGCTTGTTGTCTCTGATGTTAGATTGTAAGCTCCTTGAGGGCAGGTACTATCTCTTACCTCTTTTTGTATCCCCAGTGCTTAGCACAATTCCTGTTACATAAATGGGGTTTAATAAATATTTATTGGCTGGTTGAATTTCTACTAATAAAATCATATCAGTTTCTGTTGAACTATAAACGCTAAGAACTTTGGTGGTAAGAACTTTCTTTTCTGGGTCTTCAGCAGCTGTAGTCATAGCATCTGCAAGAGCAGTGGCCAGAATGAAGCTCCATACAGTTTGTTTCCCAGGATGATGGCTCAGAGCACCAGGCTGGAAGCATTGCCACTGCCAAGGCTCTTAGGCTCCAGCTCCTCAGTCATCTCTATCAGCATTTAAGGGGAGATTATGGTCAAGGTGGTGATGGTTTTGGTGATGGTTGCGGTCATGGTGGTTTAACTTAACTAGGACATGCTATCTCTCTTTCCCTTGGGGTGTTTTATTGCTTCTGCTGGGCTAGCTTGTTAACTCTCTATGTAGCAATTGGTTGGTAGTTTGTGAGGGTGAATGGCCTCTTCATGAGAGCTGTTTCCTGGATGATGCCTGTGAGGGCTAGGCTGGAAGTAGGACGGATGGTCTGGGGTGGGGAATGTTCCCACTTCTAGGACTCCTAAGCCTATCTGCCTGTTGTTGATGGTGATGAAGAAGGTGAGCTCCATTTCCACAATGATTTTTCCCGTCAGTGGGATGGAAGCAGGTTTGGTGGTTTGGGACATTGCTATCCCCAAGGTTTTTTGGGTCAGAATCTTGGACTGTCTCCATCAAAATCTGAGAGGAATATGGTGGTGAAGGTTGTGAAGGTGATAGGGGTGGGAGTAGTTTGATTTAACTGGTACATGCTGCCTTGTCTTTCCCACAGGGTGCTTTGATGAAGGAGATGGATTCAAGAGATTTCTATGAAGATAAGATTTAACAAGGCTTAGACACTTATTGGATATGGGTATGGTAAGTAAGTGAAAAGTCAAGAATGACTCTGACTCAGAAGTCACAAACCTTGGTGCCCAAAAAAAATAGTGATGTCCTGAACAATGGTCAAGAAGTTTGGAAGAGAGATATATTTAGAGGAAAAGATAATGAGTTCTGTTTGAAACATGCTGAGTTTTAGATATCCATGGGACGTCCAGGTAGAGCCAACCAGCTGGCAATTGGTAAGGAGGGGCTAGAGATCAGAAGAGATGATAATTGACTATATTGATTTGAGAGCTGTCTGCATAGAAAGAGTAGTTGAACTCACAACAGCTGATGAGATCACTTAGTGAAAAGGATGAAGAAAGAAAAGAAGGCTCAGCATGGAATCCTGGGGTATACTACTACACAGAAGGAGAGGCATGGCTATTCATCCAGCAAAAGGGACTGAGAATGATGAGTTAGGTATATAGCCTGGAGAGAGAAAAATAATGAAAACCCAGGGAAAAGAGAATATCTCAAAGAGAGAATTTTGTTTAAAATGTGGTTAAAAATGAGGATTAGAGGAGTCATGACTGGGTTTTAGTCTCAGTTCAGCTGTGTGATTACTATACCCCCTCTGGACTACAGTTTCCTTACCTGGAAAATGACAGTTAACTAGATAATCTCTAAGGTCTTTTTAAAAAATATTACAAAGGGATGTGTAGTGAGATTTAGCAAGAAGAGAAGCACAAGCTATTCTCCTTAATAGCTAGGGGCATACTCCTCCCTATACCAACTTGGTCCCTAAGAAACATGGACTCCAAATAAAAGTAGTTGTTAAGAAACATTTGCCCCACTGAGATTACATCTAAATTCAAGATGGCCAACGAACATAGTGGATTCCCTGCTTATAGCGCCAATCCTTTGCTGGGCTTGTGCATCAGTTGGTCTTCTGGGCTGTGCTGGTGAATTGAGGCTTGGTTGTCTCTAAATTCTAGCATGCACTCCAGCTCCACCTGTCTGATGGCTCACTCACCATTTTGAAGTTCACAAGGTGGCTTTCTAATCTGTTCCATATCCAATACTCCTCTGTCTAAGGCATAAAATGATAGACATCACAGGGACAGAAGCAATAGCAGAATCATATACTCATGGATTCATGTCAACCAGGGTGGAGGGAGTAGGCCACTAGTTTGCTGGTACTACTTATCTCAGTACCAAAAAGACTTTGTGTTTAAGACTTCACTCTGATGAAGAGACCTTCTCCCCAGAAGACCTGAAGCCCTTTGTCTACAGAGACCCAGAAAAGCTAAACCTCTTTGCTTTATCGCCAGGGAAGACAAAAAGTTCTAAAGTCTATGATTCTCTAAGCAACTGAAGGGAAGGAAAAGGTTCTAAAGTCAATGATGCTCTAATTTACAAGATACAGGAGTAAGAAATTCATTTTTATTCATTCAATAAATATTCATTGAGCACCTGCATCTACTCTGTTCGAGGGCTGTGTTCTGTTGTGTTCAGTTCGCTTTCCATGTACTAATCCTTAGAAGGTGAGAGTATTTTGTCTCAGCAAACATACTAATTTGAATAATCTCACATGGAAGTGGGCCTTGTCATCAGCCAACTCCAATATGACTTCCTTAGCTTCACACAAAAGACAAATTGAGTGGATTATTTGCCCAATAAATGGATTTTTTTTCTCCTTACAAAAGGTCTCTCTAGGATTTCTCTAGAATTCTGTTTCCCCTGATGTTTTTAAAATTCTAGTTTCTAATTTGGATTTAAAACATGCTACTCAAAGCAAGCTATATCTGTATCAGTCCTACTACTGATAAATGACTTGTAAATGTTGTATAAGGTGATTTTGTATGTTGGACAGTTGTAGATAGAATCAAAGGCATGAATAAATTTTTAAAATGAGAGTTGTCTGCTTCCTGCCAAACCTCTTTGAAATCTCTGTGTCTATTTAGGCACTGCAATCCCCAAATTTTCAAGAGAAATTTTATATCAGGCAGAGAAATGGAAGGAAGGATTTCATAAGTCAGAGAAGGAGGGTGAGAACTGTTGGGTTGGGGTGGTAGGGATTTGGATGAGGTTAGAGAGAACCCCAAGAATTCATCCCTTCAAGAAAAAAATCTGAACCATTCAAAAAAAGAGAATCTATGCTGTACTCAAAAAGACCCAAAACATTCCACATTGTCCCATTTCAGTCTTTAACAGCCCTCACTATCAGGAAATTCCTCCTTAAATCCGAGCTAAATCCCTCATGCTGTAGCTTAAGCTTTTTCCTATACTCTCTCCTGATTAAATCTCCTTTCAGGCCTTTCTTCTGCAGGAAAAATAAACCCCTATTCTTTAAGCCTTTGGGCAAAGACCAATTTTTTAAAATCACTTTTATGATAGTCCCTTTAAACTCTCTCTAAGTCTTTCTTGATATTGATGTCAAATAGCAGAATCCAGAGCACCCACTACATTCATGATATAGTGCCCTAAGTAACAGCCTGACCTAGGAGGCGAGGAAGAACTCCCAACTCCCGTATGTCTGCTCTCCTTTTTTTGCAAAACAGCATTGTGACCATTTTTTAAAACCACTGCTATTGCTACACGTCTCCACTTTTCTCAGAAATAGGTGGTAATATAATAAGTGTGGTACATTGCATACATCATCAGAACCTGCTGATAGGTTGATTTGTTTTCCTACACTGCTTTCCCCCTCTGTTTAATTTTTTGTTACAAGGGATAATTCACTAGTAAGTTATTCAGAAATGCAAATGATGTAAAAATTAAAAAAATATCATGTTTAGTTTAGGATTCACACTGACTTCTAGTTGTTACTGTTGGTGTGGGTTTTTACACACATATACACATACACATACACACACACACACACACACACACACACACACACACACTAATTCAGTCATTCTTCCTCTCATGGTTCAACAGAGCCTTACTTCTTTTCCTTGTATACTTCAAGTTTGGTGCACACTGTGAACTGTTACTAACCAGTCAGCATCTAATCACTTACGTTTAAATCAAATAAAATCTAATGCAAAAAGCAATGATTATGTGGTCACTATATATCAGACACTCACTAGTGGTGTGACCCTTGGTGAGTCACTTAACCCCATTTGCCTCAGTTTCCTCATCTGTAAAATGAGCTGGAGAAGGAAATGACAAACCACTCTACTGTCTTTGCCAAAAAAATCCCAAATGGGGTCACAAAGAACCAGACATGACTAATCAACAAAACAGCAACAACATGCAAATGTGCAAGACAATGTGATAGGTGCAAAGACAAAAAACCCAAAATGTCCCCTGCCCTCTAGCTGGTTACACTATAAAAGTGGGGACTAAGCATGTAACCAAATAATTGTGATACCAGGCAAAATGTAGAATTGAAAGGAGTGCACTAAACACAGTGCTATGAGAAATGGAGGTGGAAGATGTCACTTTAAGCCAGAGGGAGACAAAGCAGACACCATGGAGAAATTAGCCTTAAAAGAAGAGTTTCAGCAGACACAGAAGGAGGTAGAAGAATTCATTCCACGCATGAGGGATGGGATAGACAAAAGCACAGAGATCAGATAGGAGACAACGACTATTTCAGTTTGCCTAGAACATGGGATATGTGAAAGAAATATAATATAAACTGAAAAAGCAACTTGGGTACAGACTGACGAAGGCCCTGAATGCTAGGCTCGGAATTTACACTTTACTTGGCAGGCAATAATGAACCCTGAAGATTTTTGAGTAGAGGAATGATATGTTCAGTGATAGATTAGGAATTTTACTAGGACAAGGACAAGGGAAGAGTCTAGAAGCAGAAAGACAACCTAAGAGGTTATTAAAGCAAACCAGGTATGAGATGATGAAATGCAGGGATTGCAGTGGGAGTGGAAAGGTAGGGATCAGTGCCAAATGAATTGAAAGTAGAGGAAATGAGGAACACCTCCAGCACATTGCTTTCCCTATACACCTATTTCATACTTTTTGCTCAAATCCTATGATAGCACAATTGGGTGGACTCCCTTTGGTGAACTTTTGGGATAGCATGGATGAGATTTGCATAGGATAAGCAGGTAGGGATGAATTTCTTTTTATGTGTATGAAAATTCTTATATTTTTTAAAAATTACATGTAAAAACAATTTTAACTTTCATTTTTTAAAAAATTTTGAGTTCCCAGGACATCGTATGTGTGACAACTAACTTTGATAGACTGGGCTCCTCTCAGCAATACAAGGTTAGAAGACAATTACAAAAGACTCATGATGGAAAGGGATATGTGGATTGAAGCAAACTACTTGTTCTATCTCTTCTGTGTTTTGTCTTGTTTTGTCCCTTCTTTCTCATTGTTCACTCCATTGGTTATAACCCTTCTTTACAACTTGACTAATGTTGAATTTTTGTAGAACATATATTTGATTGCATGACACCATGGGGAGAAGGGAATAGGAGAGGGAGGGGGGGGGAAATTTGGAGCTCAAGAGATTGTGGAACTGAACGTTATAAACTAAAAGTAAATAAATTATTTTTTTTTTAATTTGAGTTACAAATTCTCTCCCTCCCCTCTCCCTGAGACAGCAAGCAATTAAGTATAGATTATTCATGTGTAGTCATGCAAAACCTATTTCCATGTGGCAAAAGAAAACACAGACCAAAAGGAAAAAGAAAAAGAAAAAAAAATTTAAGTATTCTTCAATTTGCATTCAGACTTATAGATGGGTTTTGAATTATATCATCAAAGGGATTTCCGGAATGGCTGAGGTCATAGACCCATCTGATAACTTGAGCTGAAAATCACCAGGAATGACAGAATCCAGAACGTCATGATTGGGAGAGACTTCAGAGGCCAGAACATCATGGTTAGTAGTAACCTCAGAGCTGATCTAATCAATCTAATCCATACCTATACAATGAGAGGGTTGAATCAGATGCCCCTGAAGTTCCTCCCAATTCTAAATCTGTTATCCTAAGATTCTATGATTCCAAACCCGAACAAGAATGCCCTCTATGCCCTCCCAAACAAGTAGTCATTCAGTTTCTGTCTGAAAACCTCTAGGGAAGGGAAATCCACTATTTTCTGGGGTAGCTCATTCCAGTTTTAGACAGCTCTGATCGCAAGGAAGTTTTTCCTTACATGGAGCTGAGACTTGCATCTGTGTAATATGCATTGATTGCTCCTAGTTCTGCCTTCCAGAACCAAGGAGAAGAATGAATCCTAGTCCTTCTTTCATATGATAAGCCTTCATACATTTATAATCATGCTCCACCCTCCCCCACTCCTCCTCCAAATCTTCTCTTTGCCAGGTGAAACATGCATCTAGCTCTTCCAATCAGTCCAGAGACAATATGGTCTCAACTGAAAAGATGTAGAGCAGTGGTTCTCAACCTTCCTAATGCCACGACCCTTTAATACAGTTCCTCATGTTGTGGTGACCCCCCAACCATAAAATTATTTCCATTGCTACTTCATAACTGTAATTTTGCTACTGTTCTGAATCATAATGTAAATATCTGATGTGCAAGATGTATTTGCATTGTTACAAATTGAACATAACCCACCGGTGGAGAACCACTGATTTAGAGGATGAGGTCTGAGGGAAAGGCGAGTCAAAAATGGATTCTAAGCTTTGGAACATGAGTGACTGGGAAGATGGTGCTGCCCTGAACAAGAACAGTGAAATTAGTGAGAAGAGCAAGCTTTGGGCAGATACTGCAGTCAGAATTGGTCAGCATGTATCAAAAGAGATATATTTGTGAATAAAAGGGCAGCTAGGCAGGCCACTAGATAAGAGTGCCCACCTGGAGTTAGGAAGATTCCTCTTCCTGAGTTCAGATCCAGCCTCAGACACTTACTAGCTGTGTGATCCTGGGCAAGTCACTTAATCCTGTTGGCCTCAGTTTCCTCATCTGTAAAATGATCTGGAGAAGGAAATGGCAAATCACTGCAGTATATCTGCAGAAAGAAAATTCCAAAAGGGGTTATGAAGAGTCAGACACAACTGAAAATTATCATCATCATGTGAATATAATAAAGGCATACCAACCTGTATTTGTTTCTAAATTTCAGGCTGCTTCTCACCTGATTTCAAGTTGATCAAGGTCATTTTGATCCTGATCTTCAGGTTTATCATCAGTCTTTTCCAATTTGTGTTTGTCTTTTGTGAACTTCAAAGAATAAAGCTGAGTGTCATGGTGAATGTCCATAGTCTGTTTGGGAGGCTATGGTCAGCAGACATGAATTCAGGAGTTGTGGTCTGCAGCAGGGCTAAAGCTGACAGAGTATCCACACTAAATCTAGTAACATGGGCCCCAGGGAGTAGAGGGTGACCAAGTCATGTAAGAAGGAGCAAACAGACTCAAGACTGAGATCAAGCCCATGAATGTGTACTTTCAGACTGAATGAAATAGAGAGCAGTTGTTCTGTCATTTTTCAGGCATATCTAACTTCATGACCATATTTGGGGTTTTCTTGGCAAAGATACTGGAATTGTTTGCCATTTCCTTCTCTAGCTAATTTTACAGATGAGGAAATTGAGGTAAACAGGGTTAAGTGATTTAGCCAGGGTCACAGAGTTAATAAGTATCTGAGGCCAGATTTGAACTCATGAAGAAGAATTTTCCTAACTCCAGGCCCAACACTCTATCCACTATGTCAGAGACCCAGTCTCAGAAAAAAAAGGCATAGAGAGATAATTGTTTGTCTAGGGAACATTTAGAAATTTTACCTTTTATGATCTTATGAAACTACCAAGATTTTCAAAGCATAAATCAGAGCTCTAAAATCAAGCAGTATGCCAAGGATTCTTATATCCATTTTAAAAAGCAAATGATCTCTAGCATACTGAATTACGATAACCTAAGAGATGATGGCCTGTAGTGAAGATAAGAAAAACAAGGTTGGCCAAGTTAACTACTCAGGCTAATCTTGTGTGTTCAAAAGGAGGGGGAAAAAAGGGACAAAATGCTCTTTGAAAGGCTCCCTGGACATCAAACAGAGCTAACCAAACAAGATCTTGAGGAACTGATGTAAATAAACCAGATAATATTTCTCTCAAAACAAAGGCTTAAAAATTATGAGAGGAGGCATATTTGGCAACAATGCCATTGGGGTTTTGCTGAACTCAAAACATTTCTAAAACAGTGTGAAACATTTAACACAAAATGCTGACATGCCCTTTTGTACTAATTCAAATTACTTTAGTATCTTTGATTTTTCAAAAATATTTTAAAAGGAAATAAATACTGCATATTTATAAACTGTACAGCTGGGTGATACAGTGGATAGAGGGCTGGGCCTGGAGTCAGGAAGACCTGAGTTCAAATTTGGCCTCAGATACTTACTGGGTATGTGACCCTGGATAAGTCACTTAACCCTTTTGGTCACAGTTTCCTCATCTCTAAAATGAGCTGGAAAAGGGAATGGCAACTACTGCAGTGTCTTGGCCAAGAAAACTCCAGATAGGGTCACAAAGACACAACTGAACAATAAACAAATTTGTAAATTGGTATAATATGAATATATGCATTTTTAGTATGGATATGTGGTTTCATTGGTGTTAGGGAATTTCCAGTGTGAAAACCTCTTCCATTGATGTTGATAAGCAACTCGATCTCTAACTTACAATCTTAGAAAGTTAACTGAGATACCAAGGGGTCTTATTGCTAGTATTCATCAGAAGTAGGACTTTGGGGCAGCTAGGTGACATAGTGACTAGAGCCCTGGCCCTGGAGTCAGGAGGATCTGAATTAAAATCTACCCTCAGACATTTTACTAGCTGTGTAACCCTGAGCAAGTCACCTGACTGCTGAAGAAGAAAAGGAAGAAGTGGGGTGGGAGGGGAAGAGGAGAAGGAGAAAGAAGAAGATGATGATGATGATGGAGGAGGAGGAAGAGAAAGAGGAAGAAGAGGAGAAGAACTTGGTTGATCCCAGGTCTTCCTGATACTAAGGTCAACCTTCTATGCATTATATCAGACCACCTATCCGGGAAAGATATTATATAGAATTAACCAAACATCTAGTCATTTAAAACAACAACACCAGAAAATTTATCTTCCTTTTAACTATATAATCTGAGAAACTCATAAAAATGCATGGCATACAATTTTGAATGTGTTTTCTCATGTATTTTATTTCTTTTTTTTTTTTGGTTAAGTGACTTGCCCAGGGTCACACAGCTAGCAAGTATCTGAGGCTAGATTTGAATTCAGTCTTTCCTAACTCCAGGGCCAGTGTTCAAACCACTGCATCTCCTAGCTACCTTTATGTGCATTAGTTCTAATCATTCAATACTATCAATTTCTTTTCTTCTTACAATGGGAAATATCTCAGCTGAGGATGAAATATTCTTGCTGATTTTGAAAGGGAAATTTTTTGCTATCATTATCCCCAGTGACAAGATACTTCAATTCTGACTCTCTTCCTACCAGAATATTTTCCTAAATCCTATGGCAATACAGTGGTATTTAGGACTAGGATTGGTGGCAAAGAATAGTCATTAATGGAGCAATGTTAATTTGGAAGGAAGTCTGGAGGGTAATGTACCAGAGATCTGTCTTTAGTCTTGCCCAACATTTTAATCAATTATCTGAATCGAAGAATAGATGACATGCTTGTTAAATTTTCCCATGGCATGAACCTGGGAGGTCCAATTTACATGCTGGATGGCAGAGTCAAGATTCAAAAAGATCTTTATAGATCTGAACAATGGGACAAATCTAATGAGATGAAATTCATTAGAGAAAAGTGCAAAAATTCTATATAACTGGTCAAACCAAACTTTACCAGGACAGAACAGAAGAAGGGTGGCCAGACAAGTGTTTGTATTAGCATGGTCTGGGTATTATGGGACTATAAACTGGAAACAAGTAAATAGTGTAATACAGCACCAAAACAAAATAAATGCTAGCCTAGGCCATATTAAGAGATGCTTACTTTCCAGAACAAGGGAAGCAAACAGTCTGCTCTACTCTGCCATAGAGATTTCTATAATACAATATTCTGCTCTACATACCACATCTTAGCAAGGACATTGACCAGTTATAACATATAGAAAGTAGGGTGACGATGACAGTACATGTATACTGTAGCAGAATGCTCTACGAAAAACAAAAATGTTTAGTGTACAGAAAAAAGACTTGTGGGGGTTGGGAAAGGGGCAGGGTGGTAGAATGGAAGAATGATAGCTATCTTTGAGTCAGTCAGTCAAGTCAGTTAACAAGCATTTATTTATTCAGTGTATATTCTGTGCTAGGCACTGTATTAACTTCTGGGGATACCAAAACAAAAAGCAGTCTTTGAAGGATTATCATATGGCAAAGGGACGAGTCTAGCTCTTCCTTGTCCCATAAGACCAAACTAAAAGCAATAGTGCAAGTTCCAGAGAGACGGTCTTAGATCAGTGTAAGGAAAAACTTTTGGGCAATTGAACTCCATAAAAGTGGAACAGGCTGCAACAGGAATTTGAAAATCCCTTCCCTTAGATCAGTGGTTCTCAATACCTAATACCGCGACCCTTTAATACAGCTCCTCATGTTGTGGTGACCCCCAACCATAAAATTATTTTCGTTGCTACTTCATCACTGTAATTTTGCTACTGTTATGAATCATAATGTAAATATCTGACATGCAGGATGTATTTTCATTGTTACAAGCTGAACACAACCCACAGGTTGAGAACCACTGCCTTAGAAGCTTTCAAGCTAAGGCAAGATGACGACTTGTCAGCAGTGCTATAAAGGGTAATTTGTGGACAGATTTAGGTTGAAGTCTATTGCCTCTACGGTTCCTTCTCAAATTCTATGGTACTAGTGTGAGAAGGGCAGATTCATTGGTATTAACAGAATTTAGGACAAAGGTAGCCCCTTTCAGTCTTGCTTCCAAGGAATGATTTATATGGATCATGATTAGTATAACAGGAACGGAAAGGAGCTGAAAGGAATTTTAGTACTCTGAGTCCAATATCAGGTGGAGGTCAGGGAAGAAAAGTACAGGCAGAATCAAATTAGTTCAAAAAGAGACCTAATGTGTAGGCCTGGTTCTGAATCACAGAAAAGCTGGGTCTGTGAGTTAAAAAAAATAAAAGAACAGAACTCTCCTAGAGGGGGCTGGGGAGAACATATGGACCAGCAGATGGCAGCAGAGAGCAGTAAAGGACCCAAGAGGCAGGCCAGATTGGGGAATGGGGGTGAGCCAGGGTGCCGGGTAACCACTAAATGACAGTACAAGAGACACTTGGAAACAGTCTAAGAGAACAACTAATCTAACATCCTCATTTTTCACATAAAGAAACTGATACCCAGAGGGCGGCTAGATGGTGCAGTGCATAGAGCACCTGCCCTGGAGTCAGGAGGACCTGAGTTCAAATATGACCTCAAACACTTAACACTTACTACCTGTGTGACCTTGGGCAAGTCACTTAACCCCAACTGCCCTGCATTCCCCCCTCCAAACAGAAAAAAAGGAAGAAACTGATGCCCAAAGAGATTACGTGACTGAAAATGGGCTGGGTTGTATTTAGGAAATTATATAGGATTTATCATGATCCCAAGCTGCTCCCTGAAACCAAACCAATCCGCTTATATCAATATTCTTCTACAGATGCTATATGATTATGGATCATGAAATGTCACAGTCTCCAAAGCGTCAAAATGGTAGACGACCCATAGGGCAATAGAGAGATAAATGGTAGGCAAAAATGGGCTACAACATATTATTTACAATGGCGCGTACTAAAGAAAAGGATAAAAGTTACTGTCCAGCAAGGGCATGATCAGAAATGAAGGGGACCACACTTAGAGTGAGAGCAAGGGAGAAGAGACTGACAGTCCAAATGCTGGTGCCCATGTAGAGTTAAGAGGCCTAGACTCTACGTCCTAGAGTAGGACCTACGGGTAGGCCTCCTCTGGAGGGTCTGTGGGAGGATATGGACCAGCCTTGCACAGATGATAATAGGAGGGGTGGCCACATTGCTTGCTAACATGGATTGTACAGAAATACTGACATGTAGAGAAGATGGAAGTAAAAGTGGGTAATGAAAGGTGAATAGAAAAGTTTGGCCTGATTCTGTAAGAGTAGGATTAGGAGAGCTAAGCTTCCTAATGAGTAAGGCCAGCAATGAGCACTAAGGAACAAAAGGTGTTTTTTTGTTTTATTGTTTTCTCTGTTAGAGGTAAAATGACTATCAAAGACCGAGTAGAATTGCTGCTTGCGCTGAATGGGGTGTTGACAATGGACCACAGAGAAAAGGCAGAACCAATCTACTCTTGCATCACTTCTGATATTTACTCCAAGGAGAATGGTCTTGTGATGGACAAGTATAAAACAAAGAAAAAAAAGGCTAAGCAAGGAATAGAAATCCAAAATAAATGAGGTACTATGAGAGTACTTAGTTGCTCTCAATGAGTTCAACATAATAAGCCTAGGTGAATTACAAAATACTGGAAGAACTGGCAGATTTGATGGCTGAGATACTGTCTATGGTCTTTGAAAGATCATAGAAAACAGGAACAATTACCAGAACAGAAACAAGAAAATGCCCAGATTTTAATTTTTTAAACTCCAAAATTAACTTGATAGTACCAGTTATATTTATTTCATGAATGATTAGAACAGTGGTTCTGAACCTTCCTAATGCTGCAACCCTTTAATACTCGTACGTGGGCGTATCTGCATGTGGGCAGACCTGCCTGGAGACTGATAGAGGAGTGGTGTCTTGGTTCCTAAAACCACTGGAAATGTGTGTTTTCCGATGGTCTTAGGTGATCCCTGTGACCCAAAGGGGTCGTGACCCACAGGTTGAGAACTGCTGGATTGGAGCAAAGACATACTTTTAAAAATTATTTGAGTTTTGGTCTCCATATTAAGTGTAGAAATTCTAGAACTTTTTAAGCACAAATTACAAAAATATTGATCTTAGGAGAATTTAAGTCATCAGAATACTTTTAACTCAGTATAAAGCTAAGTGATATTCTGTGATAAAATGAATTATAGTCATTGTTATATAAATGGTAGACTATCTTATTATCAACATCTTTTTAGCTACTTCTAGGATTAAAACCGAATTTTAAAATGAAGAATCCTAATATTTAGACCTCTTTTGCTATAGTTTGTATTCTTCTTCTCATTAAAAATTTAACTCCAGGTGTGAATAAATTATCTGTTTGTTAAGCAGGTGCCTTACCTCTTTAGACCAAAAATTGAAAACATATAATCTTTTACTTTTAGAGAAGGACTACTAATTAAAATGGCTTAGGGAAAGAGGTTTTAACTTTTCTGGTGTCATACACCAATCAATTGATAGTCTGGTTAAGCCTTTGAACCTCTTTCAGAATAGTGTTTTTAAATGCACAATATACAAAGAAAATCAATCATACTGAAATAAAGTTAATACAGATATTTTAAAAAGCAAGTACACAAACAACAGGTTAAGAATCCCCTTAAACATATTTGTCATTTATTGAGTAATGTCATATTATATTGCAATAGTAATCTATTTTAGCCAAATATGAATTAAAATTAGGGGGAAACACTAATATTCCTTCTAAATCATGATGTCAATCAATCTTGTGGCAGGTCAAAGGTATAGACACGATGAAAAAATTACAAACATTACAAGAAAATATTTGTTTTCACATTTAAATTTTAACCAATGAAATAAATAGTACAACAGCAAGCATTTACTTAGTCCTTGATATGTGCCAGGCACTGTGCTAAGCATGAAGGTTACAAAAGAAGACAAAAATTAAACTATAATTAAATTATCCTAAGGGAAATAACATTTGAGAATCACAATACACTTTTTTCCCTCTCTGTTGCTGACTGGAAATTTGAAAGAAACCAAAATGTCCTGCTGTTGTTAGGGCTTTTTTTTAAGGGTGGAAGATCTACAAATTATAGCCGGTTAGTTTGACTTCTGGGAAAATTTTAGGAAGCATTATTAAATGGATGGTTTCCGAGAATTTCAAAAGAGAAGCAATGACCACAAAGAATCCATGTGGCTTCATCAAAGACAAGTTGTGAAATTATCCTCATTTCTCTTCTTTGATAATATACTCTATTAGTAGACAGATCTGGCAAATACTAAAGACATAAACCTAAATTTCAGAAACATTCAACGAAGTCTCCCATGCTACCTTTGTGGACAAAATGGAGATATAGAGGCTTAAATCTGGTTGCATGCCCAGATCCAAAGAGTTCATTGTATGTTGATGGTAACTCGAAAGAAAGGTCCTAGAGAAGTACCCTACGGCTCTCTGTTCACCCACCCCTTACTATTTAACATTTTTATTCATTCATTGGCTGGGCAAATGTGTACACACGCGTAATGTTCATCAGACTTTCAGAAGACTCAAATCTGGTAGGAATAGTTCACATGCTAGATGATGTCAGTATCCAAATGGATCTTGACAAAATAGCATGATGGACCAAATCTAATAAATTCAAAGTGAACAGGGATAAATGTAAAGTTCTCAATAGATTCTTTCATATAGATACATTGAATACTGTTGTGTCTCTAATAAGTAAAAATCATACTTATTCACAAACTCCTACAAAGTAGGAAATTCATTTGATTAAATTGGCACAGTGACCAGAGGCCAGGTCTGGAGTCAGGAATCCCTAAATTTAAACTGAGCCTAAGACATTTACTAGGTGTGTGTGATCCTGGGCAAATCATTTAACCCTCTTTGCCTCAGTTTCCTCATCTGTAAAATGAGCTGGAGAAGGAAATGGAAAACCACTCCAGTATCTTGGCCAAGAAAACTCCGAATGGAGTCATGAAGAGTCAGACATGACTAAAACAACTGTTTGTGAACAGTCAAATGATGCAACAACAATTTTAACTGGTACAAATGACCTAACTTTACTTTAGAAATAACCCCATCTGCCGTGCTATTTACTATGAACATCGTTAACATCAGCAGTGGCCATCCTTGTGAGGCAGTGACTAGGGCCTTTCCAAAGTTCCTTTCCCAAACTTGGACAAGTTTTGTTTAGCATATAAACTCTGGTTTCTATACTATCCATGTAGTGGACCTCATGCAAGGAGATTATCTGTGGATGTCATTTTACCTCCTGTATTTGGAGTATCCTTGCAGATTAGGGTTTATTAGACCTAACATTCTTTTCTTGACTGAAACATCTCAGTGAAAATACATAAATGGTCTGTGGCTTCATTGGAAACACTCTCTCTTGATGCAGATGGAAGCCCTTCAGTAGTATACATTAAGTAGACTCATAGTAGTACAAAGAACCTTAGAATTCCGTGAGTACATACACCTCATTTTACTAATGAGGAAACCAGGGCCCAGAAGGGTAAAGAGATTTGCCCAATGACAAGAACCAGGACTTAAGCTGGAGACTTTTAATTCTTAGTGCTCTTTCCTTTATATCACAATTCTTCCTGCTGGGCAGCCAGCAGCCCAACAACTAGAGTGCTGGGCCTAGAGTCAGGAAGAATGATCTTCCTGAGTTCAAATCTGGCCTGTGTGACCCTGGGCAAGTCATTTAATCCTGCTTGTCTTATTTTCCTCATCTGTAAAACGAGCTGGAGAAGGAAATGGCAAACCACTCCAGCATCTTAGCCAAGAAAACCCCCAAATGAGATCATGAAGAGTCTGAAACAACAAAACACACTAGAATTTTGCATTTATCGAAGTTCAGGCAAGGCAGTTATTTTAAAAGTCATGTTCAACTTCACATAAACATGTAATTACATTACAGATCCCCAAATGCCTGACGGAAATTCTGTTTATGCTAGCTGAAACTCCATAGAGGTGCATTTTCATGTTGCTAGAGGCCTGTTACTACAATGAGCTAAGATTTCTTGGACCTCTAGGGGGCAGCCTATACCATTTAAATCTGGTGTCATTGATGCAGCGCCCTGCTAGGCCTTGAATACACACTCAGTAATTTTTCTAAGGATCTGGACCCAATGACGACTGTAGGGTCCATAGATTAAAGAAAAATGAAAGACATTTTAGAAGCCAGCAAACTATAAATAAATTGATCAGTGTTATTCAAAAGGAAGCCATCATAATAATGTTCATTTCACTCAAATCCAAAATCATTAGCCTGAGGCTCTTAATAATTATGATGTTCTTCGTTGAGACAATTATTGGAACTGAATGAGTAGATAATGATAGCATGTGAGGGAGTTCCAACCAAATATATTACCTGGTAAACTATGGATAATTTCTACTTACATTTCTCCTGACAGCATAAAACCCGGGCCTGGCCTGGAGTCAGGAGGACCCTAGTTCAAATGTGAACTCAGATACTTATTTGCTAGGTAACCCTGGGCAAGTCATTTAACCCTGTTTGCCTCAGTTCCTCATCTGTAAAATGAGCTGGAGAAGGAAATGGCAAACCACTCTAGTATCTTTGCCAAGAAAACCCCAAATGGGGTCACAAAGAGTCAGACACAACTGACATACCTGAACAACAACATAAGTTATTATGGCTTACTATTAAGACATCACAAGCAGTTCAGATTCATCCTTTGCCAGGGTGTGCCTAAAGAGAAACTGGGAAACTTAGCTTTTGCCCCATTCCTGCAATATATAAGGAACTATTTAAATTTATAAGAATAAAGTCTAGTGAAAAAAAAAAGCCCAGTGACAGAATGTCCAGGAAAGCCTTTTTTGGCCGCTAGGTGGCACAGTGAATAGAGCACTGGCCCTGGAGTCAGGAGGACTTGAGTTCAAATTTGAACTCAGACAACACAAAACTAGCCATGTGACCTTGGGCAAGTCACTTAACCCCAAATGCCCTACCTTCCCCCCTCCAAAAAAAGCAAAAAAAAAAAAAAGAATAAGGTCCATTCCCTAATTGACACATGGACAAAGAATTTGAACAGGTAGTTCTCAAGGAAAAACAAAAAACAAGCTATCTCGGGGGCGGAGCCAAGATGGCGGCATAGCAGCAGCAACATATCGCAGTTCTCACATAGCCACCCCAAAATACCCATAAAACAGGACTCTAAACCAATCCTAGAACTCCAAAACACACACAAAGATACTTCCCACTAAAGTCAGCTCGGCTACGAGGAACCATATCAGCACTGCAAACCGAAACCAGCCTGCCCTGAAGCCGCGGCTGTGCCCCAGGGGTGACTGGACGGGAGGAGTGGAGGAGCCTCTCAGGTGAGCAGATTAGCAGCAGCTGCGAGTGGGGATTGTGAAAGGGGGAGATAAGCAGTCCAGCAAAAGGCCTCCAG
>CM053580.1:295995935-296154606 GCA_028627135.1 Pseudochirops cupreus | reverse complement strand
GCTCACTATGGAGAGGTTCTGTGTAATTTCACATGTTCAGCCTGTATTTGATTGCTTGTCCTTCCAGTGGGGATGGGTGGTGAGGGAGGAGGAGAAAGAATCTGGAATCTGGAGTTCCATAATCAAATGTGATGAATGTGTATGTATGTATGTATGTATCTATCTATCTATCTATATGTAATTATTATTATTATTATTGACTACATCCAACTGGAACTTGAGATACACAGGCACTGCAGTTGGGAGATCCATCCTGCCCTACCAAAAAGTGACATAGGAGAGAATAGACTGGGGGAGGAGGGAAACACTGGGATGGCTGTCTTGGGGCAGTGGGCGGGGGAAAGATGGGGAGAAAATAAGTAACTCAAAAAAATTTTTTAAAGTAAATAAATAAATACCAAAAAAAAAAAACAAACCAAGCTATCTCTAGCTGGGGAGGGGGGGGAGTGCGCAGGGGAGAGTGGAATGCTGCATATCCTGAATAGAGAAATGTAAGCCAAAGTAATTCTGAGGTGATGCCTCCTATCCATCAGAGTGGCAAAGTTGACCCCCCCCAGAAAAAACAGGAAAATAAGAAAAATTGGAGGGGCTATGGGAAAACAGTCACATTGATACTTTGTTAGTACAGCTGTGAATTGACACATTCTGGAAAATAGTTTGAAATTAGGTTCCCTAAATGACTAAATTTTTCATATCCTTTCATCTAGTGATATCATTACTAAGTCTATACTCCCAAAGAAATCTTTACAAAGAAGAAAAAGTCCAATACATACAAAAATATTTATAGCAACTCTTTTCATAAAGAACTGGAAATTAAAGGATGCTTATCAATTGTGGGATAGCTAAATAAATTATGGTGTATGAATATAATGGAATATCATGCTACAAAAATGATGAGTGATAGTTTCAGAGAAACCTGAGAAGACATGCATAAACTGATACAGAGTAAACTGAATAGACCCAGGGGAAAATTTTATACATTAATAACAGCATTATATAGGCAAACTACTTTTAAAGAGTTAAGAACTCTGGTCAGTGCAGCAAACGAAAACAATTCCAGAGTATTTGTGATAAAATAGACTTTGTTTTTGTTCAGTCATGTCTGACTTATTGTGATCTTATTGGAGGTTTTCTTGGCAAAGATACTGGAGTGGTTTGCCATTTCCTTCTCCTGACCATTTTATAGATGAGGAAACAGAGGCCAACAGGATTAAGTGACTTGTCCAGGATCACACAGCTATAAATGTCTGAGGCTGGATTTGAACTCAGGAAAGGAGGGCTTACTGACTCTGATCTGACACTCTATCCATTTTACCACCTAGCTGCTCTATCCATCTCCTTAACAAAGAGGTGATGGATTCATGGTCCTCTTCAAAAATGAAGGACAAACACAACACGTGAGTAGACCAACTTGCTGGAATGGAGACCCAGCTAATTGGGTAACTCAGCTCATCCTCTCCCTCTTCTTTTCCCTCTCCCTTCCTTCTCCTCTACAAAGGAAGATAAATTTTGCTGGCCAGAAGTTGTCCATTTAACTTGGGGTTTACTGGCTAGTAAGCTTTCTTGCTTTCTTTCTTTCTTTTTCTTTCTCTTCTTCCTCTCTCTCTCTCTTTCACAAAACCAGTTCACTCTGAACTTCATAGATTGGACCACAATAGGCCCCTGCTCAAGCTGCACTTTGTGGATGTTTTCTGGGCCCTCTTGCCTTAGAGTGAATGTCAATGGTAACTGTTTCTCTTTGGAAGAGCAACCCTGAAGTTGGAAGTTCTCCTTCCAGCTAGATTTTTTTTCTTTTTTTCTAATTAAAGGAGCCATTCCTTGACTCACTTCTTAAAGAAGCCTATTCACTGAATGGGTATTGCCTCCTTCTAAGTGAGTATGTGAAAAGGTTGTAGCCTAAAATGGCCATTGCATCCTGGGTCATCTCCAGTTATCTGATGAATAATCTGGTCACTGAATCCAATGGTTCTGGAGGAGAAAGTGAGGCTGGTGACCTTGCACTGCCCTCCCTTACTCAAATCAAAGTCAACTGCAAGTCACGTCATAATTTCCTTGATGCCACCATCCTCTTTGAAAATGAAGGACAAACACAATGATGGATTCAAGAGGGAGAATGAAATTTGTTTTCCCTAATTCCACATATTTGTTACAAGAATTTCGTTTTATTTTTTCATTGAAGGGGGAGATGGGAAAGAAAAATTAATTCTTGTTAATCGAAAGAAATTAACATTTTAAAAAGCACATTGCAACCCTTAAAACTCAGTAGAAATACAAGTTCTTATCCCTTAGTGGCTGTCTGATTTTGTCATGGCATTTGTGGGACTGAAATGATCACATCAGCCCCTCTAATTAATCATATCACACAGGAAAATGTCAAAGGTATATAGAACTTTTCATAGGAAACTGCTTCGGGGCCAGTTTTCTAAACTCTTGCACCATAATACTTCCCATTTTAATGTATTGCTAGGCCAAAGGGTATGCACAGTTTTATAACCCTTTGGTACTTTATTTGTACAGTTGTAAGCAACATCTTTTGGCGGTGCACATGAAAAGGGAGATATGATCAGCAGGTCTAACTCCAGCTGGAGCTGGCCTTGATGTCTTTCACATCTGTGTAGGGCATGGCTGCAATAGCCTCTAGCTTTGCAGAGAGTGGGAACCAATACATGAAAACATCAGCTCCTTCTTAGGCTGAAATTTTTGATCTGACAAAAAGCAAAAGAGCCCATGATCAGACTGACATTTAATTAACCTGAGCAGATGTCATTATGCCAAGTCTCCACTTAATGGAGCTCAGCGACCTTCCGAGGAGCAGGTCCATAACAGCTGGATGAGTAATATGCTTCTTACTGTGGCTTTCCATGTTGGAATGCTCACAGGAAGGGCATAAGCAAGGATGTGCGATAACTCCACGTTGTAGGTCACTGCTCTGTATCATCTAGCAGTGACTCCAACCTCCCACCAAAGGTTCATGGATTAAATGATCAGTAGAGCAATCTAGAAAGTTTCAAAGTATATGAGTCCAAGCTTGTTTCTTTCAGAATTTTAAAAGCACCCTCAAATGTCTCCTTTTCATATATTATCATTTCAATTGTATTTCCTTCTCTCTATAAGCTTTTCCTAGAAGAAAATTATTTTACAGAAAGAACATGGTATTGGGAATTAGAGAGAAGTAAATTCTAGACTAGAACTAACAGCAAACTGGGTGACATTAGGTAAATCATTAAGGTGATATCTTTTTTTAAAAAAACATTTTATTTCTTTCCAATTTCATGTAAAAACAATTTTATCATTCTTTTTTTTTAATTTTATCCCAAATTCTTTCTCCCTCCTTTCTTCCCTCAATGAGAAGGCAAGCAATTTGATATAGGTTATACATTTACAATTGTGCAAAACATATTTCCATATTAGTCATGTAGTAAAAGAAAATGCAGACCAAAAAAAAGTTTAAAAAATGATTCAATATGCATTCAGACTCCATCAGTTCTTTCTCTGGAAGTAGACAGCATTTTTTTTTTATCATAAATCCTTTGGAATTGCCTTGGATCACTGTATTGCTGAAAATAGCTAACTCGTTCATAGTTGATCATCATTAGAATATTGCTGTTACTGTGTACAATGTTCTCCTGCTTCTACTCATTTCACTTTGCATCAGTTCATGTAAGTCTTTCCAGATTTTTTCTGAAAGCATTCTGCTCATCATTTCTTATAGCACAATAGCATTTCACCACAATCATATACCCCAACTAGTTCAGTCATTCTCCAACTGATGGGCCTCCCCTCAATTTCTACTTCTTTGCCAGCACAAAAAGAGCTGCCCTAAATATTTTTGTACATATAGGTCCTTTCCCTTTTTTTTGTTAATCTCTTTGGGATATAGCTCTAATGGCATTGCTAGGTCAAAAGGTATGCACAGTTTTATAACCCTTTGAGCATAGTTCCAAATTGCTCTCCAGAATAGTTACATCACAATTCCACCAACAATGCATTGGTGTCCCAATTTTCCCACCTCCCGTCCAATATTTGTCATTTTTCTTTTCTGTCATATTAATTGATCTGATAAGTATGAGAAAGCTCAGAGTTGTTTTAATTTATATTTCTCTAGTCAATAGTGATTTAGAGCATTTTTTGTATGACTATAGATAGCTTTGATTTCATCATCTGAAAACTGCTTGTTCATATCTTTGATGTAAGGTGATCTTTTAGAGCCTTCCCAGGTATAAAATTCTAATATTCTACTCTGTGAAAGTTCTACTTCTGGAATATAGAGAAGCATGGAAAGACATAAGAACAGATGTAAAGTGAAGTAAGCAAATCCAGGAAAACAATATACTAAATTATTACAACAATGTAAATGGAAAGCATTTTTTAAAAATGAAATTTAAAACTATATAATATTATGATAAAGCCTGGCCCATCCAAAAGGGTATATGCTTTTATCTACTCTTTGCAGAGGTAGAGTACTATGAGTATGGACTATTGAATATACTGTCAGACTGACTGTTAAAGTATTGGTTAGTTTTACTGAATTAATTTTTCTGTGCTTCTCTTTTCTTTGTTATAAAAGATGACTCTCTGGGTAGGAAAGGAAGAAAGAATATATTTGGGAATGAAGTTAAGATAAGATAAAAAACAAAGGAAATCAGTGATTTTTTTTTTAAAGAACAAAATGCTCTTCTGCTTCTTTCTACCTTTGTATATCTTGACCTTGGATTATTAGTAGTTAGTAATAGCGCTTTTCAAAGCACTTCCACCTTCACAATTCCATTTTGTCTTCAAGAATCCTTTTGAAGTGCGACAGGTATTAGCACCCCCCCCCCATTCAACAAATGAGAAATCCCAAAGCCTAGATAATTAAATAACTTGCTCAAAGTCATTCAGTAACCAACAGAGTTGTGAGTAGAGTTCAAAGTCTCCTAATCCAGTTTCCTTTCTACAGTACTAGGTCATCCCTTCACCTGTGCATCATCTGCAAGGAAAATGGAATCATATAAAATGAAATGATGCTCAGCTATGTGACAATCTCCTTGGAGAATCAGGCCAGATCTGGTGCTGTATCATATAGAGAACAGAGAAAAGGACAGGGTATACATCACCCTCCCAGATGCACCAGGGTGATGAGAGCAAAGTCCTGGAGGAAACACAATAATCACAAGAAAGAAAAGTGTTGATTTTGAGGGCTGACAACGCTGAAGGATCTGGAGCAGACTTTCCCAACTTCAAAAATTTCGAAGACCTATATAACCTCAAAGAATCCACATTCTAAAACTTTTTTTTTTATCAAGGCTTATCTCGCAGTCTCATGGAATGGTTGGACTTCTTGATGTATTAATATGCTTCCTACATAGGCTAATATCTTCAGAGCATCTTGATATGTTTACAGGTGTCGATAAGAAGAAAAATATTGTTTGTGGCTTACAAGAGGACATATGACACTGATTGACTTGAAATATAACTCTAGTTAATACCTTCATTACAAGATTCATCATGAAAACAAAATACTGTGACTAACTGCCTCCCTTTCATCAATGAAGTTGTTTTTCATGCTATAATAATCCATCTTGAAACATTTAGGGGGCCCTCTGAGTCAAAGTACAGAAATATTAAGTAAAATATAAAACATTTACTGATAAACTATGTGTGGCCATAGTTAAGTCACTTTAACCTCTCCATGACCCCAGATAATTCTCCAATACTGTAAGTTATGGACAGTTGTTGATCTGTCTTTGTATGCTAGAGTATATTTCCACCACAGAAATTCTCTAATCTGACAAAATCATCTCAAGTTAAAAAAAAAAAACAAAACATAATGAGAATTTTCATTATCTATTTCCTGGATAAGTCTTAAGGTTCTCCACCCCTTCCCCTTTTTCAGGATTCCACTCCATAAAGAATTTTTACCTTAAGGCAAGTGAGCTAATCTTGGTCCCACAAAGAGGACAAGTAATGGAACGTCCCATGCTAAAGCAACCCTTTTGTAAAAAACAAATGTGTCTTCTGTGTATAATGCCTTTCACCTTGCACTGAAGGAGAAACAAAGTTTAGATAAGATTTTCCCTATCCTGAAGGAGCTAACACTCCAGTAGTAGCATAGGTATTAAGCATAACCACAGTAGATTATTCAATATTACACAAATGCATTTAGCATGGCACAAAACTGAAAACAAAATGGCTATCAGTGGGAGAATGGCTGAAATGTGTATGTATGTATTATGTTCGTATGTAATGGAATGATATTCCGTTATAAAAAAGTTAGAAAAATTAGAAACTCAGAGAAACATGAGAAAACATGTATGAACTGATGTAGAAGGAAGAAAACAGACCAATATATACAATGTCTACAATAATATAGATAAGACAACATTAAAAGAAATCAGGGGTCGACTAGGTGCCACAGTGAATAGAGCACCAGCCCTGGAGTCAGGAGGACCTGAGTTCAAATTCGATCTCTGACACTTAACACTTATTAGCTATGTGACCTTGGGCAAGTCACTTAACCCCAATTGCCCTGCCTTCCCACCTCAAAAAAAAAAGCCAAAAAAAATCAGAAAAAGGTTAAATACAATGAGGAATCCTGATTCGAGAAAACAGATGATGTAAGTATAGTACAGTGTAAAGACTTCTATGTTTGGAATCAAGACTTGGATGCAAATCTTGATTCTGTCATTTATACTACCTATATGACTTTGGGCAAATCACGTAACCTCTCTGAGTCTGTTTCCTCATCTGTGAAATGAAATGATTGAATTAGGTGCCAAAGATCCCTTCCAGCTCTAAATTTATGTTTCCCTTGAAACACATTTCTCCCCTCTCAGCGAAGAGATGGTAGACAAAACACTAAATGGGATCTTTAGGTCAGCCGGCTTTTATTTTTTTGGAGGGCAATGGGAGCTAAGTGACTTGCCCAAGGTCACATGGCTAGTTTAGTGTTAAAGCTCATGAAGTCGGATTTGAACTCAGGTCCTCCTGACTCCTGGGCCGGTGCTCTATTCACTGTGCCACCTAGCCGCCCCTGGTTAGCTGATTTGGATTTTCTGGTTTTCTTAGTTATAATGGACAGTTCTGAGAGGCAACATACATAAGGAATAGAAGATTTGGATGTAGCTTCCAGTCCTTACAGAGGTGTGTGACCGTGCGCAAGTACCCCCAATGCAACTCCGGAAGACTAGAAGTTATGAAGGCTGTGCTAGTCTGGCTCGCTGGAAGTAGTGTCCGTACTAGAGATCTTCAACACTGATAAAATCAGGGGTCTGAACTTCTCTCTTTCCCTCTCCTACAACCCAAGAAAAAAATGAGGAAGGGGGTTAGAGAGGTCAGTAGCGTTGACTGGAAAGTAACAGTGAGTGGCATAAAAAGTTAAATATGTGCATGAGAGAGTTAAAAAAATAACGATAAAGTGCTATGTGAGAACAAAATCCAATATTAAGTCTGGAGAGATGGCGAAGAGGTCAAGAAAGGCTTCCTGGAGTTTGAATTGGGTTTTAAAGGATAGGAAAAATTTCGTCTGGCAAAAAACAACAACAACAAAAACCCCGAAGAGGCATAACTTTCCAGACTCAACTTGTGCAATGTCTGGAAAGCGTGAGCACTTACCTGCAAAAAAAAAAGAAGTAAATAACCTAGAATTTCCACCAGTGCATAGAAACGTAGTTCCCTTAAAAGCCGTGGTTGAACAAGCCTTTCTCAGTAACCCCTTCTTTAGAATCCCACTGCCCCTGAACTTTGCCCAGTGCCTGGGACGTAGTAAGCGCTTTTAAACGCTTCTCTATTTAACCTCCTCCCCGCCCCCAGTAAAAGGGTCCTTTTCCTTTTAACAATTGGCGCAGAGTCCCAACCTTTATTTACATCCATCGGTGGTATGTACTCCTTAAAGGCAGCTTCTCTATCTTATGGTCAAAGGATACTAAGATCACAGATGGAGAGTTGGAAGGATCCCCGAGGCCACACAATTTAACTTTCTCATTTGACGGATTAAGAAAGTGAAGCCTAAAGAGATTAAAACATCTTGTTTTAGAGGGATTGTGTTTTCAAAACGCCACAAAAGCCCTAGCAGGGAAAGTTATATGACACAGATTTCAGAGAGCCAAGAGAAATTTAGGGAGTACTTAAGGTATAAGTATTTAGGGAGGCAAGATCTAAGGACAGCGGGCTGGGGAGATACTTTCCTTAGTGAATGTAATTAGGAGAACAAGTTAAAAGCGGCGGAATTTTCTAACGACAGAACTAGAATTAGAAACCTTGAAAAACAAGCCACAGTGAACGAGAGCAGGCTTCCCCTCCCCTGAAGCCTGGCCGGTCTCCCCACAGTGTTTTGAGAAGTCGAAAGTTTCAGGAGCACAACTATCTCGGGGGTGGGGGGTGGGGAAGAGGAGAACCAGCAGCCGCCGAAGATGGTCTTTATTCAAAGTACCCCCACCCACACACTCGCACCCCTGATACATATCACTGATTAGATCTCAGCCATACGATCTGGCCCAGAAAAAGTCTGAAGATTCTACAACTAAATTGATGTGATTCTACGCAGCTACTCTGATGCCTACTTTGGTCCCGGCTTTTCCGAATGACGCCGTCATTTATTGGCCGCCCCTCGGCGTTAATCACCCGCAGCTTGCTTGAGCCCCGCCTACCTCTAGCCTTGGTTAAACTGGATCTTTTTCAGCTGTCACAGCCGGCAACTCCAGACTGGGCTTAGAAGTCGCTTGACTGAGCTCAGAGGGGCTGTCTCCGGGTTCTGTGAAACTAGCTGCTTAGTGCTGTTGACTTGTTTGCTTAAGTTAGCACTATATTTTGCATAGCGATTTGCTTTGGTTTTCTCAGGTATATGCCCACTGGAGCAGGAGAAAGCCAGAGAAAAGGGCAGATTTCGTGCACAGGTGGAAACAGGTTCTCTGGGAGATTTTAAACTACAGAAATGAAACTTCAGTTTGCTTTAGATTGAGAGAATGAGTCTCTGTGCTCCAAACAGCTAAAGTGAAGTGTTTTTCCCCCATAATTAGGTGGAATATATGCGTATAGAGGTTGATTTAAGAAAAAAAAACTAGGAAAACTGGAAACTTTCTGCTAAGGGAGTAAATATTTTCTGCATATGCAGGTTCGCCATGTGTTAATATCATTCTTGCCTCTGGTGAATCTGGTGCATCTGGTGAAGAACAGAATATTGGGGACTGTCCTAGAGAAGGAGATGTCCCAGGAAATGCCTCAGACCCTGAGCCAAATGACCAATACTCCTTGTGCTTTGCATGGAAAAAGCAACAACGCCCATTGGGGCAGTTCCTGTGAGTGTGACTTGAAAAGGAAGGCAGGCCACTATCAAGGTAAGTTTTGGAGACAGAATACCAGTATTGGTTTTATGGTGATCCCAGGGCAGCAGAAGGTGAATATCAGGGGGGAAGGGAAGCTCTTGTCGTTTAAATATGCCTAATTTTTGAACTATGAAAATGTGAGAACTAATGTGCATTAAATTCTCTCTTTTTAAAAGGCCAAGTGAAAGATCATTAAGAACTCAGACCCCTTGTTGCTGCAGTTTTTGTTCCTAAATCCCTCAACAAATTGAAATTTCTGTACTTGAAATGCCAATCTGTGTCAGTGTTCTGGCTTGGAGCGGTGAGAGGCAGGGAAATAACATAGTTCGTGTAATTCTAAAAATTTCATGGGATCAAGTTTGACTATTGGGATCAATCTGGGTCAGTTTAGCTCCACATCAGCCTGTCATGCCAGTTGGTGACTGGCAGCCATATCCTACTACTTAGGGCATAATCTGAGCTTTAGGCTTGCTGCCTGGTTTATTCATTACTTGGGGAAACAAAAATGGTTTTTACTGTTTCTTTTTTTTTTAATGGTCCAAGAGCAGGAGGAAACAGGAAAGTACAAGATGGTCTATGTTATAGATCCACTGGACAACAGTGTAGCTGATCCATCCATCTTGGCTATTCCCATCTGAACACCCTGGTTGAGCTGCCTCATTGATGACAGATCATAGATTGGATTATAGGTTTAGATCTAGAAGAGACCTCAGAGGTCATAACGTCCTAATCCCTCATTTTACAAAAGGGGAAACTGATCCCCAGGAAGCTTCATAATTTGTCTTGAGTGACATATAGTGGTCATAGCCTGAGTCCTAAAGCATAGGTCTTCTGACTCAAAATCCCACACTTTATCCACTGCACCACAAAGTGGCTAAATGAATAGATTCAATTCAAAAAGTATTTCTTGATCAATTACTGTGTTCAGGGTGCTGTGCTACATCCTAGTTGGCATATAAAAATTCTATAATACAATGTCCCTTTTGTCACAGAGCTTATCATGTGGTAGAAAGATGGGCCACATATGTATGTGATACAAAATAATATATGACAATGTAAAATGTGATACAAAAGGCAGAAGGCTTTCTGAAGGACGTAATGTTTGGTTTGGATGGTAATGGGTGGGTAAGAATAAAACAGGTTAAGAGTTGGGGAAAGAGGACACTTTCCAGGCATATAGAATAAGGTGAGAAAAGACATACAGGTGGGAAAGAGTAGGGTGTGCTCTGGGGATGAATGATTTAACTGAAGCATAAAATGCTTGGCATGGATAGAATGATATCAGAATGGAAAGGATGTTTACAAATGGCAGAAGGACTGGGCTGTCAGGCAAAGAAGTCTGAACTTGACTGGGTTAGCAATAGGGAAATACTGAAGTTTTTTGAAAGATGTGTCTAGATCTGTGCAATAAGATTGACTAATCTAGTATCTATTGAAAACTGGGTTAGATTAGAGGGGCTTAAAATTAGGTACCAAACAACATTTTAAGAGGATGAAATCATCTCTCAAAAATTAAGGTTGTGCTCCAAATATTCCTAAATTCCCCTTAATTGTTTTGTTTTATCTAAAAATGAATATAGGAAGCATAGGTTAAGTGTGTTGCAAGCTTCCTTTCATTTTCTCTTTCTTCCTTTCTCTTTTTAAAATTTACTTCCTTGTCTTCCTGAATTGCATCTTTTTGCACTTTGCAGAGGTTGGGGGAGGATCATATAGACACAGCCATAGTTTTTGGCAAACACTGAGTAGATCAGGCTTGAGAGATGAATTGTTTTACTTACCAGAAGGGTGCCTGCTATTTATATGTTATGTATATCAGGTCCCTTTGCCTGATCCACAGGCATAGTTGTCTAGAGGGTCAGTACTATGATGTGCAGCGACATGGCATAACATGCTGGATTTGAAATCAGGATGACATGAGTTCAAATCCTGCCTTGGACACGTACTAGCTGTGTGACCCTGGGCGGGTCACTTTGCCTCTCTCAGCCCAGGTTTCCCTGTCTGTATAATGGGGATAATAATAGCATTCACCTCACAAGATTTTAGTAAGGATCAAATGAGATATGTAAAGATGCTTTGGAAACCTTAAAGTGCCATAAAAATGATAGCTTTTATTGGTTTTTTTTTTTTGTATTAACATCTCTTAGATGCTAATCTAATATAGATTAAATAAGAGTAAAAATGTAACACTTTACAATATCAGCAGCACCAAACTGTTTGAGGGAATTAAAGTGACTTTAAACCAACTACACCAGAGTATGGCCTGACATTTACCATAATTTCAGCAAGAAAACCCATCACTGCTAAAAGCCTCCTTCCTCCTGTAGTTGGTAGTTTTAGAGTGACCTAATGGTCACTCCTAAACCCAATGTTGGCCATGACCATTATAGCCTGGAGCCAAACTTATGATGACCCACTTCTCAAAATATCCACAAGACTCAGTCATTTGAAAGAAATGTGTTCTCTTTCTGTGGTCTTTACTGTAACCTTGTGACAGTCACCACTAACCAAGGCCTTATGCAGCTGAGCCTCAGAATACCTGCCCTTTTCAACTATAACCCCTCAAAAAATTCCCCGGTACACCAAAATAAACAAAAAGAAAAAAAAACATCACACCCAGAATTCCAGAGTGTATCGCAGACCAACCACTTAAGGAGCAGGAATATCACTTGGAAGTCTGGAGTGACCAGTGACATTGAGTAAGCCATTTGTTATAATGATAAGTTATATTCCAGTCCCTGATCTAAAGTTCATAGGGGATCATTTCCCACCACAGCTCTGGTTTTTCCTTAATGCTGGACTTTTTGTTTGCTAATCTGCAAAGTTCAGCAGGACCTTATGGAATGTCCAGCCATTAGGGCTCATGTATTTTTGGGGAAATGGTGTCTGGCCTGCCCTAGTTAAATTAAATTTCTCTCCTTTAGCTAGCATAAAGACTATAATTTCATTGACCACTTCTCAGAGAACATGTCTGGAACAACAAGACATACGTATATTTTCCTTGCCATTCCATACAACATGGTAATTTGCTTTAGATAAATGGCATGGATATACTTCTCTGTTCCATCACACATATTTTTAGACTGTTTGGCTGTGTAACATAGAACATGGATTTACAGTTGGATGAGTTTTTTTAGAGATCCTTTAATTCAAAGCCTCCATTTTATTGAGGAAACTGAAATTCTCACAGGGACAAAGAACAGTGTTGGGATTCAAACCCAGATCTTTTGACACCAACTGCAGCATTTTCCACCATACCACATTTTTAGTAATTAGGCCATATAAATCATCTCTCATGATAGAAATAAATTCACTACTCATTTCCGCCTCTCCCAATCTTTGTTTCTTCAGGTTTGGCTCAGATTTCATTCCCTTTGAGAAGGTACCCCCATGCCCAAGTTAAGTCTGTCTCCCTCCTCAAATTAACTGGTTAACTGGTATTTACTTATACGGTCGTGGTTCACACCTCAGCCCCCAAAATGTAAGCTCCTTGAGAAGAGACTGTTTTGTCTTTGAGGTCATAGAACAGTGCCTTATACTTAATACAGTAGGTGCCTAATAAGTGTTTTGGATTGGGGAGAAAATATGTCATAGAGACAGAAACCATATAAGATAACCATTCAGCTCCCTATTGCTAACTTGTAGCTTCTTGTAAGTACTTCTCTGCAGATATTAAAATAGTCTCTGGTGGCTCTTCCATAGATCCCATCACTAGAGCTGTAGACCTTTCTAATAATAAAAGCAAGCTCCTACCCCTTCTCCCCCATGTTCTGAGTACTTGGCTCTGTTCATCAGGGCCATGATTACTGATGTTTTAAACAGACTCAGAAACCAAATTCACAGCAATTTGTGTATTCCCACCTAATTTTCTTTGGTGGTCCAATTCCAGGTCTAACTTTGCTCTTTATGTCCAGGTGGTTGCCCCCAAGGCAGAAAAGCCAAATTCATCCTCCTGCTCCAAAGAGCTCTCCCACCCTAATTGTTGACTGTTGGATTATAGCTTAAGAGATCTCAGAGGTTGTCTAGTGCAACTTCCTCATTTTATGTTTGAGGAAACTTTGACCCAGAGAGGTTAAGGTGGCACACATAACAAGTAGCAGAACTGAATTTGAACTCTGTTCCTCTGACTCCAAATCTAGCTCACTTCTCCATTATATAATGCTGCCTCTTGAGAAATTTGACATTGAGTACTAAGACAAATGTGGAACAAAGAAAGACCGTTCTATTCCTTGATCAATGTTCTTGTCTCTGGCTTTCCCTGCATTCCTCATCTAGGCTGTGGTTTCAGTCACATTCAGACTTTGGCAGGTTCTGAGCTAGACTCTCACATTCTAAATATAAATAGGTTAGGGGGCTAAAACCTTAGTACATGCCCATTCTGCTGTTAAATTCATTTAGAATTTAAGTGATAGAACACAAAAAACATTTTTACTGTCTCAAGAGCAGAGACTGCTATTTCTCTTAGATTTTTCCACTAAGAAAAGGTTTTAGTGATTGATTTGGGGCAGTAATGTTGCTGGCCACATGAGTGAAATTTATTTCAAACAGCTAAAGAATTTAAGTACAAGGGAATGCAGAAAGATCCATCCAAGA
Organism: Pseudochirops cupreus; assembly: GCA_028627135.1. Lineage (NCBI taxonomy): Eukaryota > Metazoa > Chordata > Mammalia > Diprotodontia > Pseudocheiridae > Pseudochirops > Pseudochirops cupreus. Next base: position 296,140,714 of record CM053580.1, on the reverse strand, counting down.
GCAGCATTAGAATCCAAGAGGCTTTGGACAAGTAAATAATATATATTTTTATATGGAAGTTACACAAAATTTTACATAGTTTGTGATCCTCAAAGCAGATTCTAATAGCCTACCACTTTCACAGGACATTGTAGTATTCTTGTGCCTTGGTATGGATTCTAAAATTGATATAATAGTATATGCAACATAACGTTTGGATGACTGACCTTTCTACATGTGGCTTTTCCTGTTCCCACCATCACCACCACCACCACCACCACCACCACTTGTTAGTGCTTCTCCCACAGAGTTACCCTATATCTGTTCTATTTGTCTTCCCCTATAGAATGTAAATTCCTACCTAGGGTGTAACAGAGGGCCTAGCCCATAAGAAGCCTCTAATAAATGTTTATGGACTGTGATCTTTTTTAAATGATGGATTGTCTTCTGATGAATGTAGAATGAGTATGATTTTTCAGCTATCTGGTTTTTACTCAGAAAAATATAGGGGAAAGGGAATAAGCATTTATATGGTACCTACTATGTGCCAGGTGTTTCATTGAGTGCTTTAAAAAAACATCTTATTTGATCCTCATTAACAACTTTTTGGACAATAAGTCCAAAAATAGGCTATACTTGAATGTCATGGTGTCTGCAAAACCACCTAATACAAATAGTGAGACAGTTTTTTCAAGTACAAGTTGACAAATACATAGAACATCTTTAAAGAAGACAGTTTTAGTGAAGGCAGAGACTTTGGGATATCAGTTATTACAGAATTCAAGAACTGAAAATGGCATTAGAGTTCTGTGTTATCCAACCTTTGACCATGTTGGATATACGATAACCACCCTGAAAAGATGATCAGTTGTTTTTTTTTTTTACATTTTGGGGATGAGGGTGAAGGGTTGGGAATTATGAAGTAAAATCTTGAAGTAGAAATAAGGTTAATGACCATCTGAATTTCATTTGTTGCATGCTTATGACTTGCGTGACATTGGGCAAATTATAAAACCTCCCACTTCTCAATTTCCTCATCTGTAAAATGAGAGAATTGGACTAGATGACCTCAGAGATCCTTTGAAGCTTTATATAAATGATCCTATGTCTGTCTCTGTCTCTCTGTCTCTTTCTCTGTGTGTGTGTCTCTCTCTCTCTCTCTCTCACACACACACACACACACACACACACACACACACACACACACACACAGAGTCTTCCCCACCACAAAAACCCAAATAGATACAAACTGCCTCTTCTCATCTAGTTCCATCATGAATCTAAGCATCCTTCCAGCTCTCAATCTGATTGTTAACTCCTTAAGGGCAAGGATACTGTTATATGTTGTATTAGCTATAATAAAACGCTGAGCACATAATAGAAGCCCAATAAATGTCTTTTAGTGGAATGATAAATATATTGACATGATAGCATACAGCACTTTTATCTGTGGTTCAGCTGGTCCTCACTCATGTTGTAAGGTAAAAGTCATGCATTTGCCACCCATGTGGGATAGTTAGTTTTGATATGCCTCATAGCTACACACTACAAGCCAGCTACCTGCCAAATGCATACCCTCCATCCCTAGAGGGATTGGGCAAAGGAATATCCATGAACAGATCTTCACACTTCTATTGTCACCACTGGAAGATAACTCAGAGCTCCTGTCCTGCTGATTCTGAGTCAGCAGTATTATCTTAATTGAAGAAGGCTGTTCCACTTAAAGGTAAGTAGAGATGGAATGCAACAAAAAAAATGGAGCTCATTGGAATTATTCATGACCATGGAGCTGGCCTCAGAAGGAAGAATGGTCTATGGAAGGTCGCTTTTTGTGACAAAAGATAGAAGAGCATCCAAAACCATGAATGGATAGAGTTTTTTTAAATTATGATTCACTTTGGTTAGTTGTACTGGGGGTTCCAGTTTATGTGTTAGCTATTAGAGTAAATCATTAACAATTATATGTGCAATTTTAATCAACATTTCAACAAGTGAAGTTTCACACCTGAGTTGTTACTTCATGAAGCCATTATTAAATCTAACACCACATCCAAACAAAGCCAAAAATGCAGCACAGTGGTATCCCTATTAACAAAGTGGATATGTTTCAATAAAATATTTCTTGGTTAGAAACTTCCCTATTGGGACTGAAATCATTTTAGAATCCTTTCAGGCCATCAGAAGGAGGAGGGATGAATGAAGACTATGAAAATCTCATTAAATACTAACTAAAATGGTGTATAATGTTCTAAAAATACAAGATATACATCTGGGTATCTTGAGCAAGATCAGTGATTCCTGACCTGAGGTCTATGAATTTAATTTTTACATTTTGATAACTGTATTTGAATATAATCTATTTCCATTGTAACCGTATGTATTTTTTGTATTTAAGATCATTATTCTAAGAAGGGGATCAAAAGGCTTTCCCAGACTGGCAGAGGGGTCTATGACATGAAAAAAAATTGAGGGAAGAATAAGATTGGAGTTGGGATTTTCTGGACATTTTCACTGCCTCCCTTGCCTGTTACACTTTCTCCCTATCTTCTGCTTCCTGACTTCCTTCAAGAGTCAGTTAAAGTCCTGTCTTCTGCAAAAAGCCTTTCTTAGTCTTCAATCTTAGTGCTTTTCCTCTGAGATTATCCCCAATTTATCCTGTATATATATCTTGAATGTAGTTGTTTGCATGTTGTCTCTCTTATTAGACTATGAGTTCCTTGAGACCAAGAACTATTTTGTTGTTATTTGAGGGTGAAGGGTAATTTGTTATTTTGCCCTGTATGCCCAGAGCTCAGTGCAATAGCTGACAATAGCGAAGGTGCCTAATAAATGCATATTGACTTAGGAAGAGTCTTTACCACTTAATAGGAACCAAGCTATGGTAAGAACAGGGAGAGCTCTAGATCTTGGAAGAAGCAGGCAATTCTGATAGGACCTGGGCTTGTCACTCAACCCCGAGCAGGTCAGCCCTCCCCTTACCTCACCATAGGAACAGAGGGCCACGTAGCAGAGGAACACCTCTGGCCCTCCCGTAGGACAGTCTCAGTGACTAAAGTCAGAACCTTTCCTGTTTTGATGGTAGAGACAATTGTTTTTAGAAAGCAACAGGGCACTGAGGCCGTGAAATGCAGTCGGGAAGAGATTATGATTTGGGAGGAGAGGGGAACAGGGGATATAAGATGTAGAAGATCACAGAAATAGGAATCCGAGAACCTCAAAGGGCTAATCTTTACTCATTCCACTATTTTACCTAAATGTGGCCTTGTTAACAACCAACAGTTTACAAATAGAAATCATAGGGAGATATTTTTGCTGCATCTCAATAGGAATGTTGCAGTTGAGCCAGACAATGCTTGCCAATGCATCTTCATATGACTGATGAAAATTTTGTTTAATAACACAGCCAGTTTTGTCATAAAGGAGTCTTTTATTGCCAAGGAATTTGTTAGTTGAAATATCCTTGTATTTTTGCTATTAAAGGAAAAACGAATGAACTGAAAACAAAGTTGCTCTTGAAAAAAGTTCCCATTTGCCTGAATATAGATCATGAGAATAAGAATTTTGATGGGGAGATGAAACAAAGCAATGTTTATATAGAGGAGTTCTTAAAATGGAGTCTGTGATGTTCCTGGCTGGCTGGATGATAGATAGATAGATAGATAAGTAGATAGATGAATGGATCAATAGATAAATGTATTTCAATGTGATTGGTTTCCTTTGTTATTTCTATGATTTTTACTTTGTGCATTTAAAAACATGGTTCTGAGAGAATCTATAGGTTTCACCTGACTGCCAAAGGAGTCCATGACATACAAAAAGGTAAAGAATCCCTGATTTAGGGGCAGCTAGGTAGCACAGTGGATAGAGTACTGGCCCTGGAGTCAGGAGGACCTGAGTTCAAATGTGACCTCAGAAACTTAACACTTACTAACTGTGTAACCTTGGGCAAGTCACTTAACCCCACTTGCCCTGCTCTCCCCCCTCCAAAAAAAAAAAAAGAAATAAAAAGAGAATCCCTGATTTAAGATATTTTGTAGAGAAAGGAAACTCCAGTCTACAAATTTGGAAACATGCAAATAAAAAGGCAGTTTGTTAGATTACAGAACCTAAACCAAACTCCACCCTGACCCCACCTTCAACTATTTTCTTTTTTCTGGATGTGGTATTCTCATCGGTATAGGGAGCATCTGATGAGATTGATGCCTCTTTTGCAATTTATAGTCTTAGAGAGTTGCCTGGGTTACTGAAAAGTTGTGATTTGCTCAGGGTCATACAGCTCGTATATGTCAGTAGCAGCGTTAGAATCCAGGTCTTCCTGACTCCAGGGTCAGCTGTCTATGCACTATACCAAACTGCCTCTTGATCACTTTCCAGATGTCCTGAAGTCTTAGATTCAAAAATTTGAGTTCAGTCATGATATAAAACTTTCTTCAGTCGTATCATGACTCCACCTAAGTCCCAAACAGATGTCTCCTGGGAATGGGCCGTGACCCTGGGATCACCAAGATGAAGCCAGTGGTACATATGCTCTGGGAAGTCCTTACTAGGATGGAAAGGCACTCCCAGTAACAACTCTATGTCTGTTGTCCCCGAGCCAGCCTAAGTTTAGATAGGGTCATCTTCTGGATAGTCAGAGAGAGGTGAATTCTTCACTGAAGACTGTGTAATACGCCATGAAGGGCTTGTAGTCTGTGCCTGCATGAGGAGCACTTGCCCTGATGAAATCTCAGAGCCTTGAATCATTAGGACCATAGTCTCTCGAAGCAGTTTAAGATTTGGAGGTAGGGGCCCTTGAGGCTATGTCCCAGTTCTGCTATTTAACACCTGTATGAGCTTGGGCAACTCACTTAAAACATTTCTGTGCCTCCGTTTCTTCACTGTAAAATTAGGGGCTGGTGGTAGACGATTTCTAAGGTTCCTCTCAGCTCTATTAATCTATGAATCTGAGGATATTTTGACTACACTGAGTCCAGAATACAGCTCAATGGTTGCCTAGAACATTACCAAGTGTACCCAACCAGATTAAAATGTAGTTGGAAAATATTTAGCAAAATAAATAATATAAAAACAGAACATAGAAAGTATTAGTTAATATGTTGTAGCAGCAATCCTTATTTAGGGTTTAGTGGCCCTTTTTTCTATTTGAGTTTGATACTACTGACTTTTTACAGATGAGGAAACTGAGCTTCCTCAAAGCAGTGCTTAGGATGATAAACATTGTGTTAAGAATTATGTGGAATAGCAATTGTTATAACAAATAGCACTCACAAAACAGGATTTAAAAAAAGTGTAATTTTGTGTTTCTCTCCTAATTACACAGTTAGGAAGAACACCGTTTGAGCTTAAATACAGACATAATAGATACATAAGTAAGAAACAGATTTTTAAAAAAGGGAAGAACTGCTGTATGCAAGTGGAGAAGAGGCAAGCTTGGGGTCATAGTGGGAGGAACAAGTATGGGTAGAAGAGAGAGGGAACAGATGGAAAGAGAGAGAAAATAGAAAAGATAAACTACAGAAGTTTATCCCCTACGATTACTGAATCTCCAGTTATTTGGGAGGGGGTTGCCATTTTACTTAAGTTAATAAAAAGAGGAGTAAAGAAGTAGAGGGAAGAAGGAAGGGAAGAAAAGATTTTGAGAGGGGGGCAGGAAAGAAATACCTCAAGTTTTTCCAGGAGTTCTGCTCCCCTCCCAAAGAATAAAAAAGATCCTTGGAAAATTGGAACAGAATTTGGATTGTGATATTTTTAGGATGATGAATAAAATGTTTAAGCTGTGTGTGTGTGTGTGTGTGTGTGTGTGTGTGTGTCCATCCATGTGTCCATGTGTAGCCCTAGTGTTCAGAACAGTGCCTGGCACATAGACTGATTTGGAGAGTAGCAGAAATTTTAAATGAGGGCCCTGATAAAGAAAGCTTAAGGCTTTCTTTTGAGCATTCCTGATCCAGATGTACTCTACCTGCTGGATTTCTTCCACATCAGTAGCATCTTGAAGGATTGCTCAGTCAATATCCTCAGGGAGTCAAATATTCTAAGTAACTGTATACAAAAGACTTTCAATTTCTTGTTTATAGATAAAATGGCATTTGGACATCAGGAAAAATGATGACTAAGCTCTTGGGAGAGCAATATATTCTTCTGAAATTCTGAGATGTATATTTACATTTTTAAACTGAAAAGTCAAAGTATCAGGATGTTAAATCACTGAGACTCCTCATGGTTTGCCCAGTGGACACACTTTGAGCAAGCCTTCTACGAGGTCAGAATATGAAAGTGTAACAGAATCTGCAAAAGGAAGATAGATGGATGAAGCCATGCAGTATTTGCTGACAGGTAGACATGTGCAAAGGGAAAAGAAGTTAGATTTTGTGATAATAGCTCAATCAGTTTTTTTCCCATAAGCTCTGCAACAGGAGAAAATGGACATATTTCAGTGCCTATCAATTGTAAGTGATGTAAAGACCTAGAGAAGACATACAAAGAGAGAAAATATTTGCTTTGATGACTGATAGTATAAGTAATGTGAAGCCAGCATAACAAATGATAGGCCACATTTGCATACTGATTTAAGGTTTGCAAAGCAATTCATATACATCATTTCATTTGGTCATGGGCTATAAGTGTCTATAAACATATATTTCTTTAAGAAGGTGGTTAGTCAAGTTAACAAGCATTTACTAAGAGTCTACTATGTGCCATGGTAAGTATTGGGAATACAAAGAAAGAAATAAACAGTGCCTGCTCTCAGGGAGTCACAGTGTAATGTAATGGGGGAACACATGCAAACAACCGTGTACAAGCAATATAGATACAGGATAAATTGGAGATAATCTCAGAAGGAAGAAAAACTTGGAATTTTGTTCTTGTTTGATTGTTCTCAGAGAGGACCAAGGATATCAGGAAGGTGATGCCTTGACTTGCAAGTGAATTTTAGCTGATATTTGAAGGAAGCCAGAAGGCAAAGGTGAGGAAGGAGAACATTCTAGGCATGAGGGAGAGCCAGTAAAAAAAAAAAAAAAGCACAGAGTTGGAAAATGTCATAGAATAGTAGAATACTTGGAGGAGAGTAAAGTACAAGAAAACTGGAAAGGTAGGAGGGGGCCAGGTTAGTAAAGGCTTTAAACGCCAAACAGGACTTTGTTTTAATCCTGGTAGTAATAGGGATTTTATTGGATGGGGGTGGAAGGGGAGAGGGTAAGGTGTAACGTGGTCAGAAATGTGCATTAGGAAGATCATTTTGATAGTTGTGTGGATGATGGATTGGAGTGGGAAGAGAATTGAGACCAACCAGCAGGATATTACTATAGTTCAGGCTGAGGGTGATAAGGACTTCCATCAAGTGTCATAGGAAAGAAAAGTGGTAAATACCAGAGATGCTGTTAAGACAGAAACAATAGAATTTAACAATTGATTGAATGTGGTGGGTAAGAGAGAATGAGGAGTTGAGGAAGACACATAGGTTGTGAGCCTAAGTGACTGGTGGGTTGGCAGTAGCCTTGACAGTAACAAGGAAATTAAGGAGGTGGGGGGGCAGGATGGACAGCAAGATGACGCAATGAATAGAACGCCGGCCTTGGAGTCAGGAGGACCTGAGTTCCAATCTGGCCTCAGATACAGTGTGACCTTGGGCAAGTCATTTAACCCTAATTGCCCTACCTTCCCCCCTCCAAAAAACAAAAAAATAAAAAAGAGTGGGTCAGGAGGAACGATTATGAGGTCAGTTTTAGACATAGTTAATTTAAGATGTCTATGGGACATCCAGTTTCAGACGTCCAGTCAACAACTGGAGATGGGAGACTGGAGGTTAAGAAAGAGGTAGGACTGAACAAGCAGATCTGAAAAATCATCAGCATAGACGTGATGATTAAATCCATGGGATCTGATGAGACCACCAAATGAAATACTGTAGAACGATGAAAGAAGACTGCCAAAGACAAAGTCTTGAGAGATGCCCAGAAATCATTTGGTTGGAGAATTAACAAAGGAGATTGAGAAGAGTGATCACACAGATGATAAGGGAATCAGCAGACGACAGTATCACAAAAACCTAGAGAGAAGAGAAAATCAAGGAGAAAGAGAGATCAACTCTCAAAGAGTATGATGATTGAGAAGGTCATTCAGAGCAGTTTCATTTGAATGATGAGGTCAGCAACTAAATTGCAGGGAGAAGAGAGGAAGTCGAGTCACTGATTGTAGACAATTTTCTCAAAGAGTTTGGTCATGAAAGAGAGGAGGGATATGGGATAGTTATAGGGGATGGATTAGGGTGAGGGCACTAACAACTGGGAGAATCAGGAAAGACTCCTGGCAGGAGAAGGCACTTGAGCTAAGCTTTGAGAGCATCTAGGCATTCCAAACGGAGGAGGTAAGAAGGAAGGCTTCTACGTTCTCACAACCACCTTCCTTTCCAGCCTTATCACGTACTGTTCCCCTTCAATACTCTCCATTCCAATTGAGAGAGAACCTCCTAGCTTTTGCAGATCTCATCCTGAATTCTCCCACCACCATCCAGGCTATCTTCCATGACTGGTAAGCCCTCCTACTTCATCTCTGCCAATTGAAATTCTTCTCTTCTTTTATGGTTCAGTTTAGGTGCTGCCTCCACAAAGTTCTTCCTATATTCCCCCTGAAAGAATCTATTCCTTAAGTTTTCTTACTGAATTTTTGGGGGATTTCTCTTTTGCCCTAACCCATTTCACCTTTCACTTTTTTTAATGCATTATATTGCCCTATTAAATTCTAATTCGCTTAAAGGGAAAGGCTTTGACATTTTGCATCTTGTATCCTCTATGCCTAACACAATACCTGACACAGGGTTTTGGGGGGTGGTTTTTTTGGTCCAGACCTGTGACTGCTGTAGGGAGCTCCTGGTGAGGACAACCACCTCTACCCATGCAGATGGGCTACTTTTCTGCAATGTATAGTCAGAAATTTTCCTGGCAGTGCTGAGAGGTTGTGACTTGCGCAGGGCTAAAGGCAGTAGACGTCAGAGGAACAATTTGGCCTCCGTTCAAAGAATAATCTGCCATACTGCTAATCATGTTGCACGTATTAGATGCTTGTTTAATTGAATAGTACATCCAATAGTACATCTGAAACAGGAAAATAAGCATAGCACATACCTCCCAGGTCACTGGAATAGTTCCCTCAGATCTCCTGGGTCTGAAGTTGCATTATACTCCCTTTATTGAGTTGTCCTGGAAACCACCCCTGTTACTGCCCTCAACAAATGGCCCTTTTACTTCTGGGTTCCTGGTTCTGTGGGGGCTTTTAGGAATGATGTCTTTAAGCTAGTACACAGGCTTGAATAGAAGCATAAACCAAGAGCGTCATGTTACCTTAAAGAATGTTACTCTGTGCGACTTAGTGTGAGCTATTTCTATATGGAAATATTTTATAGTCTGGTTGCTAATTTGTAATTTATGCCATCCTATTTGTACATTTCCACAGCTACTCCATATATGGTTATGAACTTGAGTGGAGAATACCTCATGCTTGTGGTTATTTCATGAACTCGGTATAGAGTCCTTCTCCCTCCCCTCCCTGTTCCACCCCCTACTCCACCCACCCTCCCACCCCCAAGTATTACAACTTGTTCTTTCTGGAAAGATGTTTGAAAGTTTGACATGCAGATTTTCACTTCATTTTTTGAAAAGAATATAAGAGGTTTTGTCCAGCCTTTTAATGTGCTTGACAACATAGTGAAAAACACCACGGTGCCAGTTCCATGATCCCTTATCCCCAAGCAAAGAGCACCAGGATTTTTTTTTTATTACTTTAGAAACTCTTCAAATAAAATAGACGTTTATAGCTTCACATTTTCCAGCTTCATATTCCAAGCTCATGAAATGGTTTTTATATAAACTAGTATGTTTCTGTTAGTTTGCCCGAGGAGGTAACTTTCCAGATTCTAAGGAACAGGTCATTTTGGAAGAGGTTACAAGAAATTTGTCTTACCAAAAAAAAAAAAAAAGGTACAATGAGAGTTATATGAACCCACAATTTTTTTAAAGCTAAAATTATCAAATTAAAGGAAATCAAGAAAGCAAGCTCCTTTGGGAAAGCTTGATCCTTTATACCTTATGTTTGCTTGACTTCAAAACTAAGTGAAAAGAACAGGTTTCCTGCTCTGTGTATGTGACTAATACACTTGAACAGCAAAGCCATTAGCTCCCTCATAGACCAACATCAGGCTCTGTCTTCCCACCGCACATCATGGGAGACACACTTCTCCCAATGCTGGACTGCTTCTGCTCCTTCAGTTCTGATCCCTTCATATATGAGGCCCCTGCTTTAAGTGGCCTTTCTTACCTGTTCCAGATAACTATACAGTCATTACTCCTTGTGGCACTGTCCATTCTAGTCAAAGCTCATGTATTCTAGTGAACACTAAAGTGGATTAAAGTAGATTCTTATCAGACAAGATTTATCATGCCTCATGCCTCCTGCCTCCCTCTGAGATTTCCCTAGCTTTTGCAGATCTCAAGTACTGCCTTTTAGAACACACCCTAAGAATACCTGGGTTGTCTCATTCTTATCTCTTATTGTTGTACCTAGTACTCTCTCTCCTTTTTTTTTCTTCCTCAAACCAAATGAAAGGAAATAAACATATATACATATAATATATATATATATACATATATACACACATATATGCATAGTGTTTACAGTTTTATACAATATATGCTTATCAATGCATATAAGTGTAATAACATTTTAAATTTGTGAATATAAGATATATAATAAATATATATGTGTATATATATATATTGTATATGCACCCACATACATATTTTTGTTCTGTTTTTCAGTGCTGTCCAACTCTGCGTGACCTGCTGGTCCACAGCATACGAGGCCCTTCTATCCTACTATCTCTCAAAGTCTGTCCAAGTTTATGTTTGTTTTTTCCATGACTTTGTCTCTCCATCTCATTATCTGCTGTTCTTTTCCTTTTGCCTTCGGTCTTTCCCAACATCAAGGTCTTTTCCAATGAGTCCCATCATCTCGTTACAAGGCCAAAGCATTTAAGCTTCAGCCTCAGTATTTGACCTTCCAATGAATAAGCTGAATTGATTTCTTTAAGTATTGACTGATTTGATTACCTTGCTATCCGAGGGACACTCAAAAGTCTTCTCATGTGTGTATGTATTTGTATTACACACACACACACACACACACACACACACACACACATACATATATACACGTATATGTATTTTTCTATATACATATATGTAAGAAATTAAGAAAAGGATGGAGGATTATAACTGAGTTGAAATAAAAATCAAAGGTTCAATTCAGCAAGTGTATATATAGAGTGCCAGTTATATGCAGGCACTATGCTATATCCTGTTCTCAAAGAGTTTATTTCCCTTAAAAGTATGGAGAGGGTTTAATAACAATTAAATTGCACAGTAACAGAGTCTTAGACTTGGAGTTCGGAAGACCTGAGTTCAAATATGATCTCAGACACTTATAAGCTGTGTGACCCTAGCCAAGTCACTTAGCTTCTGTCTACCTTAGTTTCCTCATCAGTAAAATGAGGATGATAACTCAGGATAAAATAAGGTAATTTTTTTTTTGCTTTTTGGAGGGAGGAGGGCAGGGCAGTTGGGGTTAAGTGACTTGCCCAAGGTCACACGGCTAGTTTTGTATTGTGTCTGAGGCCGCATTTGAACTCGGGTCCCCCTGACTCCAGGGCCAGTGCTCTATTCACTGTGCCACCTAGCTGCCCCTATAAGATAATTTTTGTAAAGTTGGGAGGAACAACAGAAGGTTTCTATTTGGTGCAAAGGGTTGCTATCTGTAGGTCATAGCTACAGTGGGTGTGGTAATAAGCACTGGCTAAGAGCCAGGGTTAGACCAAACAAAGTTTGGACTTGTAAAAAATTAAAATCAGTCTGTGGGGTTTCTCAAATCCTACCTCTTTCTAGAAGTCCTTCCAGGACCATTTTGGTCTGATAGCACCAAATTGAACCTTCATTTATCTACTGTCTTCACTGTTGCTTGTTACTGTTTGTCCTTGTGCTCAAAGAGGACCATGATGTCAGGAGGATATTCATGTAAACTCCTTGAAGGCAGTATTCTCTTTTATCTCTCTTCACAGACTCAGGTACTGTAGTGAGCTTAGACTAAATGTTCAATAATGACTTATTCATTGATTGACTCTGACCCTTTTAGAACAGGGGAGTAAGAACTCCTCCTTCTAAAGCAGTGGTTCTCAACCTTCCTAATGCCATTACCCTTTAATACTCATATGTGGGCTCTTTCACCATCTAAGAATGTAGCACTTCAGTGGTGCCGTGGGCAGCCTTTAACCCCAAATGCCCTTAAGGGTTCCGTTCTTTTCACTGTGAAGGACCCCAGAAGTGTCAGAACCCTTTGCCTCTCTAAAACAATGATTCTTCCATAATTTTACTGAACAAGTGAGAACATCTGATGCTAGAACTCCCTTAATGGGTTGTCTGATATTGGAATGTGTATGGGAGTCATCTATTGACTCAAAATAATTTCACTCAGTGTGTCTACATACATTCATGTACACAGAGAAGAAGGTTTATGTTCTAAATCCCTATCAGCTGATCATGGAGCCATGACAAATTCACTTGACATAATCCTCCTTTCACTCTAGGTTTTTGCTGGAAATAAATATCATAGTTACTTCAGAGAACTATAAGATGAGCTCTGTTCTTAGTATTTAAAGGCTCTAAGCTGTTATATTTTCAATAAGTTTCTTCCTACCCTTAAAAAACTCCGCCTACAATTATAAATTAGATTTTAAATATGGCAATGAAATATAAAATTGGTTTATTATACGAGAGAGGAAATTATCAACAGCTTTAGGCAAAAATCCTCATGCTTGCTATAAAAATCAATATTTTCAATATTAGAACTAGACATTTCTTCCAAAGTTTTCATTGTGGTCCTTGCTTCCCTCTGTATTAACTCCAACTACGCTATTTGATCTGTTTAAAGCATTTGTTAATTTCTCATCAACTCTGACTATTTTGGAACATCCTTTGTTTCCCAATTAGTCTAGGATATCAAAGTTAAGAAACTACTTGGTAGAACCCAGTGTAATTTCCACTGTCCTCTCCCTAAAATTCATCCCCTCCAAAAAACAGTGATGCTCAACATTAGAGTACACTGGTCTTTAACAAACTTTTGGGAATACCAGCACACAGCTCAATGATCACCAGACCTGAGAGCTTCCCAATATTTGCAGAGAAAAAAGACACTTGGAGGTGAGAAAGATAGAAATAGTGTGAGACAAAGAAGAAAAGAAAGTGGAGCCAATTACAAGAAAATGAAAGACAAAGGAGAAGAAAGAGGAGAAAATCTTGAGGGACTATGACATAACCCTTCCCCTCGCCCCCAAAGCATTCTCAGTCACAGTTCTTAACTTTCCACTGGCTAAGTTCACCCAGGGAAAAAAGGGGGAGGATGGAGTGTTAAATGCTGGAGCAGGGGTTCTTAACTTTTTTTCTCATGGAACCCTTTGGTAGTCTGGTGAATCCTATAGACTCTTCAGAATAATGTTTGTAAACGGATAAAATAAAACACCTAGGATTACAAAGGAAACAGTTTATGTGGAGAGTTATCAAAATATTAAAAAAAAAAACAAATTTAGGGACCTCCCCGCCAGCTTAAGAGCCTCTGCACTAGAAGGGTGAAGGGGAACCAATAGAATATTTAGAATCAGTGGACCTAGGCTTGAATTCAGGTTGTGCCACTTACTGTGTGTACAATCTTGAGCAAATTACTTAACCTCTCTGGGCTTAGTTTCCTAATCTGTGAAATGAGGGGGGTGGACTGGATAACCTCCTTGTTAGCTTAAATTATTATTAGCTTTAAATCTATTCTGAAAGAAAAATAGGATATAAGGAAAAGGAAAGGAAGATTGAGGAAAGAAGAGAAACAAAGGCAGAGAAAGGAGAAATTGTGGGGAAGAAATGGAAGGAAAAGAAAATGCCAGGCCTATAGCCAGGGCAGATTATTCCAGTCCTGGCAGCAATTAGAGGTGACCCATTTGGCAACAAGGGCATCTCTGCTGGAGTAGTCACTCAGTTCCACTTCAGCCAACACCTCATCTTGAGCAGCTCTGCCTGAGGCTGGACCTGCCTGGTTCCATCCAGTCCAGGAGAACGGGGTGACTGTCTTTCCCCCTCACTGGGCAGCTTGGGCAGGGCTGCCTTGCCCAGGGCCCTTGGGGTTATGCCAAACCGGTGCCTCCAGGCTTGAACTAGAAGGCTCTGTGCCCCTGCCCCTCCTGCTTTAGCTCCAGCTTGGGCATGCACTCTCTCTTCCAGATCCCTCCTTTTTCCTGCATGGTTGGAGGACAGAATCAGGAACACACCCTCAGCTTCTGCAAATACCCTGAAACCTCAGCCAGCCCCTGGGGTTCACATTTCCCAGATACACTCAAACAAAATTCCCATTAGCGACCAGGTTTGACCAGGAGTGGCTTCCTAAATAATACAGGAGAGGAAACTATGTCTAATATATAAAAACAGACAAAAAAGCAGTATTGTAAATTAATGGGCAATAGGGTGTAGAGGCTTGAGACTTGGTACACAACAGGTCGCTTTGTCAATAAAATTGTGAAGGAATAATAAGAGATCCTGTTTTTAGTGTTTAACATAGAAATTGCTTGGGGGAAATCACACGTTACCCCCACTTTGGCCCTTTTACTGCCCTGTGAGGAAGGTAGTACAAATATTATTAGTAGCCCCATTTACACTTGTGGAAATGGAGGCTGAGAGTTCCTATGTGACTCGGTTACACAAGTAACCAACCTTCCAATCATTAGCAAAACAAGGAGCAAACACTGGGGTTCCATTGCTGACTCTGTCACTGATTAGACAGATGACAAGGCAAGTCACTGTACCTCTCTGAAACTTAGTTTTCCTCTCCTGCTCTAACATTCCACAATTCTCTCGGTCTTTTTTGAGGAGGGGGAGAAGACAGAATTCTATGCAAATATTTCTTTAAATGTTTCCAGTTGTTAAGAGGAGTTTGATCTTGTGGAAATGAATGTTGAAAACTAAAATAAATAAATAAACTGAAATGTGAATTTTGAAAAGAGGAGTTTGGACTCTGTATAATTTTTTTAAAATATTCTTTTTATTTTCCAGAAAAAAATGTTATTGCTCAGCCAGTATTTGTTTTTGAAAACAGAGATCAGGCTTTCAAGGTAAACTCTTAATAAAATATTTTCCTTCTCTTTCTTCCTCCTCTTCTCCCCATCTTTTTCTTCACCCTGTCCACCGGTCTACGTCTCTACCAAAGAAATCTTGCTAAGAGGTACCAAGTCTAGCTCTGTTCTTGTCTCTTCGGTATTGTCCTTTAAACTGAGATAAAAGATCCTTAGACATATCTCAGTGATTTCAGAGGTGCTTAATATTGTTACTTCTCTCTCAATATCACACTCAGATCATCTACTTTGAGAAACTCTATTATTAACAAGGAATAATCCCATTTACTGCTGTTGTTCGGTTGTTCTTTGGTGGGGGGAGGGGGTGGTCCTCCTTTGGATAATGAATCTGGGAGGTACGAAGCTTGTATACAAACTCCCAGCTTTGCAGGCTGTCACTTGTGTAAGGGGGGTTGGGGGATGGGGAGGGCAAAGAGCTACTTTGTCTTATTTTTTTGGCTTTAAACTGTATACATCTGTATCTGTCTTTGGGGGATTCTCCTATGTAGTGAAAAGATTCACGTCTGAAAAAGCAGAAGTCCCGATTTCACAGGCTTCTTTGTTTCTTTTCAGAGGCCAGCTGAAGACACTAGTGACAAAGTAGAACATGGTAATAAGTTATATCTTGAACTTCTAAAATAATCTCACTATAAAGGGAAGAAATGTACTATGTTGGTGCACTTCTATCATATTAATAATGAATTGTGTCCTATTTATGAATTATGCATCCCTGGCATTGCCATTTGTATTAAAGATGATAAATTTTTTCCCCTGTGCATTTATTTGTCCATGGAAAGATGGCAGATATGAGACCCTGCCAACTTTATAAAGCCACCCCCACACTGCCTTGTGAACGTACTACCTGCAGAGAAATGTCTGTCTCCTTTCCCCTCAGGTTCATCATGATGTGTTTTTTGATGAAACTGAGACTATTTCACAATGAATCTCCTACATGTGCCTGTAGTTAATAATGTCCCAGCTGTTGCCATCAATGTTACACAATTTAAAATTATACTTCAAGTATCTTGAGCAACAGTGCTGTTGAATAATGTTTATAAAACAGATGATGCTTGGTATCTAATCCACAACATCGTTTAAGGAGGCTTTAATTTTATGGAGAAAGGTTTCACTGAGATTACTTCTTCACATTGCATTTCTCCAGGACTCCCTGGCTCTTCAAGAAAGCGTACTCGATCTTCATCCTTCACTTTCCACACGGCAGATACCAAGCAAGGTAGGGTCTTGACTTCTACTACTTCACTTTCTTTCCAAATAAAGTTTTGGTTTTGATTGCTATCTTTTCTTTTTATACTATGTCTGTTAACCCATCCCTCTTCCTCCCTTCCCCAGTAAGCCATGCCTCACAAGAATGAGAGAGAGAGAGAGAGAGAGAGAGAGAGAGAGAGAAAGAAAGAACTGTTCACCAAAACTAACCAACATATCAACTGAATCTCACAGTATATGCAATATTCCACACTCATAGTCCCCCACCTCTTCCAAGTCACGTTAAATGAGAAAAAAATAGAAAATTTCCAGTTAGAATAACTTATTTTAAAGGTGACCATTTAGTAATAACATTTTATTCCAAGAATTCTATTAGCTACTGAACTATCAATAACTTCAAAAGAAGTATGTTCATTTTCTTGCTATATCTTCTTAACTGTTTGGAAATATATATATTTTACCCCTACCCCCAAAAAAACCCACCTTACAATATGCCAATTAACTTATTTTGAAATATCTTTTCAGAGTCAGCACCCTCCCAAAAAAGAATGAGATCATCTTCCTTCACTGTCCTTCCTACATTTCCCCCCTCCCAGCCAGGTAATAGCTTTTGAAGTTTCTAACCTGAGAGTCTAACCTGAATAGCAAGCATCATAAAAAACCAGCTCTCACTTCTTCATTTTCACCTACTAATGTATTTTAAATATTTTATGACTTGTCAAATTAAATGGAAGCCAAATTAAAATGTTATACACAGTATAAAGCTTTGTGAATTTAGACTGTACTAATTTAAACATATTATATAATTTTTAACAAAAATCTACAATTTGTCAAGGACTTTTCTATTTATGCTGCAGTTTTATGTAATATAAATGTATTTCACTTATTAGTACCCACTTGTTAATTGATAATGTGCACACTACCCAATAGTAATTAAACTGTACTTATATAATATACAGCAATCTGGAATTTTTCTCTTACTCGAGCAGCACTCTTCCATTTATTCTGAATTCATGTTGAATTGTTTCATTAAAATGGTTTATTTGCATTCAGTTTACTTTCACACAGAGTTTCTGTCAAGCCTGGAATGCTTTTGCCCCTGAATCATCACCTAAAGGGAACCCTAACTTCTTTGGCCAGATACTTTTCCTGATTCCTCCAGGTGTTAAACCTTCTCATCCTGCCTTCAATTACCTTGAATTTACTCATCCTTTTGTTTTTGTTTTTGTATCCCCATCTGTTCCTGAGGATAGTAGACACTTACTAAATGAGTTTTTGTGGGGTGGCTAGGTGGCACAGTGAATAGAGCACTGGCTCTGGAGTCAGGAAGACCTTAGTTCAAATCCAGCCTCAGACACCTAAACACTAACCGTGTGACCTTGGGCAAGTCACTTAACCCCAATTTCCCTTCCTTCCCCCCTCCAAAAAAGTAAAAAAAAAAAAATTACTTTTGAATTGAACCAGTACCAAATTGAATCAGACTATTTGAAATATCCCTCACCCACTAGAATATGAACTCTTTGAATGTAGGGATCATTTCATTTTTTACTTCTTGTTTCAAGGGACTAGCACAGTACCTTGCATATAGTAGATGGCTAGAAATATTTAAAATAGAATGTTTATACATTTAGATGTTGCTAGTTGTATTTAAATTATTACTTGCAGACTCTGGCCTCTGAGGAAATGGATTCAAATTCCAGGTCTGGTGTTTTCCTAAAATCTAGTGTTTTATTTAAAAACCTTGGGCAAGTTACATAACCTCCTAGGCCCCAGTTTTCTCGTCTGTAAAATGAGAGAGACTAGGTAACCTCTGAGGTTCTTTCCAGGTCCTCTATGATTTCAGAGTCACAGGATCCTAAGATTTTACTACTGTCAAATAGTATAAGCAGCTGTATTACTTTTAAAATATTTTTTGATGTTCAGTTGTTTTTTGGTGGCATCTGACTCTTCCTGACCCCATTTGGGGTTTTCTTGGCAGAGAAACTAGACTGGTTTACCATTTCCTTCTCCAGCTCATTTAACAGATGAGAAAACTGAGGTAAACAGGGTTAAGTGACTTGCTCAGTGTCACACAGCTAATAATAGTGTATGAGGTCAGATTTGAACTTATGAAGATGAGTCTTCCTGATTCCAGGACCAGTACTCTATCCACTGTACCACCTAGCTTCCCTAATTGAAATATAGTCTATTGTATATGATACATACTACAAAAAAATCAATCTTGCCAAATAAGAAAAAAGCATGTACCCTGTTTTAAAAATAAGAACTACAAATGTAGTAAAATGAATGAAATCCCTATTCTTTGTGACCCTATTGGCACCACTGATCAGTAATGATATGCTAGGTTCCAATGAGACAGAATGTTGCCTACTCAAAGGGCTATTAATCTAAGTCACACTCAAAGTTTACAAAGCAATTCACATTATCTCCTTTCGTCCTTGCAACAACACTGTAATGTAGGTAGTACAAATATTATTTCCACTCTACATACATGGAAACTAAAGCTCGGATAGCATAAATGATTTTCCCAGACTCATATCTAGTAAGTAAATATTAGAATGAAGATTTATGAAACAGGTTTTTCTCGATTCCTGGTCACAAACTC
Source organism: Pseudochirops cupreus (assembly GCA_028627135.1). NCBI lineage: Eukaryota > Metazoa > Chordata > Mammalia > Diprotodontia > Pseudocheiridae > Pseudochirops > Pseudochirops cupreus. The sequence continues at coordinate 296,121,713 of CM053580.1, read as the reverse complement.
TTTTTACAACCCTATACTGCCTACTCTGTGATTGGCAAGGTACAAACATTAGAAAAGGATATTAATACTAGGGGAAAAGTTGATACCAGTAGTAGTACTAGTAGTAGTACTGGTAGTAGTAGTATTAGTAGTACTGGTAGTCATAGTAGTACTAGTAGTACTTTTTGTTGTACTAAGAAGAAAAATTTCAAGCTCTTGGGAGAAATGTGGGTATGCTCAGATCTATATAGACTCAGTAGTAAGAGCTATTTTTCTAAACTTTAAATTGGAGGAACTAACACTGTCCAAGCAAACTGATGAACGATTCTCTTCCCACCCTCCGTTTAGATAAGCTTGCTTATACTTAGAGGACTCAGTTCATATTTTCTTCTATAATTCAAATCAGTTCATACTTTTCCATTAATATCTGTGAAATGCCTATAGCAGGAGTACTCAAGGTATGGTCGGTAGACCCCTGATGGTCCCCAAGACCCATTCAGTGGGTCATCAAGATCAAGATTATTTTCATAATAATACTAAATATTATTTGACTATTAAAATCCTCCTCCCTTTTCCAGCTCCATATCTATATGAGGATGGATTTTCTTCATATACTTTATTCAAAACAAGATATCTAAACAGATGGAATGCAGAAGGAGATATTAAAATCTGGTTGTCTTCTTTTTAAGCAGACATTAGACAGATTTGCAAAAATATGTAAAAGGTATTCTCACTTTTTTGGGAAAATAATCATTTTTCATCAAAATATGCTAATATATAATAAGTTTATTATTATTTTAAATTATTTAATAAATATTTTATAATGTTATCAGTTTTAATTTCTAGCATGGTATCAATAGATATAACCCACATAAACAATTGGGGTTGTCACAAATTTTTAACTGCTTAAAAGGGCTCCAAGGTCAAAACTTTGAGAACTATCAGCCTACAGGGTACTTGATATTGCTTGCATTTTTCACATGTGGAGATCTATTTAAAATGATAGAAACAACTCATCCTACATAATCTTTGAAGAGTTAAAAGGTTATATTATTATTTTAAAAGTACAATAATTGAATCTGAAAGCCTCCAGTGTATTAAGTAGAGCCTCTGTAGGAGATTTATGGAAGGAAGGAAGGAAGAGAGGGAGGGGAGAGAATGAGCATTTGTATAGTGCCTACTATGGGCCAGGCACTGTGTTAAGCACTTTATAGATATAATTTCATTGATTACTCTGGGAGCCAGCTAGGTGGTACAGTGAATAGAGCACTGGCCTCAGAGTCAAGAGGACATGAGTTCAAATCCAGTCTCAAACACTTACTAGCTGTGTGACCCTGGGCAAGTCAGTTAACCTTGACTGCCTCAAAAAAAAACCCCAACAATAACAACAACAACAAATCCTGGGAGGTTGGTGCTAATATTATCCCCATTTTACAGTTGAAAAAACTGAGACAGAGGTTAAGTGACTTGCCCAAGGTCACACAACTATTAAGAGTTGGTAGCAGGATTTGAACTTGGGTCTTTCTGATTCAAGCTTTCTATCTACTATGCCACCAAGAACTCAAAAACATGAGAAGGTCTGCATGTATTTTGTCCCAGTGGAAAGAGTCCATGTCTTGACCTCTCTTAAGACAACCTAATATAGAGGATAGCATGCTAGACTTGGAGTTCGGAATCACTGGCCCAAACTGAGTGTCCAACTCTTACTAGCTGAGTGAACAAGGGCATGTCACTTAGCCTGCTTTCTCTTCAGTTTTCTCAATGTCCTTATCTGTAAAACAGGGATAACACTTGTATGTACATCACAAGGTTGTTGTGAAGAGCTAGTGAGATAATGTGTGCAAAGCACTTGGTAAATCTTAAAATACTATGTGAATGACAGTGTTACTATCAAGCAAGCACATAAACATTTACCTGCTCCACGCCAGGTACTGTGCTGAGGGGTGAAAGACAAAAAGTCAGATTTAGTCCCTGCCTTCAAGGGGCTTATATTCCCTTGGAAGAAGCAATGTGAATGTGTGTGTATGTGTGTATTTGTGTGTGTGACAGAGAGAGAGAGAGAGAGTGTGTGTGTGTGTATGTATAGAATATATACAAAGTGATTTTTAAGGGGGATGGCAGCACTAACATCTGAAAGATCTCAGGACAGGCCTAATGTAGAAGGTGGTAACTGAACTGAATTTTAGAGAAAAGTAGGGATTCAAAGCTCAGTATTCCCCCCCAAAAAGAACTTCACCCCTTTTCCTAATTTTCCTCTTCAGGTTGAGGGTACCACCATTCTTTTAGTTACCCAGATTTACCACCTCAGTCATCCTCAATTCCTTCTTCACCCTATACATCTAACCAGCTGACACATCCTTACAAGTCTCCCATCTGTCCCCTTTTCTCCACCCAGTCATCATCTTACTCCATTACTGCCTCATCTAGACTACTGAAATAGCCTCCTAATGGGTCTCTGCCTCATGTTCTTTCCTCTCTAATCCATCTTCTACATAATATGAGTTCTATTTGTTATCAATGAGTTTGTGGATTCATCAAAGTATTGTCAATTAATTCAGTAACATGTATTAAGTACCTACTATGAGCCAGACTCTGTGGATGCAAAGAAAGACAAAAGACAGTCACTGATTTTAAGGAGCTAATACTCCAATGGAAGAGGCATCATAAGATACCAATGTTTAAACAAGTTATATACAGGATAACACAGATAATCAAGGGAAGGCAACAACATGGAGGGGCATCAGGAAAGGTTTCTTATAGAAGGTAGCATTTTAACTGGAATTTGAAGGAAACTAGGCAAGAAGGCAGGAGGGAGAGAAAAGGAGGAAGAGTATTCAAGGCCTGGGGAATTGCTAACATATGATAACATAAAAAGAAACATCAGTTTCTGTGGATTCTTTGATCATTCACTTAACAATGCAACACAAATAGTCTTGCAATATATTCACAGTGTTACAAAGACTTAGGTGTCCATTCAGACCAGATCCCTCATAATCTAGGACTTTCCTTAGTATATACTCTTTCTTCTCTCTCCTCTCCCCCGGGAGAGCCTGTGTTTGCAATTATCCAACGACTTCCTATCTTTATCTCAGATGGTAACAAAATGACAGAAACTAACCTAAGCAACAGCCTGCCTATCTGTTCTTTCAATGCCAATAGCGACATCTATTGGTGAGTTTGCCCCAGAACAGCTAGACCCCCCAGAGTGCAGAAACTGGCAAGCAAATCATATTCTCACAGATAAAAAATGTTTTAAATAATCAATGTAAGGGAATGTTATGATTCCATTAAAATAATGGAATATAGAGACATTCATAAAGATTTATATAAAATAACATGAAAGAAAGCAGAAACAGTATCCACAGTGACTACTATTAAATAGAAAAGGGAAAAATGGAGATCAATAAGCACTTTGCTGAGTGATAACAGTGCAAAAACAAACAAAAAAAGAAATAATCTCTGCTCTCAAGTAGTTCATCTTCTAAGGGGAAGAGGATATAAAATACGTGGAAATTAAAAAGGGTTACAAAGAAAGTGGCTAACAATAAACCTGTATGACACACTGAGGCAACTATGCAGTAGAGTGGACGGATTGCCTGCCTGGAGTTAGGGAGACTCCTCTTCCTGAGTTCAAATCTAGCCTCAGACACTTACTAGCTGTGTGACCCTGGGAAAGTCACTTAACCCTGGTCGCCTCAGTTTCCTCATCTGTAAAATGAGCTGGAGAAGAAAATGGCGAACAACTCCAGTATCTCTGCCAAGAAAACCCCAAGAGGGGTCATGAAGAGTCATACAGGACTGAAATGACTCAACAACAACAACAATATAATACACGAAGATTTACAGAGTGTTCTATATACATTATCTATTTTGTTTCTCTCAATAACTTTATATGGTGGATGCTTAAAAGCTTTAGAAGCAATTAGGTAGTGAAGTGGATAGAGTGTTAGATCTGACCCCAAATGCTCCTTATGTAACAGTGTAAAAGTTATTTCAATGTTCTTGCCTCAGTTTCCTTATCTGTATAATGGGGGATAATAATAGTACCTAACTGCAAGGGTTGTGAGGATGAAACATTCGTAAAGCTTTGCAAACTTGAAAGAGCTGTATAAGTGGTATCTATTACTACTGGTCACTCTATGTTACAGATGAAGAAACTGAATTTCAGAGAATTTAAATGATCACCCAGCTAGTTAAGTGTTAGAGGTAGGATTCAAAGCTTGATATCCTCTGACTCCAGGTCTTTTCTATCACACCAAGCTGCCTGATATTGCATGTGGACATTCATTTTCAGGTCATAGTCTTACTTACAGATCTTGACCTAGGGGTCTCCTTAGAGATCATAGTTCAGCCTTGTTCCTTGTCTCATAGCTAAGGAAATGACGTCTAGAAAGGGAAAATGACATAGAGTTAAGTTTCCAGCCCATCTTCTGATTCCAAATCCAGCATTTTTTTCCCTGGGGCTAAAAAAAAGTATAAATAGCTGTGAATGTATGTTTACTGGGGTAATGGTATCATTTAAGGTTAGGACAGCTAGGTGGTAAAGTGGATAGAGTCCTGGTCCTGGTATTAGGAAGATTCATCTTCATGAGTTCAAATCGCTTCAGACATTTACTAATCACACACTAACTGTGTGACCCCAGGGCAAGTCCCTTAACCCTATTTGCCTCAGTTCCCTGATCTGTAAAATGAAGTAAAGAAGGAATGGCAAACCACCCCACTATTTTTGCAAAGAAAACCCTGAATGAGAGTCAAATATAATTGAAAAAAATGACTGAACAATAATAGGTTATATGCATAATAGATTATATTTCTTTGGGTTTTTTTTTAAGTCATCAAAGAAATTTTAAAGTGTTCTAAATATTTATTTTACAGTTAAGAAAAACAATGTTTTCATGACCACTGCTGCTTCACAATGGAATGTTGACATTGCCAAGACAGAAAAAGGTATGTAACCACTTTGGCTTTGTTATTTGGTTGGGACTTATAAGTTCATCCACAAAGAGGAGCTCTATTGTGTCAAATATCTTTATTTCTGCAAGACTATAACTTACATTTTTGGACAGTTACCTGGGGCACTAAAAGGGTAAATGACTTTGCCTTGGTCACTCTGACAGGGTGGGTTAGAAGTGGAACTTAAAACTAGATTTTCCTAACTCTAAGACTAGCTCTTTGTCTACTACCCTTCACCCCATCTTTTGTGTAGCCACCATCATAGCTTAATGTACTTTGAAGGTTTTTATTGACTGTATCTTAGTGAAATAGAATCAAAGACAATTCTCACTGACCCAGCTCCTTCCCTTCTTGTCAAGTGTTAGATGAACAGGTTGTACTTGTCATGGAACAAATCACTAACCCTTCATACTGGGAGTATTTTTGTTGTGTTCTGTTTTGACTTCTAGATAAAGAAAGGAGTGAATCAGGATTAAATGGAGTTGTCTCAACCCTTTCTTTCCTGGAGAAGCCTTGCCTTTTACTGGCCCCCAAACTGATGGGCATATTTTGTTTCAAAACTGTACTTAAACTTCTGTTCTGTATTTTTAAGGTCCTTGGGAGCGAAGTCAACAGTGTCCCATTCTAAGACCTGCCATTTTGCAACCACCTCAGTCTCAGAGGTGTGTAGAAAGGAATGCATTTGGGCATGCCAATGCTATGGAGTTTTACAAGACTAGTGAAAAAGCAAAAACTGAGGTAAGAAAAATAATCTCTTTAAGATAATAAATGTATGTCAAATTGAATTAAATTGAATGGCTACAAGGATCTTTTTGCGGATATCTTAATTGAGTCCAAATAATGTTATCTGTTTCTATTGGAACTACATTAGATAGTTTGTATGCTAGGAAGATTTAGTTTGGCCCTTCCTCACTCATTGTCACCTAGGGAGAGCTTTGAAGCAATGGTGGAATGGGGTAAGGAAGTATCAAAGCAAGGAGCTCCAATAATAAAATGTCACAGCTAGGATGGGGTGAATTTTGAGAAGAAGGTGCGGACATCCTGGGAACAGTATGCTTCTGGGAATGGGCTTTGGTGCTTACCTTACAGTTTTGCCTTGGGGCCCTCTGAGCCCCTGTTGCATCTACAAGCATCTATTAATCACTTAACTATGCGCCAGGCTCTGTACTAAGTGCTGGGATTTGAAGAAAGGCAAAAGACAGTCCTAGTTTTTAAAAGCTCACAATCTAAAGGGAAAACAACATGTAAACAACTATGTGCAAACAAAATATAGTTGGGAAAAGTGCAAATAATCTCAGAAGGAATTATTAGCATTCAGGGGTATCAGGAAAGGCTTCTTCATCAAGAAGATTTTGGATAGGACTTAAAGCAAACTAAGAGGCAGAGGTGAGGAGGGAGAGCATTCTAAGCCTGTGGGGGACAAACCAGGGAAAATGCACAGTTGGGAGACAGAGTGATATGTTAGATCTAAGAGTCTGAGAAAGGTAATAAGGTGTAAGAAAACTAAAAAGGGAGGAAGGGGCCCTGTTAGAGGTTTGATAAGTAGTCAAGAAATTTGTTTCCATTTAAACTGTTGAGGATTGGTTGAATGCTATTATTTCCATTTCACACCTCATTGTTACAGTGCTTTACATATAATAAACACATAATAAATGAGTTTTCATTCATTCACAGGAAGCAACCCTACAAAGGTGTTAGCACCAAAACAAAAATAGTCAATTTCATTAATTCAATCAAAGTTTAGTTAACTCGATATTAATCCTGGTTCTGACATAGTGCTAGCTTTGGACTTTGGGCAAATCACTTGACCCATTTGGACTTCAGGTTCTTTGTCTGTGAAATGAGGGAAGGGTTGAATTTGGTGATTTGCAGTGGCTTTCAGCTCAAATTTTAATGATTCTATGTAAATATATCCACATCTGGATATTTATACATTAGGATTAACTTACTAAAATGGTTTCCAGTAAAGCCAAAGATGGGTTTCTGGCCAATTTAGATGACTATAATGGTGCTGCCAATGTTGATGCTATAGGGCAGCAAGTCAACTTAGCTGATGCAGGAAAGGTACCTGAAGGAGATACAAGAGGCTGTACGTGCCACACTGGTTAAACCATCACCACTGCCAAAATGACCACCTCCCCTCAGAACCCAATAAAGATAATCCAGGACCCTCAACCCATGAGCTTTGGGATTAGGCTTGCCCCTCTGACTACCAGCCCTGCCTCCAGCCTAAGTCCTGCACTCATCACTGAGGAGAGCAATCACTATGGAGGACCTACCTTCCTCAACAACACAAACTTCTGACTAACTGCCGCCAATGGATAGGTAAAATTAAGAGCCTTGGGACACCACCACTCAGACCACAGGTCAGGCTCTCATGGTCCTTATCCTAGGAAGCAGTCTCAAGGAAGATATGGAGATGCAGTCTACCCACTACTTATGTTGGTCTGTAGCCACAGATACTGAACAGTCAGAAAAGAGAGTTCTAACCACCAGCCCTTGGCACCTCCACATCTTATTCAACATGAAAAACTGGTGTGTTTTATCCATAGAAGTGACACTAAAGATGATACTTTATATCACATCACAGACCCAGGCATAGGAATTAACGAATTTAAAAATTAAAAGTCAAAGAGGTTCTTATAACTTAAAGTCTTTCTCCCAGCTAACTGACTAATTGACTGGGTTATGTGAAATTTTTTACTACACTTGATCATGAAGCAAGCAAAAATTAACCAGTTAAGAAGTTTTAAAAAGTTAAATTCTAGTTAATTTCTAGTTCCCCTTCTGAAGTAGTATTGACATGATGTGTTTTCTGAGTAGCATTTTTTTCTTTCAGCTTTCTGAAGAGAATCTTCCTATGCAGAGTGAGAATTCAGCAAGTACTCTTGCCTTGGTCAAATCATCTACTAGCTCACACCTTTTAAGTCCTACCCCAGTAAGGTGAGTTAATAAGGGAGGTAGAGCAATTTAAATAGTCATTTCTGGTATTTTTGCTCCAATTTCCCTTATTTTTCTAACTTCATGGAAAATAATAGAGATTATAAAGATAGATTGTTACGATTGCTACATTCTATCTATATGTATTTGTGTGTGTGTTTCACATGCTTCTGAAAGGATTCTTGATGGTTGACTGCATTCTATCCTATTTATTTTGTTTTGGCTGAGTTTGGACTTTGAGCTACCAAAATAATATTTATACCCTGATATATTTTGGAGTGGATTATCCAGATTATTGAACTCTCTTTTTCTTTCCTGCTTCCTTATTATTGTCCTATTTCCACAAGACACTGGCAGAGAAAAGAAGACGGGAAAGAAAGCAGAGTAATTTTTTTCTGAATTATCTAATGAAATGTTTGATGTAAAGGCAGAGCAAATCAAGTTAGAGATTTCATTGAGCTATAGGCATACCATGATAGGAAACATAGGTCTTGTTATGTGAACAGGGGCAAGTCATTTAACCTCTCTGAGATTTCTCATCTGTAAGATGGCATCAGATTTGATTTGATTTGATTTTTTTTGTTTTTTGGAGGGGGAAGGCAGGATAATTGGGATTAAGTGATTTGCCCAACATCACATGGCTAGTAGCACTGTATTTTAATCACACATGTCTCACATGTTATGAGAACTAAATGAGATATTACGTATAACATGTTCCGCAAACTCAGAAGTGTTATAGAAGCATGAGCTATTATGGGTACCATTACTGTACTTATGTGACCATGGACAAGTCACTGTGTTTCCTCATCTGTAAAATGGGGATAATATTTGTACTATCTACTTCACAGTGTTGTTAAGAAAACCTTCTGTTATATGAATATGGATTATTGTTAGTATCTACAGGTATGATTTGAAGAAACTGAGAATATCTTTCCTTCCCTCCACACACCCGAACTCAAAAATTTGCACTGGCCCAGGTGCTGAAATTCTACTTTCAGAAATTTAATCCTTTTGGCTCCCTATCTCTGTAGATGTTTTTTTTAAAAACACACATATTCCTTCTAGGAGTAATTTTAGGTACATTTTCTATCAAGAATTATTGACTTATCAGAGCTCTTTGCTTTAGATTTAGGGGGACTTTGAAGGAAACGATGCTGGCTTCCAGGGGAGTGGAAATGGAGGAAGAGCTAATTAGTGAGGAGAAAATGACAAGGTGAGAGGCATCAAGATATTTACAACAGTTTTGCTTTTTGTCAACCTTCCATTATCACCTATCATCCAACATTCACTATAGTGTGTTTTGAATTTGTAACATAGATTGTTTCCAGTGTTAATTTCTATTGTCATCTAGTCTCTTCATCTATATTTTTTAAAAAGTATTTGGAATGGTCTTTATCATCACATTTTGAAAAATAATACTTAAAAAATTCTTTCTTTCCTCAGAAGTCAACCAAATGAAGACAGACATTCTTTACAAAGCCATAGTTCCAATTTCATTTTTGGAGAAAACATGAATGAGAGAGTTTTGGTAAGATTTTATAGTCAAAGAATTCAATTATCACTTATAAAAAAATTTTCATTTTAGAGCTTCTAATAGCAACATCATCAAAACAATAGTTAAATTCTAATATACCTTTTTTTTTAGCTCTCTTGGATGAAATGATATGCTTTTTTTCCCTTTTGAACAAAAGGAACCTCATGGGAAGCATGTTCTAGTTATTAGGGTAATAGCTTGGAAACCTCGGAGGAAAGAAGCTGCATAATTACAATATATTACGTTTGTAACACTGTTATATAAGTGCTTTGGCATGTGTTAATCAAGGCACAATTGGGTGCGGAGGGGGGTAAATCTCAGCAGGACTGAAGACATTTAGATATGCTCAATTGGTAATAGAATTGTTATTTAGCATATTTCAATGACGATGAACATCAGCAAACTGCTTTTTAATCATTTGTTAATGAATCCTCACAAAACAATACTTTGTTAAAGTACAGAGATGAAAACCATTATAATTACCATTGAAATGTTAGGGGATGGAAAGCATAGGCTCCATATTTTTGAGTGACTTACTCCTGGGGCATAAACTCAAAAAAAAAATTTAATTAGTGATTGATAGTTCATATTTTATTAAGTACCTGCTTGTACAAAAGTAGTGTGCTGGAATTCATGAAGCTCTGATAACTGAGTCAGTGTTTCATCTACTAATGTTTAAGGTTTCACATTAAATTTTACAAGCATTTATTAAACGCCAGCTATGTGCAAGAACTGACACTGGCAGTAGGACCAGGGGCAAAGTCACTTAACCTGATTAAACCTTTAGCCACTTTCAAAAATAAGTTCTAAGTTACATACTGGATAGGTGGAGGGACCTGGCAAAGGAAATGGCAAACCATGCTAGTATCTTTGCCAAAAAAAATCTCATATTGTGGGATTGTACTGCCATATTGTGATCCACGGGGTCATGAAGAGTCAGACATGACTAAATGACTGAACAACAATAAGAACGTGGTGGAGGCAGTCTTGGCACCTAAGAAGTCACAGATACTTGATGTATTGAATATAAGACACTGTGGAGCAACAACGAACTAGCAAAAACAAGGTAATGTAAATATAGCAATAATACAATGAAAAGTAAAAACAAGTACAGAGGTATGAGGTTCAAACTCCAAGGGAAATTTAAGTAAAAACAGAGATCTTTTACCTGTGCATGGAGACAGAGGAAGCTTCCTAGAGGAAATGGTACCTAGGTTGGTCCTGAAAAGGAAGAGAGGATTTTTTAAAGGTCAAAAAGGGGAAAGAATTCATTCCTGAGATGAAGTGCAAAAATATAGAAACAGGACAGGGGTTAAGTGATTGTTGATAACGTTAAGGGAGAAGTTGGCAGTAAGATTGAAAGAAGTTGAGAAGTGAGGAAGACAGTAGGAAAGAGACACAACAGTGTAGGTGATACTTGCAAAGATTTTGGTTGGTAAAGGGAGAAGAGATGTAGAATGGAATTTTAAAGTGATGGCAGGCAGGGGCAAGTGGAGAGGTTTTTGTTTTATGAAAGATGGAGAAGGGACAGCTAGGTGGCACAGTGATTAGAGCACTGACCCCGGAGTCAGGAGGACCTGAGTTCAAATTTGACCTCAGACACTTAATAATGACTAGCTATGTGACCTTGGGCAAGTCATTTAACCCTAATTGCCCTGCCTTCCACCTCCAAAAAGAGAAAGGAAGAAAGGAAGGAAGGAAGAAAGGAAGGAAGGAAGGAACCAAGGAAGGAAGGAAGAAAGGAAAGAAGGAAGAGAAAGAAAGAGAAGGAAGAAAAATGGATGGATAGATGGATGGATGGATAGATAGATAGATAGATAGATAGATAGATAGATAGACAGATGGAGAAGTCCTGTGCATATTTGTAGGCACTGAGGAAAGAACAAGTAAATGAGAAGAGGTGGTAAATGAGGTTGAAGGCGTGAGCTCCAAGAGGAGACTGCAGGAGATGGAATTAATAACAATTAATTAATTAACAATTAATAATAACAGTTAATAAATGTCTGCTCACCATGAATGGTATTCATGTATGTGTGTGTACACATGTGTGTAAAAACAAAAACTTCTGAGTTAGTGGACAGTTAGTTCAGTAAAGGACAGTATTAAAGAATGCCTCTTGTTTTCCAGAGTCCACAAAAATCCATTGAACTTCACCAAGAAAAAGATCCATATAATAAGGAAAAACCATTCACTTCATCTGTGTCTTTTCCCCTCCACTTTTCATGGACAAGTAAGGAGTCCTCTTCTCTGCTTTTCCTCTTCTCTCCTCTCTACATTTTGTCTATGGTGAGATCACATATGCATGAATATTGTTAAGAATAGATCACATTTTAGAATGAAATTAGATATACTTAATATACCAGTAATATGTGTATGATTAAAAAGCATCTTAAAATAATGCACATGTGCAGATAAACAAAATTAATATTTAACCCTTTTGGATTGTTAAATGCCATATAATTTGAACTTCATTTGAATTAATGTCATATAGGAAGATTTTCTTTAGAAACTCAACCAGTCTTTGGGCTTAATTAGTAGTAGTAAGGTTGTTTTGGAAACATGTTATTGATGACCAAAACAATACTTATGTTAACATATATCAACAAAGAACATCTTCTAAGAATGGCATATAACCACAATGTGGAGATTGATTTAACTTCATTTTCTTTTGGGAATAGGCTCTTGTAAAAACACAACTCTGAAGGAATCAGCAGCTGCATTCTCCTCCAAGCCATCACCAAAATGTATACTGGAGAAAATTGAAGTTATAACGGGAGAAGAAGAAGAGCATAATGTGTTAAAGGTGAGTTTGTCAGTATTCCTATGCCTGATAACCATCAGGAGGGTCATCTTTGAAGATGAAAGACAGCAGTGTCTTCTCTTGAAAAACCTTGTGAATTGATACTGACTTTGAACTAGATTGAGCCAGGATTTTACTTGGATTTTTGCTTCTTAAGGGAAAGGGACTTGTTCACAATCACTTTCTACAGGTAAAAGATACCCTAGCAAGCTGTATTACAATAGGTCCTACCTCTCACATACTCAAATGTGTCAGTGATTTGATTGACTAAAGACTTAGGACCAAAAAACAAAACAAAACAAAAAACCCAATGGTAACTGTTTTTATAATCAGTGCTATAACTAAATAGTTCTGAAAGAAATATGTCTGTATTTCACAATATTTATGAAATGTCCTATTGAAAAGATGACTTACATTCAAAATAAGAATAGGAATCAATAATAATATTACAATAATATTTCAATATTATTAATAATCATAGTCATTATTGATATTATAATGATAATATTAATAATAATATAAATTTATATAACCCTTACTATATGCTAGGCACATTTATTTACAATTATATCTCATTTGTTCCACACAACTACCTCAGAAGGTAGATGCCATTTATTATCCTCATCTTACAGATGAGGAAACTGAGGCAAACAGAGTTTGACTTATCCAGAGTCAAAAAGCTAGTAAATGTCTGAGGCCAAATTTCAACTCAGATCTTTCTGATTCCTGGCACTCTCTCCACTATTGACTGTTTTTGTTTTTTTACTTTGACAAAAATCTTTCAGCTAAGTGAGTTTGTTTGAAATTTCCCTCATCTGCTTATGCTGAGCCGTGTAGAGTGCTTGCATGTTGTTTATGCAGATTTGCATGACAAGTTTAATGACTCTCAATCCAATGATATGAAATAAAGTTTAAGGCGGTTATGCAAATGTTTTCAAATCCCAAAGTCCGCTTCTCCCAGGACTCCCTCCTTTCCCTTTCTTCTCTTCTTCCTTCTCCATGACCTTCTGACATTTGGTTCAGCCAGATTGGAGTGGTTGGGCTATTCCTAAGCTATATCATCTACCCATTATCATAGGACATCTTAAATTTCATTTCTGGTTGTCATAGATCCCCATCTTTCATAACACTGAGATCCATTTGAAAGTGAGTATATATAAGATACTTGATTCAGAACAAATTTATCTACATAACAAGTTCTCTTTGTTTTTATTTTTCATTCAGATCAACTGCAAACTCTTTGTATTTAAAAAGACAACACAATCTTGGACTGAAAGGGGCAGAGGAACTTTGAGACTTAATGACACAGCACATAATAGCTCTGGGATGCTGAAGTCAAGGCTAAGTAAGGAAAACTAATTTTATTTGTTAACTAAATCATGTTTCTCTGGGTAAACAGGATTTCAGACATATGTAACAGAAATAGAGGCAGATACTTTTCTTAGAGATACAAATTTTAATATATGTAGATCTCACTTTATGTGAGAAATATTTCTGAAAGGTTGGTGCTAATAGAATCTGTGTGAATAGTATATTTTAATAATAACTTGCTCAGGCTCACAGCCAAGAAATGTCAGAGGCTGGATTTGACTTGAGTTTCTTGTGACCCTGGACCCAGCACTCTGACCACTGTGCCATCTAGTGGACAAAATATTACCTAATAGATTATAGAAATTTGTGTTAGAGAGATCCCATTATGAATCTCAGTTTTTAATTAAAAAAAAAATCTTTCCCAACCCAACTTATCTTTGGTGCTGACATTTATTAACTGTTATGTGTTTGGCACTGTACTTAGTGTCAGAGATACAAAGAGAAAATGACACAGTCCCTGATCACAGGGAGTCTTCATTCTTATATAAGGAAAAATAATGTGTATATATTTAAGCACATACAAAACAAATACATGGTAATTTTGGGTGGGAGGATACTAGTAGCTTTGGGGATCAGCAAAAGTTTCATGTTGATGACTAAAGTTAAGTTTTGAAAAAAAACCTATGGCTTCTATGAGTTGGGGGAGGGGGAAGCCTGCAAGAAGGTGAAGGGGTCAGGAAAGCATTCCAAGCATGTGGTCTTGCCCTTTTCCAATCTGTCCTCCAGATACTAAAACTCCAGTGGCTCCCTATGGCCTACAGGAACAAATAACAAAATGCTGTTTGACATTCAAAGCCCTTTATAACCTAGTTCCTGTCTCCTCCCACCAGGCCCCGTTCCAGTCTCCTTACCCCTTTATTTCGGGCTATATACTCTTCTATCCCGTGACTCTGGCCTCCTGTTTCTTCCACAGACAAGGTTCTCCATTTCTCAGCTCTGGGCATTCTCTCTGGCTCTCTCCCATGCCTGGAGTGCAAGCCCTCATTCACTGCACCTAGTAAACTGACCTTCCTAGCTTCCAATTAAGATCCTTTGTTTTACTGGAAGCTTTCTTTAACCCCTCTTAATTCTAGTGCCTTCCATCTATTAATTACTTCCTGTTTATCCTGGATATAGCTTATTTTTATATATTTGCTAACTGATGTCTTCCTCCCCCACCCATTAGAATATATGCTTCTTGAGAACAGGAATTGCCTTTACCTCTTTTTGTGTCACTGACACTTGGCACAGTGCCCAGCACGTAATAGGTTGCTTAATAAATGTTGGTTGATTGTTGTAGACAATTAGTGTAAAGACACAGAAATGTCTTGTATTAGGAACAACAAAAAGGCCAGTTTAGCTGAATTGTAGAGTATGCAAAGGAACATTATATATGACAAGCCTAGAAAGGTGCTTCAGGGTCAGACTGTATTTAACAAATGTTTGGTTGAAATGTAGATTTGTATATTTGTTTAAAGTGAGGTATGCCTGTAGCTCTCTACTGGGACTTGGTTCACACACACACACACACACACACACACACACACACACACACACACCCTTCAAGGGAGAGGAAACTACAATATTCTGCCTTCATTCTCGCTTTTGTAATGTACCATGCTCTGCATTTGTTTGTTATTAATATTATTGTTAAATATCTGTTTGTTATTAATATTATTGTTAACTATCATAATATTACTATTTAACAATATGATTATAGTTTTCATAATTGATTATTTAATCATTTTTATTCACTTAAATTCAAACATTATCCTGCTTAAGAGAGAAATGTCACTAAACTGACAGAATCCCTTCATACCCTCTGACATGTCTCTGAATACAAGGCATTTTGAAATAACATTCATAGGAATCTTGAACAAAGCACATTTCACAATATGACAAAGCACGTTACACAGTTTAGGGTTAACATTCAATAGAACAACATTCACTCACTTGTTTCAGAAGTCCTGGGAGAATCTTCTCCATAAAACCACAAAATTCTCAAGGGCTCATACCTCACTCCCATTTCCCCATCCAGCTAGTCATAGGTTACCTGTAATAATTAAAAGGTCCTTTTCCCTCCAATAAGAACCCTGACTTCATGAAATAAAGAAAGAAGATACTGCCCTTTCAGTTCAGTTTCAGTCACTTTTTCAGTCCTTTCTGATTCCCTCTGACCCCTTTTGGGGTTTTCTTGGCAGAGATACTGGAGTGGTTTGCCATTACTTCTCTAGCTCTGAGAACTAGGCAAACAGGGTGAAGTGACTTGCCTAGGGTCACACAGCTAGTAAGTGTTTGAAGCATGATTTGAACTCAGGAAAATTAGTTTTCCTCACTCCTGGCCTGTTACTCTGTGCACTGTGAGGACATCTACTTGCCCTGATACTACCTTTAGGTGGGTCATTATTCTAATTCCTTTTGATGGACTATTCAAGGACCCCTAGGCCTTGTCTCTATCTGATCACTGCCCTAATGATTTCAAGAAAGGGGTCCTTCCCGTAGCTGTTTTGGAAAGAAGGAAGTAGAACATTGTTTCAGAACTGATGGTTAAAGAAAGATTGTTAAAGGTTTCTCTTTCAGATTAGTCCAAATGCTACTGACTTGGATGATTTAGAAATGTTCCCTCAATATTTCTAAAAAATTTTGGCTGTGCTCCCACCCTTCTGGGTTTCTTTGCAGAGGGAGTGTTGATAAGCTGCTGCCTAAAGCTGTGTTTTCACTGCCACCTTTCTCCAGTTGGCCTCCAGCTATACACCATTTGAGCCTTTCTTTTCTGTACCTAGATTTCTGTACCTTTCTGTACCTGGATTGAACCTGCCCAAGCTGAAAAAAGATGTCATTCCACCTTTCTTATAAACTGCCACAGGGGCCACAGAGCATTCTTTTCAAATATTCATTACTGTATCAACTTATCTCCAATGAGAAATAGAATAAGTTCATTGCCTTAAGGAGGTAGCTCAGGCACGTTAGAACTAATTAAGAGTAACCATATACTGGAACTGGTGTAGGGCAAATTTGTTTAGCATTTGTCTCGATTACTTCTATAAAATGGAAACGATGATGAATGATAGGGCATTTTTATTTCTTCAAAAAGTAGTAGGAGAATTAGTGAGTACACGTGTAACTGTGGAATATTTAAAGGCACGCCTGCCACTTGGTAAAGGCAGCTAATGGAGAGAGCACCAGGACTAGAGCCAGGAACACTTAGCTTCCTGAGTTTAAATCTGGCCTCAGACACTTACTAGCTGGGTGACCCTGGGCAAGTTACTTAACCCTGTTTGCCTCAGTTTCCTCATCTGTAAAATGAGCTAGAGAAGGAAATGGCAAATCACTCCAGTATCTTTGCCAAGAAAACACCAAAAAGGGTGGCAAAGAGTTGGACATGACTGAACACCAACTTCTACTTGGTATTTAGTATTCCTTACTTGACTGACTTGGTAAACCTGTGATTTCTCCCTCTAGACCACAGCCCTTTCACATCTTTCCGTCCTGTGTAGTCTTGCCCTTTCTATCCTCTGAGAGGCATTCACCCAGTGTTCTACATGTTTTCCTCTAATTGCTTCATTGTTTCTTTAAGGTCAGTTTAACATTTATCCTGGGATTACTAAGCACTCTACATTGCCAACCTCCCTCCCTCTCTAGGTATTCATGTCCTTACTAATACCAGTTCAAGTCATTAAAGGTACTACATGTTAGCCCTTTACACAGCTTTCATTTGTTCTTTGGGATACTTTATAGTTTTTTGTCTTTCTAATGTCATGGCGATTCTTAATTAGGAACAATGGATGATCACCAGGAGAACATTGGTGTTAAAAAGAGATAGACTCCTGTAGCAATGGGCACCTGAGTATTGTTGAAAAGATGGTACAGTTTCCCAAATGCATTTCAGCTTCTGGCCCAGAACATTATCCACCTATAGTTCTTGTCCACTACATATGGACCACTGGACTAGTTCAGTGGGCTGCCCATCCAGTCAGTCAGGCAATCAGTATGCATGTATTACTATGTGCCAGGCACTGGAAATACAACAAAAGATAAAAAATGTGGTTCTTGCTCTCAGGGAGCACATATTCTAATGGAGACCACATCTGACTTCATTTCATAATCTTGGCATGATGTATTTTTCATCTGCTCTGGTTTTTCTAGCGTTGTTAATTATTTAGAACAATGTCTTGAATAATTATAGATTTTTATCAAGGAGGCTTTGTAAGTATACCAGGGCTTGATTCAAATTCATACAATGTCATCAGCAAATGGGAACATTTGGAGAATTTTGCCATCATATAGACGTCCTCTTCTATTTGGAGTTGGCTTAGGACATGCTTTTTCACTCTCATAAAGACTTTAGATGAGCATTTATCTTCCTTTTTTATGACTCATTTGTTATTGATACAAAACAATTAGATGCCTAAAGTCATCTCTGAGTTGAATCTTTAGTAGACTCTTGTTTAATTTTAACATATGAATGGGAGACATTGTGTGATATGTGCTACATTAAGACTGACTACATTTTCTTCTACTGAGTCACACTTTCTTGAAATTAACAAAGAATAGAAACAGCGGAATCTTACATTTTCTAGAGCTCTCAATCAGTTGTGACTATGCAAATATGATCTGCTGTAGAAAATTGGTTAAAACCTTCTTGTTCCTTTTTCATATTTCTCAAATATACTCTGTGTTTGCACAGATCATTCTCACAAAGTTTCTTATAAATATAAGAAAAATTTGCCAATAATTCTGCTATCTTCTTAGTCACCTTTTGGGGGAGAGGGGATAAATTCTGTTTCCAATTTTTTTCCTTTTCTTTTAGAATCATCCTGTCTTTAAGATATCTTGAAAATCTGTCACATTTAAAATAATGTCTCTAACACGGACTCCATCTGCATGTATTTCATAAAGTTTAGCTCCTCTTGCCCATCTTTCTATACTTAAATGCCACTGACGCTTCCTAACAGTGCAGAAAAGATACTATGTTGGTAGTGGCCAAACATGGTTGTTTCACTATTGTCATAATGATTTATTATAAGAATAATTTTTTTAATTGTCAACTTACCTGTTATAAATATAACATATACGTTAGCTACATTATATATGTTACACATGTGTTATTTGTTACACGTATATTATATGTGTTTTGTTCTATATATAGAATATAGCATATGTATCTAGATATATAGAATATATCATTCTATTTGTTATGTTAGTTGTTTACTTGTAGTGTCAGTATCAAATGCCTTTCAGATAATCCGGTTTAACTGTATCTTACTTCAAACTTTCTTGTTGGCTCATTTTTTCCCTCAGCTGCTTTTTACTATCCTCTGAGGAGATAATGCTTATAATCTTGTTTTAGCTTCCTCTATAGCAGCGGCTCTCAACCTGTGAGTCGCAACCTCTTTGGGGGTCGACTGGGGTCGCCTAAGACCATCGGAAACGTATTTCCGATGGTCTTAGGAACCGAGACACTGCTCCTCTATCCATCTCCAGGTGGGTCCGCCCACATGCAGATATGTTCACATAGGAGTATTAAAGGGTTGGGGCATTAGGAAGGTTGAGAACTACTGT
The DNA here is from genome assembly GCA_028627135.1 of Pseudochirops cupreus. Lineage (NCBI taxonomy): Eukaryota > Metazoa > Chordata > Mammalia > Diprotodontia > Pseudocheiridae > Pseudochirops > Pseudochirops cupreus. The sequence continues at coordinate 296,102,595 of CM053580.1, read as the reverse complement.
TCTATAGTGTTTTATAAATTAATTTATATTCTAATGTCTCTGCTTGCCAAGGAGATTAAATGTTTGCTGTCTGAGTTGGTTTCTGAGTTCTTTTGGTCTCTTCTTAGTGGTAACTATTTTGTTTGAGTTAAACATCTCTATGAAATGGTGATAGAGTCAGATTCTCTTGTTCATCTAGCATTTTTTGGAGTTGACAGCTTATTGGAACAGGTTAGGTTAGAACTGTAATTGCACACAACATCAGCTTTTCATCTCATTTCATAATAATTTTGACCATTTCTCTATATAGCTGGTTAGCTTGCTATATGTAGATTACTGATTCTGAAATGACTTCTATAGTGGTAGGAAATAATTTCCTGTCATTAGTCATTTTTTATTTTTGTGCTTTGTTTGGCATCAATGTTGGCATTTAAGCTGAAATTACTTTTGTTACAGTCTTTTTGCTTATACCCAAGGTAAGCATTACAAAATAAGATGGTCAAATAGCCTTTGAAAGAATAGTTCTTTATCTTTAGACCCAACAATACTAGGTCTATATCCCAAAGAGATCATAAAAACGGGAGAAGGACCCACATATACAAAAATATTTATAGCAGCTCTTTTTGTAGTGGCCAAGAACTAGAAATTGAGGGGATGCCCATTGATTGGGGAATGGCTGAACAAGTTATGGTATATGAATGTAATGGAATACTTTTGTGCTATAAGAAATGATGGACAGGTGGACTTCAGAAAAACCTGGATAGACATATATGAACTGATGTTGAGTGAAGTGAGCAGAACCAGAACATTGTACATAGTAACAGCCACAGTGTGCAATGACTGATTCTGATAGCAATGCAAGGACCTAAAACAATTCCAAAGGACTCGTGATGGAAAATGCCATCCACATCCAGAGAAAGAACTATGGAGTTGGAATGCAGAGTGAAGCAGACTACTTTCTTTTTTGTTTTGTTTTGTTTTTCTTTCTCATGGTTTCTCCCATTCATTATAATTATTCTATGCAGCATGACTAATGTGAAAATGTGTTTAATAGGAATGTATGTGTAGAGCCCATATCAGATTATGTGCTATCTTTGGGGAGGAAGGGGGTAAGGAGGAGGAGAAAATTTAAAACTTATGGAAGTGAATGTGGAAAACTAGAAATAAAGAAATTAACTAAGAAGAGAGAAAAAAAGGAAAAATATGCAAATAGATCTAATATTTAAACTGGAATATAAGACTGTTCAAATAAACCACAGAGGAAAGATGAAAAAAAAAGAATAGTTGTTGTTGCGTCTGAGTACATGATAGGCACAACAGCTTTACCAAATCCTTTATTTTCCTCTCTGAGAAGAAACTATAAAATGTTTTATTTAACTGCACAGCTTTTTATTATTAGACTCTAGAGCTATCCAAATTATAATGCAGACAGAGTTAGGCCTAGGTTGTTAGATATCACTGTAATTTCTCCTGCTACTTAAAGAGCATAAATTCATTGATGTCAATTAGATGTGTTTATCATGGCAGTGCAAAATCTGACCCTTGGGGGCTTGTGACCCAGCACAGTGTAGGTGTACAGTATGGGACAATGACAAAATTAGCAGTTTGTTTGAACGACTGATTTGGTGCTAAGATTTATTGCCCTAGAGGGTGAGTGTATATAGCATGACTGTGAATCCATGCATGGGTGAGGCATGGAAGGTACCTTCCAGCTTTAAATCTATGATCCTATAAAGTTGTAAATAAAATTGAGAATGAGGGTATGGCTGCTGTGAAACTCCATTGCACCTGGATTTGTGGGAGTATTGAAGGAATGGTATTGAGACTGGCAGAAGCAAGCACAGACTATTGATGGTTCAATCCTTTAAACCAGGGTTGGGGAACCCAAGGCCTCAAGGCCTTCTAGGTCCTTGGGTATGGTCTTTTAACTGAGTCCAAGTCTTACAGAACAAATCCTTTTATTAAGCAGATTTGTTCTGTGAAGTTTAGATTCAGTCAAAGGGCCACACTTGGGGGCCAAGAGGGCCACATGTGGCCTCAAGGCCACAGGTTCCACACCCCTGCTTTAAACTATAAATGGTAATAGATATTGAGAAAGAGACAAAGATATAGAGAGAAACACAGAAAGAAAGAGAAAGAGAGAGAGAGAATACACTTAAGTGCTTTCTTCATGCCAGGCACTGTTCTAAATCCTGGTGATAAAAAAAAAGAAAACAAACTAATTCCTACTGTCAGGGAACTTACATTCTAATAAACAGAGAAAGGTAAAATACAAAGGAGAGAGCAGGGTACTGAGATTTCTCATGATATAAGTTTCCAAGTTTCGATCCCCAAGCTTCCTGGCTGCCAGGCAGCCATTGTGGAGTTGGAGCAGCTGGGAGGGTGAGCTGGAAGTGGGGAGTGAAGGCTGGAGGTTCTGGTGCCCTCCTTCCACACAGTTATAGGAGCATTTGTGGAGCAAAGGAGAGAGAGAGCCTCAACCAGTATGATGTCTGACCAATGTTTTGAGCCCATAGTAGTCTCCATAAGAGGGAAAAAACACCTGTTTGTAGAGTGAGATGGGCCTTCAGATGCCCTGGTATTTGGAGAGAGTAAGAATTGTGTGAATGCGCATCCTAAGTCTTATTTATTACTTCTGCTTCCATTTATACTGAGGATATCAATATGAATGTCATTCAGTTCCTTCAATAAGGTTGGTCATTGAATGAAGATCAATATAAAGAGTACCAAGAATTAAGTTACTCTTTGTAGATGGTCTAAGAACAGTGGTTCTCAACCTTCCTAATGCTGTGACCCTTTAATACTCGTATGTGGGCGTATCTGCATGTGGGTGGACTTGCCTGGAGATGGCTAGAGGAGCGGTGTCTCGGTTCCTAAGACCATTGGAAATATGTGTTTTTCGATGGTCTTAGGTGACCCGTGACCACTGTGAAAGGGTCGTTCGACCCCCAAAGGGGTCGCGACCCACAGGTTGAGAACCACTGGTCTAAGAGCTAGCACCCTCTATTCTCCATTCCCTACCCCACTCCCTCCATTTTCTTGGACTCTACTGTTGTCAGAACAAAAGGAGAAAGAGACTTCATTGTACCGAATCCTATTCTGTATCTGCTTCATGGGTTACCAGAGCCAAAATATTAGACATCTAGCAGATAGCTTTCTGGTGACAAGCTTATCCATAACTGATCTAGGTAAACTCTGATGACAAAAGCATACTGTAGCTGGGCCCATTGCCCAGAGCAACTGGATAGCTTCCTTGAAGAAGAAGAAACAGCCAGAGTTTCTGTCTCTATGGCTTAGGTTTGTAGAACCCATAATCGCATCTGTGCCATGAGGCAACAGCATAGGACTTTGTGGAAAAGTTCATATTCTATCATTAAAAATATTTGTGAAAGAAGATATAATTTCATTGCATTTGGGATTTACCATAAAGGCAAAGATAAGGTGGTGGTGGTGGTTGTTTTAATTGGGGGGGGGAGGGGTGGGCCTCCTTGCCAGCAATTAAGTACTTTTCCTAGTGTGTGCTCAACATTCAGTTCAGCTGTGCTGAAGAATAAATGACCTCTTAGGGGAAATTTGACCCTTACTATGACCTCCTCACGCTTGACTCTGAAACAACATATCCAAAGACCATAATTCTGGTCACAAGCACAAGCCATCAGAGAAATTACAGCTACATTGAGCCCTTTTGTTTATATTGCCAGGGCATGTTTTGTTGACTCAGTTTTTCCAGAGCAAGGATCCTTCAAGGCACTGTTAGAATTCCTTTGCTTCCTGGAATTCCAGAGCAGTACAACAGGGGACAGAGAAAAGGGAAGCAAAATGCCATAGTGGTTAACATAGCTGCAAATTAAGGCAGAACCAGAAATAAGATTTCACAATACCGACTCTAAATTCAAAAAGTCACTATGTTTGTGACAGAACGCCACACATTCGAAAATATTTACTGAGTGGCCTTCAGTATTTATACATACAAAGCACCTTGTGATGCAAAAGCAGAAAAAGAGAAGTCATAGTGCCTACTGTCAGGGACATTTATAAAAAGAGACAGGACCTACACAGGCATGGTTAAATAACTTTGTTTTTAAATTAAATTTTATTTTCTGATCCAAATTCTTTCCCACCCACCTCTTCCCTCAACTGAGAATGTAAGATAAAATTCCTGTTACAAACATGTATAGAGAAAAAAACAAATTTCCACATTGCCTGTGTCCAAATATTTCTGTGTATACATGTGTACATATATGCATACATACATACATACACACATACATACCTATGTATGGAGAGAGAGAGAGAGAGACTCTGTACTCTGAATTAATCACCTCTCTATCAACAAGCAAGTGTTTAGTCTTGAGCATTCTGAAATTGTCATTAGTCATTGTGCTAATCAGAGTTCCTTAAGCTTTCGAAGTTGCTTGTCTTTATATTATTGCTATTGTATAAATTCTTCGAGTTTTGGTTTTACCTCACTCTGCAGTGGTTTACACACGTCTTCTAAGGTTTCTCTGAAACCATCCCCTTTCATCATTTGTTACAACACAATAGTATTCTATCATTTATATACCATATTTTGTTTAGCCCTTCCCCAATTAATGGATACCACCTCAGTTTCCAATTCTGTGCTACCACGGAAAGAGTTGTTGTAAATATTTTTGTATATATGAATTCTTTTCCACTTTCTTTGATCTGTGTGGCATATGGATCTAGTGTTGATATCACTGGGCCAGAGGGTATGTATGCATGATTTAATAGCTTTGGGGGACTTAATTCCAACTTGCTTTCCAGAATGGCAGGACCAATCCACAACTCAACCAGAAGTGCATTAATGCACCTGTTTCCCCACAGTATTTGTCATTCTCTCTTTTTTTGTGTGTCAACTTTGCCAGTCTGACGGGTATGAGATGGAACCTCAGAGTTGTCTTAATTGACATTTCCCTAATCATTAATAACTTAGAGCATTTTAAAATATGGTTATCAATAGCTTGGATATCTTCTTCTGAAAACTGCTTACTTTTTATCCTTTGACCATTTATTAAGGAACAGAATTAAATAACTTTAAACAACAATGTAAGATGAAAAGCAGCATGGGGGCATAAGGGATCTGCCTTCAAGCCAGAAAGACCTGGATTCAAGTCCTGACTCAGAGACTTATTAGTCTCTGTGGAGCTATGGTGTCATAGGAGATGGTTGATGAGTAACAGTGGCCTAGCCAGGATCTAAAAGTCCCAGTGGGAAGCAAGTCACTGGATCTCTGCCTCAGTTTCCTTAGCTGTAAAATGAACAGCCACTAAGTTCCCTTCCCTCTTTAAATCCATGTTCATATGAAGTAAAACTTATGTTGAGTGTTAAAGGATGGATAAAATTTACTTAGACTAAAAAAAATCACTTTATCCTTGGTATGGTGGAAAGAGCACTAGCTCAGGAAATCGTAGAACCTGGGTTCAGATCTCTACCTCTGATGTTCACTACCTGTGTCACCTGGGGCAAGTCACTTAACCTCCCTGAGCCTTGGTTCTCATCTCTGAAGAGATGGGGCTGGACTAGATGGCTTCTGAAGTCCCCTTCAGCTCCCGATCAAGGACGTTAGGCCTTTTTTTTCAAAGTAGAACCTAAAAGCAAGGCTTTCAAAACTCTAGCAGTCTCCAAGTTCCTACTGTTTGAGAAAAGGAAATGACAGTAATTAAAATACGGATCTGATACCTTTCTACTTCTTCCTTTTCCTCTTCTTCCTTGCTAATATTCTTGTTATTATTCATCTTCTTCTTCATGTTATTCTTTTGGCTCTTCTCCCTCCTACTCCTTCTTCATACACATTTGCTTTCTGCCCGTCTAATCCTATTTTTATACACATCACATCAATTGCCAGAGCCAGAAGTGGCACAGGACTTGTAGGTCTTTGACTCCAACACTAACACTTAGATGAGGAAGGTAGTTCCTCTCCTACAACAGAGTGGTCAGCTCAAGTCTCTAGGATGCCATTGTCTTGTAGCCTCTTTGCTAGGACTCTCTCCCCCCGTAGGGTAGACCTCCCTTGACTTACTACCTGGCTTGGAGACTTGTATCCTGGATTATGCAGGATACCCAGGATCATCTGGAAGGAGAAAGTAGAACAGCAACAAAGGCAGCATGTTTTAGACATTGCTTTTCCCTCTCAGGATAAACTCAAGACTAGTGGTCTCTAGCTCTTAGCCTCCTCTATTTTTCCTTCCTTTATTTTTCATTTTAAATGTTTTATTGATGGAAAGACTATATCACCTCTTCTTTCTTATCCTATGGAAAGGGACAAACAACCTCTTGGCATACCTGTCAGTCCTCTGAAGTTATGCTTGATCAGTGCATTAATTAAAACTGAAATATTTCCATGTTGTTTTCCCATACCTCCATTTCCACTATCTCCTCTGGAACTCTTCTCTGTTGTTACTAAACTCTTTCCCCCTAGATCTTTTTCTGTCACCTTCCTCCCAAATTCTGGTGCTCAGTGATAACAACTTTTCTCCGAAGACACCCCATCTACTGGCACTGTCTCAAAGTTTCCTGCTTGGGGCAGCTATGTGGCACAGTGAATAGAGCACCAACCCTGGAGTTAGGAGGACCTGAGTTCAAATCTGGCCTCAGATAACACAAAAACTAGCCGTGTTACCTTGGGCAAGTCAGTTAACCCCAACTCCCTCCAAAAAGCAAAAAAAAAAAAAAGCTTCCTGCTTATATCTCTGTCTTTATTTGTCTCTCTCCATCTGTGTTGTGTCTGTCTGTCCATCTTTCTGTCTCTGTCTCTCTCTGCTTCTTTCTCTGACAGGGCCAGAAGGAGGAGCTGTAACATTACTTGCTTCCCATTGGGACTTTTAGACACTGCCTGGGTCACTGTCACTCATCAATCACCTCCTTTCCACTTCTAAAACTATCTTGTTTGGATTGATGTTTTTATAGTCTGTGAAACATCTCTCCTTCCTCTCCAATAACTACAACTCTCATAATGTTTTCTCCACCCCAGCTTCTGCCCCTTCTAACACACTGACCTCACAGCTTCTGAATCTTCTCAGCTCCTCTGACTCCTATCTGCAGTATTCATAGCCAAGCACAGAAAAGGTCATACCTTAAACTTCTCCCCTCAAGTGAATCAGCCCAGGTACCCGAATTCCTAATTATGATTATAATAATTGTAAGATTTTTCCCTAAATGTACAGCACAAGGTGATACAGTGAGTTAGCTCTCTTGAGAAGTAAATGGAATAGAAGAAGCGTTTCTCTACCACCTATTTACAATGCCAAAGACTTGCTAAGTGCTTTACAAAAATTACCTCATTTGATTCTCACAACAATCCTGTGAAGGAGATAGTGTTAATATTCCCATTTTACAGTTGAGGAAGCTGAGACAAACAGAAGTTAAAGCAGCTTGCCCAGGGTATCATTCCATGACTGGTAAGTGTCTGAGGTCAAACTTGAACTCTGGTTTTCTTGACTCCAGGCTTAGCATTCTATCCCTTCTGCCACCTAGCTGCTCATACATAAGTGTATGTGTAAATATGTTATGGAAATGACCCAGATAATTCAGAGAACCGCCCTCCCACCAAAAAAAAAACACATTTCAAATCAAATGGAGGTAGCTGGGTGGCACAGTGGATAGAACACCAGCCCTGGAGTGGGGAGGACTTGAGTTCTCATGTGACCTCAGGCACTACTAGGTATGTGACCCTGGGCAAGTCACTGAACCCCAATTGCCTCAAAAACAAAACAAAAAACAAATGGCCATGGTAATATTAAGGCTCTGCCTCTTAGAAGGCAGATTCACTTTTTCTTCATCTGATTGTATATTTCTTAGATGCTCAGCTGGAGTTCACTGGATAATTGCCAACCATCCACTTTACTTTTCCAGTGTGTGACAAGACTTTCTGACTTAGATGGTCACTTTTTACCATTTGTAGGGTGTTTTTCTATTATATCGGGTTATAGATATACTTAGGATATGGGAAACCAGGATTGGAAGCCAAGTTAGCAGACAGAACAGCAAATATAGCATGCAGAGATCACATCCAAAGGCCAGTTTATATAGAAAAAGGAATAAAGAGCAGTTAAGTCATATTCCTTGGCATCAGGCCAAACTGGAAAACATAGATAAAGTTTAGGATTAGGTGGGTGGGCCAGGATCAATTTTAAGAGGTCTGTGCAAGTTGCAATGAATCAGAGGTCTGGAGAGATTATTATATCGACAGGTCTGGGCCAAAAAACAGGGAGAAAAGCAAAATCAGAGCATTAGTATGAGAAAGGTAGTATCAGAGCAAGAGACACACAGGAAATCAGAGGAATTCAAATATAGAAGCATGGGTCAGGGTTCAGGGCTGAAGCCTTGTACAAAGAAAAAGATAAGGAATGGAACTGAGGCCAAACACGTAAATCATTATAACCAAGGTTTGCCTTGCCCACTGGTTTGAGGGTGGGGGATTTTTGTCCTTTGCCCTGGTTTAAGAAGGTTTGGGGACAGAAAAACACTCTCAGGCCCATGCATCTTCCCAGAGTAAGGCAGGATTCTTCAGATACTACAGATTGCTAAAGATATTATGAATTTTGTTGTTCCCTCTAAGTACTCACCTTCCCTTTTATATTAAGTTCATGGCCTTGAATTCTTTAAAAAAAACAAAACTTAAAATAAAATAAACTTAATCTAATTTTAAAATAAGGCTTCAATCCTAATCAAAAAATTTATAAAGGGTACAAAATATGAAAAGAACAATTTTTTTTTCTATTTGCTTTTCTTCAGGTGATAGCAAATCCTAGTAAGATGGATGAATTAATTTTTTTTTCCTACAGCCCTTAACACATATGCATTCCTGTTCTAGTTATGCGAAATCAAGGCAGTCTAAAGCTAATCCTTAACAGCAAACTCTGGGCACAAATGGAGATACAAAGAGCAAGTCACAAAAATCTATGCATCACGGCCACAGATTTAGATGATTGTTCCATCAAAATATTTTTAATCCAGGTAAGATGCTTGAGGACTTTTTACTATTTTAAGAAATGTAATTATCTTATGGTATATATCTATCCCACTGCAGTAAGCAAATGACTTGATTTTTTTTTTTTAGAATAAGTGAATAAGGATCAGCATTATAGCATTAGTATAGGAGAGAGAATAAATGAATGAATTAAATAAGTTATTTATCGTGTTTATTATATGCTAAGCACTAGGAAAATGTAAGTACAAAAATAAGATAGCCCTTGCATTCAAAGAACTGACATTCTAATGAGAAATAATCCATTTTAGGGAAGTGGAGGCAAGGTATGGAGTTATGGTCAGAAAAGTCCCCAAAATGGTGAGTTGAACATTAGTGCAGTGGATTGGCATGCCCTTTCAAGGGGCAATGGTCATGTTGATTTTGTTACAGTTTTCAGAGCACAAAGTTGGAAGGGAGACAGGGGTGGGAAAATGGCAAGGGAGAAGAAAAGGCTTCACCTTACCAAGTTAAGTTACTTAGTTCATGTCAGGCATGTCTCTGCCAGGTCCACTTTGGAAGGTAGAATAGCAGTAAATGGCAGGGCAGAAAATGACCAGAATAAAAGAACAAAGTGGTTTCAGAGTCAGGAAGATCTGGGTTAAAGTCCTGCTTTTGACCATTGCCTGACACTGAGATCGTCACAACTACTCAGTGTCCTTAATCTACTCTAAGACTTTAAAAGGAAGAATAAAGTGCTCACCTGCTGATAGAAGGAATCTTCTCACACTCATTCTTGTATATCGGTGAAATCATAATTCTGGTGTCTCTCCTCCAGCCCCATCCTCAAAGCTATTACTAGAAGTTCAGACCACTCTTTATACTTTTTTCTTTTAATTTTTCTTAGAGGGGGCAAGGCAAGGCAATTGGAGTTAAGTGACTTGCCCAAGGTCACACAGCGAGTTAAGTGTCAAGTGTCTGAGGCTGAATTTGAGCTCAGGTCTTCCTGACTCCAGGGCGAGTGCTCTATTCACTATGCCACTAAGCAGCCCCTACACTTTATACTTTTAAAGTACACAGTACACCTGTGCTATTCAAACACTGACATAGAATTTATTCTAGTATTACAGCTGTCAATCTTTGCTGGTACTTTTTACCTAGGATATTGGTAGCTATTAAGGAATTAATATTTAGATCTTGTCACATTTTTGTCAAGTTATTTGACTAATAAGGTCAGCAGCTGAAGCACTCTCAAATTTTTAAATACACACACACAGACACAGACACACACACACCCTTAAAACCTTAAACGCAGTTCACTCTGAAGCTCATAGATTGGACCACAATAGGCCCCTCTCCACTTAATGCCTGTATTTTGTATTTTGGGCCCTCCAACCTTAGAGTGAATGTCAATGGTAGTTCTTTGTCTTTGGAACCACAACCCTGAGGATCTTTCCCTCGCACCTTAATTTTTTTTCTTTTTTCTAATTAAAGGGGGTATCCCTTAACTCACTTCTTAAACAGCCCTATTCACTGAATGGGCAGTACCTCACTCTAAGAGAGTACATGAAAAGGCCTTAACCTAAAAAGGGCCAGGGTCTCCCGTTGCATCCTGGGTCATCTCTAGTTATCCTGACAAACATCTGCCCACTGGACCCAGATGACTCTGGAGGAGAAAGTGAGGCTGGTGACCTTGCACAGTCCTCTCTCCCTCAAATCAAAGTCAGCTGCCAGTCATGTCATGATTTCCCTGATGCCATGGTCCTCTTCTGAAAATGAAGGACAAACACAACAACAACATCAATTAACAGTGAAATAGTGAGAAGGACCCTGGACCTGGATCTGGACCAGGCAAGAGATTAGAATTCCAGGTTACCGCTGAGTCATTTGGGGCAGGTCATTTAATATGTGATTCAATTCCTTCATTTCAGGAAAACAAAATATGGGGATGAAACTGAGAGCTCTGAGGTCACTTCTAACTCACACCTTAGCAAGTACTTGCACCTTAACTGAAAGAATTAAAGGCCATTATGAGTCCATCCAAAAATCACTGTTACATATTTATTTCTTAATTTTTAAAAATTTAGTATTTTATTTTCCCCAATTATATATAAAAACAATTTTAACATTCTTTTTTCAAATTTTGGGTACCAAATTTCCTCCCTCCCTCTCACCATTGAGAAGGCAAGCAATTTGACATAGGTTATACACATGTAGTCATGCAAACACATTTCCATGTTACATATTTATTGAAGGGGAGTCTTTCAACCTTTCCCCTTCATTCCTTCACTGCTCTTCATGTCCTCAGCCATTCATGTCCTCACACCAATGTGATATCTGACCAATGCTTTAAGCCCAAAGTTGTTTCCATAAGAGGGAAGAAAACAGCTGTTCAGCAGAGTGAGATAGGCCTTCAGAGAGTAAAAATTGTATCAATATGAGTCCTTAAATCTTTTTTTCCCACTTTTTTTTGCTCATAGCTTTAGATAGTATGATGATTTTTAAATTATCTCTCTCCAATCTGTTTTCCAGATCAATTGTTTTTCCTATGAGATATTCCACATTTTATTCCACTTTTTCAGTCCTTTTGTTTTATTTTATTATCTCTTGATGTCTTGTGGAATCATTAGCTTCCATTTGCCCAATTCTAATTTTTAAAGAGTTATTTTCTTATATTCTTAAATATTAAATATTCTTATATTATTTTCTTATATTCTTAAATAAGGTTTTGTGCTTCTTTTTACCAAGTCATTGATTCTCTTTTTTTGTCTTTCTTCTGTTGCTCTTATTTCTTTCCCCATTTTTCCTCTACAATTCTCTTTTGGTTTTTATTTTTTGTTCTTTCTAAACTGTTTTAAAAATGTTTCTAAAAGCTCTTGTTTGGGCTTGTGTTCAATTTGAATTTTTCTTTGAGGGTAAATGAACTGGGTAATAGGTGACAGAACTAGCACCTGGTGCCCGTTCCTATGCCCAGTCCTAGTCAAGGGATCCCCTGGGATCTTTTTCTGCTCTGATGCTTTGTCTCAGCCCCATTTCTGTCTTTAAGAAGTGGAATTCTCTCCATCACTGCCACCATGGGCCATGACTAACATCTGCAGACTTTCCTGTTGGTTTCCCTGAGCTACTCTGAAGAAAAATGATTCACTGTAACTTTTTTTTGGCTTTCCCAATCAGAATTTGGTCTGGCACATTTTCTAGATAATTGTGCAGGAGATATGCTAGGCAAACTAGGCACAAATGCTTCCATTCAACTTTACCACTTTGACTTTGCCCCAGGAAAATTGTTTTGACAGCTGTGTTGACAATGGCTTAAAATGGGGAGAGAGTTGAAGTAGAGATATCAACTGGAAGCTAATTGCAGTTGTAAAAGCAACAGTGATAAGGAGCTGAACTAGAGTGGTAAATGAATGGAGAGAAGGGGAAATATAGAAGTGATACTGGGAAGTTAGAAATTTGGCAACCCACATTACTAACTGGTTATCCTGCAGCACTTCAAATACAACACAATCAAAACCGACCTTGTCTTCCCTCTAAAGTGTTCCTCTTCTAACTTCTTTCTCTGCTGATGACACTGCCAGCTTTACAGTGAACCATATTTAAAACCTTGAAAGTCAGTGAAACAACTTGCATTTATTAAGTGCCCCCTTCCCTCCTTGGGAAGGCAAGCAATTTGATATTGATTATACATGTGAAGTAATGCAAAACATATTTCCATATTAGTTGTGTTGCAAAAGAAAACAGAAAAAAAATAAGTGAAAAAAGTATGCTTCAGTCTGCTCTCAGAGTTCGTAATTTCTTTCTCTGGAGGTGGATAGCATTTTTCGTCATAAGTCCTGAATTGTCTCAAATTATTGTCTTGATCAAAGAAGCTAAGTCTTTCACAATTAATCATTTTTACAATTTTGCTATTACTGTGTATAGTATCCTCCTGGTTCTGTTCACTTCACTTTGCATTATTTCATATAAGTCTTCCTAGGTTTTTTCTGAAACAATCTCTCCATTTCTTACAGCACACTCATATTCCATCACAATCATATTTCACAACTTGTTAAACCATTCCCTGATTGATAAGCATCCCTTCAATTTCTAATTTTTGGCCACCACAAAAAAAACTGCTATATATATTTTTGTACAAATAGGTCCTTTCCCCTTTTCTTTGATCTCTTTGGGATACAGACTTAGTAGTGGTATTGCTGGTTCAAAGGTAATATATTTCACATCCATTACCTGTTGCCTATACTATTTTGAAAGCCTCCTAACTGATTTCCCCTCCTCTAGTTCTGTCCTCTCCAATCTATCCTCCATATTAGTGCCAAAGTAATCTTTCCATCTTCAGGTCTGAGCATGTCACTACCCTGCCCAAAGAGCTTCAATAGTTTCTCATTGTCTAGCATTACAAACAAGCAACAAAAAATAAAAATTTATAATGAAATGCAGAGCACTCTAAAAATCTGTCTCCAATGTTGGGGCAGCTAGGTGGTGCAGTGAATAGAACACCAGCTCTGGAGTCAGGAGAATCTGAGTTCAAATTTGGCCTCAGACACTTGCTACTAGCTGTATGACCTTGGTCAAGTCACTTAACTCCAATTGCCTTGCCTTCCCCCCCTCCAAAAAAAGAAAAAAAAAAAGATCTGGCTCCAACCTGTCTTTCCAGACTTGTTTTATAGTAACCTTCACACAATCAGATCCAATCACCCTGAACCATTAGCCATTTCCTGAAATCAAGTTATCCTTTCTTTATGTAAGTAGGCTCATAAGGGGAGCTATTCTATATCTCTGCCTTTTGGAATCTTCTTCTTTTAAGATTCTCACCAAGTGCCACTTCTTTCATATGAAACTTTCCCAGATTCTCTAAGCTAGAATTTATCTATACCTAATCTCTTTTCCCTTTTACTTTGACTTCTCCAAAGGATCAATTATATTCTGATATGTATTATAATTCTTGTGTATGCTAATCAGTCATGTCATTTTGACAGCTCCATATCTATAGTACCTAATCCAGGTTCACTCCACAGAATAGAAAACTTAAATATTTATTTAATTTAATTTAATTAAGATAGACTTCTAAGGCCTATCTTAATAAGATGTTCTGATTTACATAAATGATAGATTTACTAATACTAATAAAATTAAAGATATTTAGAAAGATTGAGGAAAATGCAGCATCAAATTGTGGCAAAAGAATTGAATTAGAAAATTTTTAAAATTTAGATTCTAGTTCTATTTCTGCCATTTAGTGTGTGATCTGATACAGTTTCCTCATCTTCAAAATGAGTGTCATATCTGATATGCCTATATTATAGGCTTGTTATGATGATCAAATGAGATAATGCCTCAGTGTTTATCAGTTAGCCCATGGCCATGTGCTACCTTGATTCCAGAGCAGAGTCTGTAAGCTGCCAAAAAGATTATGTTCTAAAATTGATTTAAGAAATGTTCTATTTTATAATACTTTTTATTAATTTGTTTGCTTCCCCCGCTTTTAAAAAAAAATCTTTTTACCTCTATAGTGGCAATTGAGAGTGACAGTAAGTGTATGCATGTGGTCCAGGAATAACTTCCTTTTCCTCCACGAAAAGTCCTACAGTCATCTATAGAACTAAATTCTATAGAATCAATTCTAAATTCAAATAAAATGTCTTTAAAATCACTCAACTTTGCTTTTTCAATGATACTATCTATGTGCATGTGCCATTACCTCCTTACAACTATTCATTATAGAATGGAATTTAATTCAATATGGGTTGTTTTTCAGCACTTGGAGGGGAAAAGTGATTATTATCTACACACTCCACTAGATTAATGCTACATAGGCACTTTTCCTTCAAGGAACCCAAGCCAAGTTATCACATTAATAAGGAGGATGGAAAATTCTTTAAAAAGAATTCTTAGATATATGAAATCTGTTTTAAAATACTAGCCTATGACTATTCTTAATAATTTTCTTTTTTTGTGCAGGCAAGTGCCAAAGATGTTGGATGTCTTTATGCAGCAATACATCACCGTCTTGTTGCACTGAGAACCTTTTATAAGCAGGAACTAGATATAAATGAAATTGAAACTGAGTCAGAAACAGTCATCCAATTATTAAGCTGTGATAGTTGTGATGAAGATGATGATATGCTTAAAATCACCACAGGTCGAGCAGGTAAGTTGATTTCCATTCCACTGTATCCTAAAATACAATATCTTCTAGGATTTTTCCAAAGGCTAATCATATCTTTTTAAAAAAAATTTATTTTTAAAATCTTTTATTATTCTTTTTTTTTTTTAGTTTTCAACATTCATTATCACAAGATTTTGAGTTACAAATTTTTCCCTGTCTTTCCCCTACCCCCACCCCAAGATAACAAGCCTACTGAATACCCCTTCCCCCAGTCTGCTCTCTCTTATATGCCTCATCTCCCCCAACTTTCCAGTAGGGCAAGATAGATTTCTATACCACAGTGCCTATATATCTTATTTCTCAGTTGCGTGTAAAAAAAAAACAAACAATTTTTTTTAAACATTTGTTTTTAAAACTTTGATTTCCAGATTCCTTCCCTTCTTCCCTCCTTACTCACCCCCACTGGGAAGACAAGCAATTCAATATAAGTTATACATGTATAGTTATGCAAAACGTTTCCATAGTAGTTATATTATGAAAGACTAACTATATTTCTCTCCATCCTATCCCACCCCCCACTTATTCTATTTTCTACTTTGACCTTGTTCTTTTTCAAAAGTGTTTGCTTCTAGCTACTCTCTCTCCCAATCTGTCCTCCCTTCTATTATGCCCACTCTTATCCCCTTGCCCCCTACTTTCTTGTAGGGTAAGATACCCAATTCAGTGTGTACGTCATTCCCTCCTTAAGCCAAATTCAATGAGAGTAAGATTGACCCATTCCTTTTCACCTTCCTCTTCTTCCCCTCCATTATAACAGTTTTCTCTTGTCTCTTTTATATGAGATAATTTACCCTATTCTATCTTTCCTCATCTCCTTCTCCCATTATATTCCTCTCTCACCTCTTAATTTTATTTTTTAGATATCATCCCTTCATATTCAACTGATCCTTTGTCCTCTGTCTATATATACATATACACACATATATACACACTATATATGTATTTATAAACATATATACCATCCTAAACATACATATATATGTATACAAATATATACATATATATTCCCTTCAACTATCCTCATACTGAGAAAAGTCTCATGAGTTACAATTATCATTTTTCCATGTAGGAATGTAAATAGTTCAACTTCAAATTCCTTATGATTTCTTTTTTCTGTTTACCTTCTCATGCTTCTCTTGCTTCTTATATTTGAAAGTCAAATTTTCTGTGCAGCTCTGCTTTTTTCAACAAGAAGATTTGAAAGTCCTCTATTTCATTGAATGACCATATTTTCCCCTGAAGCATTATACTCAGTTTTGCTGAGTTAGGTGATTCTTGGTTTTAATCCTAGCTCCTTTGACCTCCAGAATATCGTATTCCAAGCCCTTCAATCCCTTTATGTAGAAGCTGCTAGGTCTTGTGTTGTCTTGATTGTGTTTCTATAATACTCAAATTGTTTCTTCCTGACAGCTTGTAATAGTTTCTCCTTGACTTGGGAACTCTGGAATTTGGCTATAATATTCCTAGGAGTTTTCTTTTTGGGATCTTTATCAAGAGGCCATCAGTAAATTCTTTCAATTTCTATTTTACCCTCTGGTTCTAGAATATCAGGGCAATTTTCCTTGAGAATTTCTTGAAGGATGATTTCTAGGCTCTTTTTTGATCATGGCTTTCAGGTAGTCCAGTCATTTTTAAATTATCTCTCCTGGATCTATTTTCCAGGTCAGTGGTTTTTCCAATGAGGTATTTCACATTGCTTTCTATTTTTTCATTTGTTTGGGTCTGTTTTATAGTATCTTGATTTCTCATAAAGTCGTTAGCTTCCATTTGCTTCAGTCTAATTTTGAAGGAATTATTCTCTTCAGTGAGTTTTTGAAATTCCTTTTCCATCTGGTCAATTCAGCTTTTTAAGGCATTGTTCTCCTCATTGGCTTTTTGGGCCGCTTTTGCCATTTGAATTAGTCTATTTTTAAGGTGTTCTTTTCTTCAGTCAGGCTGTTGACTCTTTTCATGATTTTCTTGCATCATTCTCTTTTCTCTTCCCATTTTTCCTCCACTTCTCTTACTTAATTTTCAAAATCCTTCTTGAGCTCCTCCATGGTCTGTAACCAATTCATATTTTTCTTGGAAGCTTTTGATGCAGGAGCTTTGACTTTGCTGGTTCTTCTTGTGGTTCCATGTTTTGATCTTTTTTTTGTCCTCAAAAAAGGATTCTATGGTCTATTTATGCTTCCTCTGTTTGCTCATCTTGCCAGCCAATTACTTAACTTTTGAGCTCTTTGCCATGGTAGAACTCTACTTCTAGAGTGGAGAGAGCTATGTCCCAAATTTCTGGGGTTTTCACAGATGTTGTCAGAGCTGTTGTCAGAGCTGTGAGGAGAGTACCCTCCTACAGCCACCACAAGCTCTGGCACACTGGCGTTCCTCACCCCACAACCACTGTCCAAGACTGTGACCCAGATCCAAACAGGTCAAAGCAAGAGTGATTACCCTCTGAATAGTCACTTGGTCCCTCTATGATCTGCAGGCCAGAAGCTCCAGAGGCAGCTGTGACCTCTGCCACCTTTTGCCCTGGGGGTAGGGGCCAGACCGTGCTCTTCTCTTACCCTGGATCAACATGGTTTCACCACTGACCTTTTACTTTCTCTTTGGCATTTGTGAGTTGAGAAGTCTGGAAATTGCCACAGCTGCTGGTGATTCACTCTCCTGAGGTCTGCTCTGGCCAGTCTGGGCCACTGGTTGGGGCTGCCCTGGGTCTGGGTCTGTGTGGCTCACGGGACTGCACTTGGCTTCCAGCCTGGTGTGATAGACCCTTTCTGTTGGCCTGCCAGGCTGCCTTCAGCAGAAGATTTGTTTCTCTCTGTCATTTTGTGGGTTCTGTAGCTCTAAAATTTGTTTAAAGTCATATTTTACAGGTATTGGAGGTGGTTGGTATGGGAGCTTAAGCAGGTTCTTGCTTTTACTCTGCCATCTCAACTCTGCCCCCTCACCAAGGCTAATCATATCTTGACATATTATTATATTATACTATATGACATATTATCATATTATTGGTACACAAATTATAGATTACAGTTTCTATTTTCAGGTAATTTTCCATTATATTGCCAAAAGCTTATTTCTTGATTTTTCTATTTTATTTCATACACACACACACACACACACACACACACACACACACACACACACAAGGGGTATGCATATATATATATGGCAGAGAAAAGCATAGAGATGTAAAGAATAGGACCATTATTTAAGATTAGCCTATATTTTTGAAAACCCTAATTGTTTCCTTAAAAAAAAAGCCTAAATTTGTTTGAGAGTCATTGTATATGAACTTCGATGCTATTCACAATCAGGAACACCTTTACTTAGAAACAGAAATCATTGTTTATTTCTTCTTGTTGCTTTGTTATTTTTCAGTCATGAAAGGAACACTCTTCATAACCCCATTGGGGGTTTTCTTGGCAAAGATACTGGAATGGTTTGCCATTTCTTTCTCCAGCTCATTTAACAAATGATGCACTGAGGCAAACAGGGTTAAGTGACTTGGCCAGGGTCATCACAGATAGTAAGCATCTGAGGCCAGCTTTGAACTCAGGAAGAGGAGTCTTCCTGACTCCTGGTCTATCATTCTGTCCACTGTACCACCTAGCTGCCCTGTTTATTTCTAGGGACTAAAGAAAATGAGTAAGCAACAAACAGACTTTTAGGGGAAATAATATAAATGCTCTAGGTGTCAAGTTTGAGTGTGAGTGTAAAAGCAATAGCCATCACTTTGAAGGGTGAAATGAACTGCTCACTAACAATTTATAGAATAGTTTTCTATAGGTGAAACTGTTACGGTAAGGACTTTCTGGCATTTCTAATAGCAAACACTTTAGACAGAGCCAGCTTCTTATAACAACCAACTTGTTGCTATTTAGGGATTTGATTTCTTCTCAAATATTCAAATAAACAGACCTGTGATCTCCTTGATTCAACAGTTCCCTCCAGTGATTCAGAAGCAGATGCATCCATGCCTGCCCATCCCAGGCAGTTCTTTTCTAGAAAGGTACCACAATCTGCTGAAAACATGGACTCCCTTTCTTCTGAAATTGTGAGGATGCCAGGAGAGCCCTCTGACTGTCAACCAATCATCTCTCACTCCTGCCCTATATACTAATGAGTGTTCAGGCTTCAGTCTTGTCATTCTGAATCAGAATTTTATTTTAACCATATGCAATTCAAGAACTTAGCATAAAACATGAGTGCAGAGAGCATGACTTTGAGAAGTAAAGTTAAAATTATATCTTCTCTTTATTATACTTTTAGGTGCCATGCCTTCCACTAATATTATCCAAAAACCCCCTAGGGGCAAAAGGAAAAAATATATGAACCCAAACTATAACTTACTTTTTTTAACCAAAGAACTAGTGACTGATGTTTCTCATCGAATTGTTTATATGTTTATGAAAACTACATTCAGTTCAAGTCAGTTCAGTGAACATTTATTGAATTCATTTTACATCTACATATAATTCAATTTATATTAAGAGTAGTGCTGGGGCAGCTAGGTGGTACAGTGAATAGAGCATTGGCCCTGAAGTCATGAGGACCTGAATTCAAATCTGGCCTCAGACACTTAATACTAGCCGTGTGACTTTGGGCAAGTCACTTAACCCCAATTGCCCTGAATTCCCCCACCAAAAAGCAAAAAAAAAAAAAAAAGAGTAATGCTCTATTTTAAGGAATGGGCAAGTTAGGAAAGTTCAAAATATATTGAGATAAAATTGTGTTGAGAAAAATAAAAGAAAAAAGGAATAATCCAGTAAACATCAACCATCTTGAGAAAAAGGGTATTTTGTATCCTAGTTCAACATCATTTCCAGAAGACATGATACAGTGTCCCAAAAGCCTTGGTGCAATTTGGAGCTTTGGTAGCTTAAAAAACCAACCCAGCCTGAACTAAATATAATTGAGTATTTGTAGAGAGGTAATGACATATCCATATACATAATTTTTTAAAATATATACAAAAATGTGTTAAGGTTAATAGGTTATTAATCTCAATTCCATAAAAAAAGATGTGTATAAATAATTAATTTAGCTACATAGTAAAAGAAAATCTGAGCAAGGAAAAACCTGAGACAGATGAAACAAAGTCCAATATTTCTTTGGTAAATTAACTCTTTTCTCTAAAAAAATATTAATGCTCTCCGTATCTTTTTCAACTCATGATTGGTGAAGGGGGAAGTGACTACTTTATGAAGTACTGAAAAAATTTTAATGGTTAACATAAATTATTATACTGGGTGTCTTTTAGTAAGGTTTAGTAGCTTTAAACTCCACCAAGACTTTGGGAATACCCTTTGATACAAATGCTTATTTTATAACTCCTTTCTCAGATTTTCTCTTACTATGTTGTCATTCTGTTGTTTTCAGTCATGTCCAACTCTTTGTGACCCCATTTGGGGTTTTCTTGGCAAAGATACTGGAGGGGTTTGCTATTTCCTTCTCCAGGTTATTTTACAGATTAGGAAACTGAGGCAGAGAGGGTTAAGTAACTTGCCCAGGGTCACAAAGTTAGTAAGTGTCTAAGGCCAGATTGACCTCAGGAAGACAAGTCTTCCTAACTCCATGCTTGGCACTTTATCCATTGCATTGTGCTATCTCGTGGCCACAATTGAGGTATATCTTTCTGTGAAATTAAGATCAATTGCTTATTAATTTTAATCAATTCTTGTATCCACTTTTTAAAAAAATCTGCCTCTAGCCAGAGGCAGCGTGGCATAGTGGACTGAGAGATGAATGAGAGGCAGCAAGACCTCTAGGTTCAATTTCAGTCTCTGACACATAATGGTTATGAGATGTTGGATAAGTCACTTAAACATCTCAAAATCCTGGGCAGCTTTCTATAACTAAAAAATTACCAAAGAATTACTGACTTGCTTCATTATAGAGTTCCCCATTATGGGCCCATAATCACAGATTAAACCAGACTCTGCTCCCTCCAATAAAAAAAAAATTCTGTCACTACCTGTTTTCAAGAAATTTGGTCCGGTTTTCTACAACTGCCTTATTTCTGAGATGCTTTCAAATGTGGAATTATTTTTATTTGTCATTTATAAGTGGGAGAGTATATTTTTCCTTTTTTTTCACCAGTGAACATTCTTTAGATTCAATTTCAACCACGTTAAATGTTATATTGAAAATATTGTTTATGTTGTAATAACTCCATATTTTATAATTATACTTTAGATCCTTCCAGATGGAATCACAGTTCTCCAGTTGCCTGCTCGTGATAGCTGCCTTTGGTCCTGATTTCAGCCACCGAAAGACCATTGGAAATCTTCAACCATTCTGACTCACCTTCTAGTGAGAAAATCCTACATAGTCACTGAAAGGTTTTAAAGAATTTAGTTTTGCAGTGGCTAGGTGGTGCAGTGAATAGAATACTGGCCCTGGAGTCAGGAGGACCTGAGTTCAAATCCAGCCTCAGACATATAACACACACAAAAAAACTAGCCATATGACCTTGGGCAAGTCACTTAAACCCAGTTGCCCTACCTTTCCCCCTCCAAAAAGAAAAGAAAAAGGAAAAAAAGAATTTAGTTTTCAAGAGAATTAGAATTTGGTCTGCTTCGAACTTTTCCACTTATGGATTTTAATAATCATATTCCTACCACTTTACATTTGGATTAATCTGAAGAAAAATCACCAGAATTTATGAAGTATCTCATAGGCTTCAGACACATTATTTTCAGAGACATTATTTCAGAATATAACTGATCAGGATTATCCATTACACTGATGGATAGAACAATTAAAACAATGAATTATTAGATTTAATAAATGACTAACTAAAATATTTATTTTCTCCATTATGCGTTCATTAGCTATCTATGAAATACGTATTTTATAGACTTCAAGGATGGTTCCTTTGAAAAATGCTATTGTAAGTCTCATCCAAGTCATTAAACAATTTTTACTCTTGGCAAAAAGTTTTTTATTTTCCACTTAGATGTATGATTTAATAAGATATTAAACTTCTGTGTTCACAGTAAAAATAAGCTTTTTAAACAGAAACATTTAAATATGTATCATAATAGTATCAGTCTCAAAAATGTTATCTGCTTTTTAATTGCTATCCTTTAAGTTATTTTAATGAAGTTAAATTATTTGCCTTAGCATCATTTAAGAATTATAATTATATAATTGTAAAGTTATGATACTTTTATTTTAATACCTAAAAGAACTTATCCAAATGAGGGTTGGCCTTCAAAGTTCTCCTCCTGGAATTTATCCCAGTAATGCAACAATTTGCTTAAGATTTTTGTTTTTAACTCTTTTGGAATCAACTAAGGAATCGATTTATGAGCTAACCAAGAAAGCAGTTTTTTTATTTTGTATTATAATTTTTTTTTTAAAACCTAAAACTTAATTGCTCAGTTTGATTATCAGACTTGACTTTGGATAACTTTTTGAAGTTTCTAAAAATCAAGTCTACTCTCAAAAGATAGTTTTGTGACCATTAAAGAAACTAAAAAAACAGTAACTCTGAAAATAAGAGTTAAAAGAATGTTTTGAGCAAAAGTAGAATCAGAATAATTGTGTTTCAGATTCATCACTTTGGATGACAGAGCACTTATTTATATAGATGGTGTGGTATTTTTATATTTTAAAATATAGTCACATTATTATATACACCAAGGAATGTTAACCTGGGTTCCTTGGGCCTTCATGTGTGGATTTCAGGAGGTCTGTGACCTTGGATGGGAAATATATATATGCATACAATGTGTATATATACATGCATATATATATATATATATTCACACACACACACATACATACATACACACACATATATGCATATATATGCATATAGAAAATCTTCACTAACCCTTGGTTTCCTTATCCTATGTATTTATTTTTATACATTTAAACCATTATGCTGAGAAGGGGTCCATAAGTTGCACCAAAATTGTCATAGGAATCCCATTACATTACATTACACTCATATAATATGTAAAATTCTTCAGTTTTCTCTGGGAACAAGACATTTTTAGAAGTTACTGGAACTATGGTAGGCTGACTTAGCCAGTTACTAGTTCAAAGGCCTTTACTCGCCTATGCTTAAATAATTCTTAGATGGAGGTAATTATGGTGGTCTATTCTAGCCTTATTTTGTATTCTAGGTTTATCTTCCATTCTTCTCCCTTATATATTCTCCTTTCAAGATGCAACAATTGCTACTCTTCTAGTTCCCTTTTTTGCTTTCCTATAGCTATTTCCTAGTTTATGCTGGTGGTGTCTGTTCCTGAAATACCATTCTGGTCAGTTTTCCTGTTGAAATCCTACTGATCCTTTGAGACTCTATTTAAATGCAACCTTTCTCCGCCCCCCCCCCCCCCATAAAGTCTGTCCTGAGTCTTCTAGTAGAAACAGTTTCTCCCACCTCTGATCTCTTGTAGCATTTTGTTTTTACCTCTTATGTACTAATTTGGTTATAATTACTTGGTGTACATATCAGTCTCCTCTACTATAGACTATAATCTCTTTAAATCTTTTTTAAAATTGAAGTTTATGCTCCCTTCAGCACCTAACAGACTTCATACACAAATAGGAATTTATATAGCACTTTACTGTTTGCAAAGTATTTTTGCATAAATTCTTTTTGTTTTTGAATTTTACTTTTCAATTAATACATATTTACTTTCTCCACATTCTACTCTCTCCCATTTGAAAAAAAAACTCTTGAAACAAACATGCACAGTGAAACAAAACAAATTCCCACATCAGCCATGTCCAAAAATTTTTGTTTCATTCTACAACTTGAATCCATCACTTCTGGGTTAGGAGATGGGAAGCCTGGCCATCAGTCCTCTGGAATCATGAATTGTCATTGTATTGATCAGAGTGCTCAAGACTTTCAAAGTTTCTCACTTGTGAGTCACTAAAATCTAATGAGGGAGGTTTTATAGGTACAATTTCACAGATGAGGAAACAGAGGTTTCGATTTTAAGTGACTAGCCAAACAGCTTTGATTAGCAGAGCAAGCGTTCTACTCACTGCCCCATGATGACTTATTCTAATAATATTCACAGGTAGAATTTGCCGTTAAAGATCTTAATTAAACTTTAAAACAACCCTGTGAGAGAGTTGTTGTCTAGTCTGGTACAGTTGTTAATATCTCTATTGTACAGTTGAGGAAACTGGAACTCAGAGAGTTGAGGTATCTTGCCCATGGTCACATTGCTAATAAATCTCAGATTAGGGATTTGAATTTAGGGCTTGTAAATCTAAATTCAGTGTTCATTCCTGTCTGATTGCATGACTGAATTGATGCATGGATTCACTCTTTTAAGTCACTAAAGGATCATGAAGCTTATTTTGAGAGAATCACACTAAAGTTTGCCCTTCCTTTCTAAGGAACTCACAATCAGTCCATAAGCATTTATTAAGCACCTGCTATATGCCAAATACTATGTTAATTTCTGGGAATACAAATACAACAGTGAGACAGTCTTTATCCTAAAGGAGCTTACCTTTTGACTTAGGTGTGTGTATGGTGTGTGTGTGTGTGTGTGTGTGTGTGTGTGTGTGCGCGCGCGCGCACGCACACACGTAGTACAACAGGTTTACCGATACATAAATACAGTCTATCTACCAATAAATACACAGTGATTGGGGGGGAGGGGTACACTAATCACTAGAAAGAAATGAATGCAAGGAGAAAGAGAAGAAAAAAGTGGGGAAAGAGTTGTAGAAGACAAAAGAAAAGAAATATAGGAAAATGTAAGAACCATAAACTGAGAAGCATATTGACAAAGCGGTAAAGGAATGATTTCTTAAAATCTCTATCAGATTTTAGGTGTCAGATTTGTACAAATGCTCATAAGGGAATGTTGGAGACACTCTAATTTTGATTACTTTTGAAATGAAAGTGTGTTTTTTAAAAAAATAATTTTATGGGGTGGCTAAGTGGTGTAGTGAATAGAGTGCCAGCCCTGGAGTCAGGAGGACCTGAGTTCAAATTTGGCCTCAGACACTTAACACAAAAACTAGCTGTGTGACCTTGGGCAAGTCACTTAACCCCAACTGCCCTCCAAAAGGCAAAAAAAAAAAATCTTATTTTTCTGGCATCCTTTCATTTTTGTCCCTTCAATCAAAACAGACTACCATCAAATCCATTCTTTGCTTCCATTATTTTCTTGACTCTTTGCTGCATACAACAAAAGGTGAAGTAAGACTGTTACTTTTTAGGATGGAACTTTCAATATATAACAGAAAAGGATCATTGTGGAAGGGAAGAAATCTGAGCTAAAAACCTCCTTACAAGATAATGTCTTTGTACTTTTATTGCATAAAACCATAATTGTTCTAAATTCTGGTGGGTGTTAACAGCAGAAGCATGAAGATTTCAACCATTTCAGATGTACCCTGTTTCTGACAGAATTTTTTGTGACGTGAATTCAGAGTATGGATGTTGAAGGTGGAAAATTATTTCTCTGAAACTGAGTCAATGTTTGCTTTTTTTTTGGAGCGAGTCAGTGTTTTCAAACCATTATTTCATAAACATGGTATTTAAAGCACAAATCCATTATCTTTATTACTATCTTTACCATTTAAAATCATGTAACATCTTTGAGAATTATAAATATAGTAGGATTATAGGAAGTTATCAATGATTTTATTAGGATGTTTTCCAAGGAACTTAAGTGTGCAAAGAAATGGGTATGTATGGGTGGAGAGCTTTATCACCTGAAGCAATAGGCAAGTTCTCTTGTATTTGGAATTAAGCCAAGGCATATGCCACAAGATTGTCTGTACCTATTTCTTTATCTGTTTTCTCCATTAGAACATAAGATCCCCACGGGCAATTATTTTGACTTTTTTTTTTTTTACCTTTCTTTGTATCCCTACTGCTTAACACAGTGCCTAGCATGTAGTAAATAATTAATAAATGCTTATTGACTGACTCACAGTTCATATTGAATGTTTTATTGAGCAAAGGACATCTACAAGGGAAAAAAGGTCATTTCTTATCTGCTCCGGTTTCCCAATAGCTCCTAAACCTAGGATATATGTGGTGTTAGGGGTATTATTAGAGGCATCATCAAACAAGAAAAGCCTTAACGTGGCTCAGGACCCATAACCCTAGGATGGAACACGCAGAGAATGGCTGATGAGAGCCTTTTGAGCCATAAGCATCATGAATTAATCAGAGCAGGGAATGGAGCACACATTACAGTGTAGGCGAACACCAAATCTTAACCAAAACTCATGGAAGGAATCCAGTACTAATGTGGCATAAGAATGGAGGTCCGAGGTAAAGCACATCATGCAAAGATACGAAACAGTGGAAATCAACTGAACAGTTAACATAGACCTTGCAGTTTACACTAACATGGTCCCCTGGATCGACACTGGGAGCCATTGTTATTCTTTGTTACTGTTGTTCAGTAGATTTCAGTTGTGCTCCCATGTGGGTTTTCTTGTTAAAGATACTGGAGTGTTATTGCCATTTCCTTCTCCAGTTCATTTTACAGATGAGGAACTGGGGCAGACAGTGTTAAGCAAATTGCCCAGGGTCACAGCTAGTAAGTGTCTGAAGTCAGATTTGAACTTAGGAAGGTGAGTCTTTCTTACTCCAGACCTGGCATTCTATCCACTGTCCCACCTAGCTGCCCTGTATTGTTATTCTATATTGGTCCAAACATTAGAATAATTCCTTGAAAATGATATGTTGGAGCAGATGTAGGAAAATTGGAACACCAATGCATTGTTGGTGGAGTTGTGAAGTGATCCAACCATTCTGGAGAGTAATTTGGAACTATGCCCAAAGGGCCATAAAAGTATGCATACCTTTGATCCAGCAATACCACTTGGTATGTATTCCAAAGAGATCATAAAAATGGGAAAAGAACCCATATGTACAAAAATATTTATAGCAGATCTTTTTGTGGTGGCCAAGAATTGGAACTTGAGGAGATGCCCATCAATTGAGGAATGTCTGAACGAGTTGCAGTATACTAATGGAATACTATTGTTCCATAAGGAATGATGAACAGGCTGATTTCAGAAAAGCCTGGAAAAACTTATATGAACTGATGTTGAGTGAAGTGAGCAGAACCAGGAGGACATTGTACACAATAACAGCAACATTGTCTGATGACTAACTTTGATAGACTTAGCTCTTCTAAGCAATGCAATGATCTAAGACAATTCAAAAAGACTCATGATGGAAAATGCTATCCACATCCAAAGAAGGAATTATGGAGTCTGAATGTAGATGGAAGCATACTATTTTCTTTCTTTTTTCTTTTTGTGTTTTCTTTCTTGTGGTTTTTCTCTTTGGTTCTGATTCTTCTTTACAACCTGACTAATGTGGAAATGTGTTTAATGTGATCTTACTTGTATAGTCTATGTCAGATTGCATGCCATCTCGGGGAAGGGGAAGGGAAAAAAGGTGGGAAAATTTAGAATTCAAAATCTTCTAAATGTGAATGTTGAAAACTAAAAAGAAATAAAATTTTAAAATAATAATTCCTTGAAAGTTAGAAATGTACATTTTACTTTAAGAACACAAAATTTAAGAGCTTAACTATATCCTGTAACATGGTATCCTTGTTATTCTTGAAATTCTTAGATTACAATGGATATGAAAGCATCAGCAGAGGATGAGACACTGTTGAGAGGCCAAGTTGGATATTTGGGCAAAATCTATTCAGTGTCAGTCAGCTCCTGGCTTCTATTTCTGGAGGATTAGATCAGAAAAATTTAACATTGCCTGAATTTATGAACAATTGACCACCAATGATAATCTCCCAGGTTTAAAAAAAAAATTTGTAGATCTATGATACTTTTGTTTAATTTTTAACCATGTGTCCCTGTCATGGTTCCATATCTAATGTAATAGGTCACTCAGTGCTTGGGGGCTCAAATAAACAATCTTTGTGATAAAAACATATTCAAATACCTACAGATAGAAGCAATCCCACACAAAAAGTTAAAACAAAACAAAACAAGAAATCAGTCACTGGAAGATAAAAGTCGGCAGGCATGGAGGTTCAAAGTGCCTTGCCGAAGGCCCACAGCTAGGCCTCAGATCGATCTAACTGGAAGCAAGGTTAACTCAGATTGACCCAGTTTTGCACTATACTTTCTTTGCTCACAATAACCCTATTGGTGTCTCGTGTGTGTGTGTGTGTGTGTGTGTGTGCGTGCGCACACACGTGTACTTGTGCACATATATGCATGCCAACACAAGCTTCCCCATTTCCATCAATATTTTAGCCCAATATACCAGATTAAGTTTGCCTTAATAGAGGGGTATGAAAGTCAAGAGTAAAATTAAATAAACAGGGAATTGTTATGTAAATAAACTTTAAAGAAAATGAAAGTTAAGCAGGGTAAAATGATTTGTCCTACTTATGGAGGTTAATTCACTCCTCCATGTCCCTTTCTCAGTCTCTTTTGTTTGATCTTCATCCTGGTTGTGCCACTAATTGTGGATATCCCACATGAGTGTCCTAGACTCTTTTCTCTTCTTCCTCTATACTACTTCACTTGGAGACTTCATGAACCTCATGTTGTGGGGTCATCTCAAAAGAATTTACAGACTCATACCATCTCCAACCCAAGCAAAGGTATTTATTGAGAATTATAGGGGCAGCTTAGTGGCAAAGTGAATAGAGCACCGGCCTTGGGGTTAGGAGGATCTGAATTCAAATCGGGCTCAGACACTTAACACTTACTAGCCATGTGACCTTGGGCAAGTCATTTAACCCTGATTGCCCTGCCTTCCCCCCTCCATAAAAAAAAAAAAAAGAGAGGAACCAGAAATTTAGCAGAGCAAGACAGGGATTTTTATGGAGTAAAAGATGTACTATCAAGATAGAAGCAATCCCATAAAAAGTTAAAAAACCAAACCAGTCATTGGAAGATAAAAGCCAGTAGGCATGGGGGTTCAAAGTCCCTTGCCAGAGACCCACAGCTGGGCCTCAAATCAATCTGCCTGGGGGCAAGGTTAACTCAAATTGACCAAAATCTTCCCCTCTTTCAAACTTCCCTTTTACTGTAAAAGGCACCTCCATCTTCTCAATCCAGGCTAATAAAGAAATGAGGATCTACACCAAGATTTTTAAAAATATTTTAATAATCTTCTAGTAATAGATGATTAGCAATTTTGGAGAAAGAAGTTTTAGTTGAATGATGAGGTTGGAAGGTAGACTTGCAGAGTTAAAGGAGTGAAAGAAAAGGAAATTAAGGCACCTATTATCGATGTTAACCACAAATGGTGGGAGAGATGCAGTTTAGCATGATAGCTAGCTGTGCTGGGTGGACTTCTCAATGACAGGGAAGGCATGGTTGTGTTTGTGGATAACAGGGAAGAAGCCAAAGGATTGAAGATCAATGAGAGTAGAAATAATAGAGAGGGTATTCTGGAAAATATAGGATGAAATGGAATCCCTTATGTATGTAGAAGGGTTTACCTTGGCAAGGAGAAGGGCCGTCTCTTCATGTAATATGGGGGTGAAGGAGGAGATAGTGGCAGAAGATCTCGGAAGGATGTGAGATGAAGGACAGGGGAGAAGAGGGACTCTCAGAAAATGGCCTCAGTATGTTGTGGGGGGGGGGGTTTCCTTTCAGTGAACTATGAGGCAAGGCTCTTAGCTGTGAAAGTGGGGGTAGGGAAGTCTTCACCAAGGTCATTTTAATGTCAAGGAGAGAAGGAAGAGAGTGTATATAAGATCTATTACAAAGGTAGAGATTACACATTGGACAACTGATTTGATATACAAGGTGAGAGTTTAGAATTCAGAGGATGATGAAGGTGTAGACTTTTTGGGAGGCTTGAGGAGGGATGAAAAGATTTGGAAAAGTCATTGTGGTGAGTGAGATATTGAGATTAGGGATGTATAAAAGGGTTATCTTGAGGGCCCCTTTCAGATTATCTAAAATAAATTTATAGTGGATCCAGTCAACACAGTTTTCTGATCCCTAGCTCCTTTTGCTGCATTTGAGAAGAATCAAAGACAATGGATAGTAAGAAAATCCAAGGCTGAGTTTGGCAGGCCTAAATCTTGATAGGATAAAGGGTCAAAGAACTCAAGGAGAGAAGATAGTGAAAAGTTGAACTGATTTATCAAGAAGTCAAGATAAGGAGGGGAAGAGAATGTAAACATGAAATGAGGTGTGAAGGATTTGGAGGCCATAGTGATGAGAAAGAACAGGGTTTGGAATTGTAAATCAGAGAGGTAGAATTATGATCAGATAAATTATGATTGGTAGAGGTAAAGGTAGAATTATGACCGGATAAAGGAATTTCAGAATTCATGAATTTGGATGTGGGATACTTATGGATCATGATAAGATGAACTATCTTTATGTGTAGCTGTTGTGGGGGTAGAGGGGTAGATAATGAGAAAGGAGTAAGTTGAATTAGCAGTTCAAAGTGTTTGAGAGAGTACATATACATATAATGTATATACACATAATTTATGTATATATATATATGTGTGTATGTGTACATATGTATGTACATACATGTGTACAGGGGGAGGGGTAGGAAGGAAGACAGAGACAGAGAAACAGACACAGAAGAGATGGTGAGCCAGGTATTGAATTAATTGAGGAAGGAAGGAAAATGTCTTAGAGATCTATAGAGAACAGCTACCAGAATCTTGATTGGGTGAGAAATATGTATTGAATGATTCTCAAAGGAGAAGAGATTACTGAATCATGGTGGTAGAAAGAGAGCCTGGAAGTGGCAAAGATGAGCAAGGAATAACCTTGGGTTTCTAATCCCACTATGACCAGTAACCAATCAAGAGTAAAAGTGTGAGCAGCACTGGAAAGGGGATCCAGGGAAATTGTCATCAG
This sequence comes from Pseudochirops cupreus, assembly GCA_028627135.1. Classification (NCBI taxonomy): domain Eukaryota; kingdom Metazoa; phylum Chordata; class Mammalia; order Diprotodontia; family Pseudocheiridae; genus Pseudochirops; species Pseudochirops cupreus. The sequence goes on along the minus strand of CM053580.1, from coordinate 296,071,714 downwards.
GAGGGAGTGCAAGAAGATGGTGTGATTGAGAAAGGGAAAGGTTTACTATGAAATCTAGATTTTTAGTTATGGAGCAGGCAATCTAGAGGGTACTGTGGAGGTGGTGGGTGACTTTAGACTGGGCGGTTGAGAGTATAGGAATAAGGGGGAAACAGAGAAAGCTGAACAATAGCAACCCAGAGTTCAAATCACTGGGATAGATGAGTGCAATGGGTAGAAGTAGGTTAATCATTGAGGAATGAATTCAGGTAGGTTATTACCACAGGGATTTGGCCTTGAATGGAGTTGTCTTAGGACTTCAGGCAGCTGAGTTGGGGTGGGAGGATGAACAGGTAAGGGCAAAGCAAACCCTGTGGAGTTATGGGTGGCTGGAAAGGGTGCCAGGAGCACAATCAAATGGAACAACCAAAGCAGAGTAAACAATGGAAAATTACCCTTTTCTGGGATGTATTACAGTAATGTTTCACTTGTCTGACACCCTAAATTCAACCCAGCAAATATTTTTTATAATTTTTTATACATTTTTCAAATAAATAAATAATTTTATTTTTAGTTTTCAACATTCACTTCCATAAGTTTTCAATTTTCTCTACCTCTTCTCCTCCTTCCCTCTCCTCCCCCTTCCCCACTCCCTAAGATGGCATGCAATCTGATATAGGCTCTACATATACATTCCTATTAAACATATTTTTACATTAGTCATGTTGTATAGAAGAATTACAACAAATGAGAGGAACCATGAGAAAGAAAAACCAAACCAAACTGAAACAAAACAAAAAAGAACAAACAGTATGCTTTGATCTGCATTCAGACTCCGTGTTTCTTTTTCTGGATACGGATGGCATTTCCCATCATGAGTCCTTTGGAGTTGTTTTAGGGCCTTGCATTTCAGTTTATTTGAGTACCTCCTATATACAAGGCACTGTGCAATCACCTCAAAGGAAATGAAGTGTTTTATAAAAGTGAATTTGCCAGCCATCTGGATCATAGGATTAGAGGTGGAATCTTACTCTTTAGATGTCAAACTTTTTTTTAATGGAAAGTTTTATAAAATGAGGGGTACTGAGCAGAACTTAACCTTTCCATGATAACTTGAGGCCATGTTCTGAAGATTATTGTGCTAGGGAGAAATAACACTCTCTGCTTTAACATTGTCCTGCCTCCCCCCTCAATGTCAAACTATCAGCTGTCAGGTGTCACTTTCTGTCTGTCATTGTGCCTGCCTCTAATAACCCCACTCCTCCCTCCTCTTCTATGGGTTGTTTCTGGTCTGCTGTGGGCTGTGAGACAAATAAGCAAACTTGTTCAGAGTTGTATGATAAAAAACTGCAAGGCTGTGAGTGAGGGGATAACAGAAGACTTCGGTTAGTGCATGAGCTTTCTATTACAAATTCACCCATGCCAGAACTTCGTCTATTTTCACCTTCATATATGTGATATAACAGCACATTTACCTTTTTTAATTATGCTTTACTTAATCTGGAATTAAAACTAGATATTTTACATTCTCCTAAGCACAAGATCCCTGAGCTGAGCAGTGAGGAATATGAGTTGGAAATATTCTGGATGATGGTGACAAGAATGCAATTAACAATGAAAAGTTGATTGAGTGTAACTAACTAAATAGATACTCTGCACTTCTGGGACTGTTATACTTAGGACCACATTAATGTGGTCCTAATTAATGCAGGAATTTTTTTTTGTCAATCTGTTACAATATTTGCAAAGTATAATGCAATAGCTTTATTAGTATTTGATGTGGCCTGTCTTACAATAAAAAAAAGGATTCTGGAATGGCTACTAAAAACAATTGAAGCATTAAAAATAACAACTGTTTGCATAGCAAAAGATGGACAACAATTCTTTTTTTCCCATTTGAGGTAGAATGAACAGAAAAGAGAATAGGATGTAAATCTTTCCCAAATGCCATTCAGTCTTTAATGCCAAGAGTTGCACTTGATGTAGGGAGAGGTCAGGTAGCTAGTTGCTTTAAGCAAGACCTCATAAAATGGCAAAACTTGATAAATTCTGCACTTTACATGAAGATTCCATTTTGCAACCCAAGGACCTCAATTTTATTACTTCATCCCGGGATGAACTGTCCCTGGGGGGACTTATGCACAAGGCCTGATTTAGAAATCAAAAGCCTAACTTAATTTTTAATAGGTGATATTCCTTTTCAGTGACTGAGCTAGTCTTTGTTATCCAAGGTAACTTCTTCAAGGTCATCCTGTGCATCCTGAGTCATTGCCAGTGATCTTGACTTTTGTCCTGCTACTGGACTTTGGTAGCTTTGAAAGAGGGAGTGAGGCTGATGACTATCTCACTTAAATCCCATTCATACATAAGTCAAGATACCACCCATGATGTCATTGGTCCTCTTTGAAAAGATGAAGGACAAACAACTTCTTCCCAAATGTAGGTGCTGGGAAACCAGAATTAGGAACAAAAAGCTTACTTGGTGAATATGAAATTGGGGCAAAAGGAGTTAGTCTTAAGTCATACAGGATATTTGATTCTGTGGCAGATTCTGATATATTATCATCATTGTTTTACTATAGAGGCTACACCAGGGGGGGGGAACCTGTGACCTTGAGACCACATGTGGCCCTCTAGGTTTTCAAGTATGGCTCTTTGACTGAATCCAAACTTCACAGAACAAATCTTTTTTAATTTTATTTTTTATTTAATTTTATTTTTAATATTTTTTGTTTATTTTTAGTTTTCAACATTCATTTCTACAAGATTTTGAGTTACAAATTTTCTCCCCGTCTTTCTCCTACCCCCATCCCAAAATAATGAGCCTACTGAATACCCCTTCCCCCAATCTGCTCTCTCTTATATCCTCCCCCATCTCTGCTCCAACTTTCTAGTAGGGCAAGATGGATTTCTATAACTCAGTGCCTGAATATCTTATTTCCCAGTTGCATGTAAAAAAAAAAAACAACACAATTTTTTTTAAACATTTGTTTTTAAAACTTTGATTTCCAGATTCTTTCCTTTCTTCCCTCCTCACCCATCCCCACTGGGAAGATAAGCAATTCAATATAGGTTGTACATGTGTAGTTAGGCAAAACATTTCAATAGCAGATATATTGTGAAAGACTAACTATATTTCCCTCTATCCTATTCCACCCTCCACTTACTCTATTTCTACTCTGACCTTGTCCCTTTCCAAAGTGTTTGCTTCTAACTACCCTCTCCCCCAGTCTGCCCTCCCTTCTGTCATCCCCCCTCTTATCCCTTTTCCCCCTACTTTCCTGTAGAGTAAAATACCCAATTGAGTATGTTATTCCCTCCTTAAGCTAAATTCAATGAGAGTAAGGTTGACCCATTCCCTTTCACCTTCCTGTTCTTCTCCTTCATTGTAACAGTTTTCTCTTGCCTCTTTTATATGAGATAATTTACCCTATTCTATCTCTCCCTATCTCCTTCTCTCATTATATTCCTCTCTCACCTCTTAATTATAATTTTTAGATATCATCCCATCACATTCAACTGATTCTGTGCCCTTTGTCTTTGTATACATGTACACACTCACATATGTATTTATACACACATACACCCTCCTATATAAACATATATGTATATATACATATATATTCCCTTCAATTATCCTCATACTGAGAAAATTCTGATGAGTTACAATTAAGAATAAATCTTTTTATTATTTGTTTTATGAAGTTTGGATTCGGTCAAAGGGCTGCACTTGAGGACCTAGAGGGCCAGATGTGGCCTCGAGGCTACAGGTTCTCCATCCCTAGGCTATTCCTTTCAAAAGACTGAAATATACCAGGTCTATTGCTAATAATTGACCCTATGAAGACATACCTAGGTGAAATAATGCTATAGGAGATATGGACATTGTTCCAAAAGAACAATGATTTGTGAGTGAATACCTGAGTAAGTTATGTTAGGGTTTTACAATGTTATGTTGGGTTTAATTATAATGTATTAATGATGATGTTATGAAATGATGTTGAGTCTTCCTGCATTGGTCAAATAGAATATTCTTGTCTCTTAGACAGTGTTGGAACATACTTCTGCTTTGGTTCTTCTCTTTCTAAACTCCATGAAGACAGTTCCCTTCTGTTGTGACCTTACCTCAGTTATATTTTAATTAAATTTACTCCATTTTATTTATAATTTAATCATTTTCTTGACACCATAGTGGAATAGATAATTTGCCCATCAGTTATCCTTAGCTTTCATCATGTGACTTTCCCATCTCTTTCAATCACATTTCTTTGATGACGTGATTTACATTTCTCCTTGGTCATTCCTTGTTTGTGAAATATATTGTGGTCTGTTCATAGACTGTGGGTTTCTCTACTACTCTTTTCACGATCCCCAGCTTAGAGGAAGTTCCTTCACATGCTGGTTGGAGCCTCTGTACTGAACTTATAGGGGAACATAGGCAGTAGTTGAACAATAGAGAGAGTCATGGATGGGTGATGATCTATGTTGGTGGAGGGAGTGTAGTGATAGATCCACAAGAGTACCAGGATAAAGTTATAATTTAGTCCCTTATTAGCATCAACTTTAGAGGATCCCAAAATTCAGGGAATAGATTTTCTTTGGATCCTAAAATTCTCCCTACATAATGACTATATACTTAATATAACCATGTAACCTAGGTTGAAATGGCAATGACAATAATGACAGCTCAATTAATAAATTAATACCAAAAATTTATATTCATACAGTGCTTTAAGGTTTAATGAATGAAGATAATTCAGTACAAAATAATGTAATATTGATTATTTAACGGAAATTGAATCATGGAAATTAAGAGAAAGTCAATATAATATTATAATCCAGTCTACCCTGCAAGAGATATTAGAGGACAATATAGATGTTGTTATGTGTCCATATTCATTTTATATGTCCCTGAATAACATCTTAAGTCAGTTAGAGAGTGATCATTTAGGTACTTAGAATTCCCTAATTTTGTTAACTATTTTTTTATATATTATCTGTATAAACAATCATTGCATTTGTAGAGTCTCGTATGTAACCTTTATGTCATAAGCTATAACATAACCAAATGGGCCTGGGTACATTTTGAGAGCTTCCTCATATCCCTGACTGACTGCCGTCACCCAGAGGATGTAGGATTTCATTTTAAGGTACCCCTTCTCCATCCCCCCACAATGCTTTGTCACCACCAACTCCCACTGTGACGCACAGCGGACCCTGGTAGTGTTTTAGCTCAGTTCCTAGGCCTAATGCAACCTCCATATTATCTAGAAGCCATAGATATTATTATTCCTGGCCCAATAATTTCACTGTTGGGAATCAACCCTGAATGTGATTTTAGTAAGCATTATTTGTGGAAAGATTTTCATAGTAAGTAGTTAAATGTAATTTATGTAATATGTAAGCATTATATATAATTACAAACAAAACAAAACAAAGAAACAAAACCCTGTAAAATCATAACAACCTGGAAATAGCCTAATGTCCAAGAACAGGGGAATGGTTAAATAACTTGTGGCATATTTAAGAAACAGAATTAAGACTAAGCATGAGGAATACAAAGAAATCATAGGACTGCAGATTTCAAGCTGGAAGGGATCTAAGCGGCCATCTAATTCAGCCCCCTAATTTTTCAGATGAAGAAAATGAGGCCCAGGGAGTTTGGATGACTTGCCTAAACTCACAGAGCTAGAAGTGACTGAGCTGGGATTCATTTCTCCATTGAACAATTATTTGCTGAGTGCCAGTTACGTGCTAGGCACTGTGTCTGGTGCCTAGAATATGGAGATAAAAAAACAAAACCTAACAGTCCTAGTTATCAAAGATGGGTTGGGGGTGGGGAGAGTAGGAGAACAGTATATAAAATAGGCACAAAATAAATATAAAAGATATACATAGGAATTTTGGGGGCAAAGAAGAATTCCCTTTAGTTTAACATTGAGATTGTCATGAAAGTTGGCTTCATTGAGTTCATGCCAAACTAACCTTTTACTTATTTAAACAGGATTGTTACACTCTTTAGATTAGGGAAATGCTGCAGATGATATTTTACCTGTATATTAATAATATATTTGACAAAATATTTCATGATATTCTTGGCTGAATAGCAAGATCCAAAGAATGGCCATTAATGGTCTCTACTACAGTGTCACAGGGATCTAGGTTTGACCCTATCATGGCTGACATTTTTATACTTGGATAAAGGCATATACACAAGGATTTTCAGATTTGCAGATGGCATAAAGCTGGGAAAGATGTTCAGTCACTTTCAGTCACGTCTGACACTTTGTGACCTCGTTTGGGCTTTTCTTGGTGTAGCAGCAACCACACTGGCATACCCAGGATGGCTGCTAGCACAGGTTCTTAGATCTGCTTTACTGGGAAAGATAGCTGTTTAAGGGGTCAACAATCTTTTTTAATCACATTCAATAGTTCAAGAGAAAAGTCAGCACCCTGAACTTCCGAGAAAATACAAGCAGAGAAATAAAGACCAACCGACAGGACTCTGACTGCCTGAATCAACTATACACTTTTTATATACATCCCTGGATCAAGAGAGCCTTTACGTCTGAGCAGTCAGGGAGCTCTGAACATATGGCCACTCAGAATCTCAACCAGGGAATCACAAGTTCCTTCTCATAAGCAAGCCCCCAAAGCAAAATACCAACTCAGAATATATATACACTTCTCAAAGTCAGAAGGCATCACAACCCTCAAGACTCAGTGCCTAATTAGAAATTAGCAAAAGATGTGAAAGCCTTCCTAAAAGCAAATCTCCCCTAAGTAAGGTTCCCTTAATAGGCTCCACTTGAGGCCTATTAATGGGCCAGGAAGTTCTTAAATCCCATTAACATTACACTTGGCAAAGAAACTGTTTTGCCATTTCCTTCTCCAGCTCATTTTACAGATGAGGAACTGAGGTAAACAGGGTTAAATGACTTGCCCAGGGTCATGCAGCTAATACATGTTTAAGGTCACATTAGAACTAGAAAGATATTCCTAATTCCAGGCCCTGCACTCTATGCACTGCTCTACCTAGCTGCCCCTAGGAAAGATAGCAAGTATACTAGATAAAAAATCAGATGAAAAGACTGGGCCCAAACTAAGAAGATAGAGATAAATGTAAAGTTTTGTATTTCACAAGTACAAAGTGGGGAAGATTGGGTTGAGAAGCAATTCTTAAAAAGGTCTATGGATTTCAGTGGACCTGCAAGGCCAATGTGAGTCACCAGTATGATATGGCACCCAATCATACTGGGTAGGTGATACTCCTCTCTCTCTCTCTTTACCTGCTTAGACCACATCTCTCTAGTTCTAGGTATCACATTTTAGAAAGGATATTGATAAGCTGGGAAATGTCCAAAGAGTACAATCAGGATGATAAAAGGCCTAGATACCATACAATATAATTATTAGCCAAAAGAACCAGAGATGCTTAATCTGAAGAAGAGATTCAGGAAGGATATGACAACCACCTTCAAATATTTTGAGGATTGTCCCCTGGTACAGGGATTATCTTGGCTCTTATTGGTCTCTTGTTGGCAGAACTAGGAACAATGAGGAAAATTTAGACTTAAGGACAGGAAAAACCTACTAACAATTGGAGTCATTCAAAAATGCAATGGGCTGTGTTGGTACAATTATGTGTAAAGTATTTGGGGAAACAATATGGTTTCTTTTTTTAACAGAAATGTTCACATACATGCACTTCTTACAGTAGACTGATTCAGAATGTCTAACATTGACCAAATGAAATCAAAATGACCTGGTTTCCCCATCTTTAGTTGAATGCTGGATTTTGTTCCATGCACATGTAGTCTTGCTCCCATCTGTTCTTTTTAATTCTGGGGTATTGAAGGAGGCATATTACTACATGGAAATGTGCAAAAGTTTTAGTGTTTAAAGATGATGCTTCAGTAATTGTTGATGTGGGAAAATCAAGAGTTTCAAGTATCATTTGGACCCACAATGAATCAATATCAGTTACTCTGAAGGTCAAAGGAAAGTTCAGTCAAAAATGGAAAAGAGCTCACAAATTGGTGCTATCAAACACAATTAATCCTCAGAAAAAATTTTTAAAAAAATCTTCAGAAAGCTTGGCAGTTGGGGGAGATGATTAAGGAAGAAGGATTGCTCATTCCTCTCTCATGAATTGGAAGTTGGAAGAACAGTGAGAAGAACAATTAAAAATAGCTGCTAACTGTTGTGATAAAGGAAAAAACTTTAGCATGGGAAAGAAAAACACAAAAGCTAACCTTGGAAAAATGGACTGTTTGTCAAAAGTACACTTGATATTGTATGTGATGGGTAGTTTCATAATGACTTAATATGTCAAAATCTTGTGAAGCCAATGTCAAATAATGTAAAGGAAATGACTGAAGTAAAAGGACATATTAAATTTTAAAAAATTTTTAACAGTAATAGGGGTTATTATATTAGGAGTTATTGTAATAGGGGTTATTGCATTAGTTAATGTAATAGGGGTTATTGTATTAGTTAATGAAGTGATTACTTCACTCCAAATTATTCACACACCATTGTAGGAACTGAGTTCTCTCTCAGTGGAGATCTTCAATCAAAAGCTGAATGATTCCTTCTTGTAGAGAGAATATAGGTTAAACTAGATGACTTTTGAGGTCCTGTCCAACTTAAACTCTAGCTAATCTAATCATTCCATTTAAAACTAGTCAATTTTTCTTAATTATTAATGTAGCAATTCTGTCTCTTCAAAATATGCTGTATTTCAATCCATTATTTCAGACCAATCACTTTGGAATATGTATTTCTTTCAAGGCTGTGTCCAGCTAATCTTAAAACTTGTCCTCTAGACCGTTAAACTCTCCACCAGTCTGTACTTGACATTGTCTAAGCCAGTAACATCAAATACACAAGGAGACTAGCCTACGACGGAAGTGTACCTGTATCACACCTTCCAAACAGTCATAGCTGTATTTACGTATGAAGGTATATGTATTATATCTGTGAGTTCATGAAATGAGATGAGCTGGAAGCGATTCTAAGGCTTGTACATAGGTGATTATTTGAAATTTGCCCTTTCTTAATCCTTGGGGAATAGTGGGAAGGGTGAATATGTTGAATGAAATTTTGAAATATAAAAGATTCAACTCAAATCCTTCCAAATACTGAAATATATTGACACTGGCTGGGCAGAGAGAGCCAGAGTATAGTCACTACCTTTAAGGTCCATTTAGTGGGCCACTCCTAGCTTACTGGCCAAGTAATTGGCTTTGATGCAGTTATCTTCTCGGCCCATTCCTCCCCTTTAGCACACATCAGATCACGGGATCCCCAGGATTTTCTGCATCATCCCAAAACGATAAGCCCTCAGACACTGAACCTCATTTTCCTGGAAGTAGAAGTGTGCAGACTCAGTACTTCATGGGTATCCTCTAGCCTGAGGATGGCTGCTTTTTACTCCTCCTTAACAACAGGTAAACTCACATCCAGAGAGGTTATATGCCTTGCCCAAGACTCACAGGCAGTAAGTAGCAGAACCAGAATCTGAACCCAGGTCCTCTGCCTCCAAAGTCATTGCTCTTTTCATTGTACTAGCCTGGAACTATTCAAGTCCAGTTTAAAGGAAGATTTCTAAGTCTCTTATGACAAAAACTGACAGTTAGGTGGGTGTGTCCCTAGTGAGCACCACACCCATTTCCTGGCTGGAAGCGTAAACACCTTCCCTGCAAAAACAAAAACAAAAACTGACAGTTGCATTGTAATGTAAATTGCATCCTGTACGTTATCTCATACGAGTCTCACAACAATCCCACTTCTTGGATGCTCAGAGGTTCAGTGACTTTCTCCCATGCACGCAGCTCCTTAAATATTATTAGTGGTGTTTGCATCCAAGTCCACCCCTGGGGTCACTGTGCTAGGCTGCCTCCCGGTCTCCATTTCCAAACATAAGGCATCAGAACGATGCAAAGAATTGGACGTGGCTCTCTTCCCACGCTTAACTGTCCCGGCCAGCAAACAACCAGCGCATATGATTACAAAACATAGGAAAGGCGCGACGTCCCAGGCCCGGTGGTCCAGGGGAGGGAGGGGTATGCCGGCCAGACCTCTCTCCACCCACAATTGCAGCCACGCCTTTCCTGCTACAGACCAGTTCCAGCTGGATTCCTCCGAGCGAGCTCCCAGTTCCCCAGTCAGACGGCTCCACCCCCAGGCCCCTGGCCAATCGCCTTCCTCTCTCCAGCTCAGAGGGGCGGGAGTGAGCCGCAGTGAAATTGGATTGGCCGGAGAGGTGGAGGGGGGGGTAGGAAGGGGCATGGCCGCCCGGTGCGTCCAGAAGGGCGCCGCGATAAGGAGAACTCAGCGCAGGCGTAGCTGAGGCCCCTACAAACAAACAAACCGACGGATACTCGCCCGCGGAAGCTCGGACTCCTAGGGCTTTCTTCCACCGCCTCTTATCTTTTCCCAATCCCGCGCCCCGCCCCCGGTCACGTCGCGGCCCGTCTCCTCCTCCCCTGGGGCTCAAGGCCGCGCACGCTCCCTCCCCCCGCCCCCCACGGCCGCCTGCATTTAACCCCTCCCCGGCCGGAGCGAAGCTGGCAGCGGCCGGAGCGGCGGCGGCTCCCGGGACCAGCGCAAACCCGGGCCGGGCTCCCGCCGTGGGGGGAGGGGGCGCCAACGGCTCCCGAGCTCCCGGCGAGCGGACGGACAATGACTTGCTACCGAGGCTTCCTGCTGTGCAGCTGCCGTTGCGTGGCAGGGAGCCGGGCGGCCGCAACAGCGCGGCGGTGTCCGTTGGGGGGGGTTCCGGCGGAGAGCTCGGGGCCCCGGCTCGGCGGCATTGGAGGAGGGGGCCGGCGGCACCTGGGGCACGGGGGACACGGGCTGCACGGCCAAGCCCGCGAGCTGGAGGACGGTAGCGGCGGCGGCGGGGGTTGCCCTGCAGGCGGGTTCCGCCCGGCCCGGGTCGTGGTCGTGGCCAAGACCACCCGCTACGAGTTCGAGCAGCAGCGCTACCGCTACGCGGAGCTCTCGGAGGAAGACCTGAAACAGCTGGTGAGTTCTTCGAGTTGCCTCCAGAGGCGAGCCCAGCCCCGACCCCAGACCCGCCTTGACTCCGCGCCCGCCGCGGGAAAGCCCGAGCGGCCTCGGCCCCGCAGCCCATTAGCCAGCTCTTGCTCCTTATGCACGCTGACTCTCCCATTTGAGCCTCACTGTGTGCATTGGAGAGCTCATTTTGAGTGTGTGTGTGTGTGTGTACTGCATATGTGTGTGTGTTGGAAGAGGCTCAGTACTCATTCTTTGTGTCAGTGTGTATGTATTGGCGAGAGGCTCTTTGATCATACATTTCGTGTGTTGGACAGAGAGAGCTTAGTACTCATTTCCGTGTTGTGTTGGAGAGAGGCTCATTGCTCTGTGTGTGTGTGTGTGTGTGTGTGTGTGTGTGTGTGTGTGTTGGAGAGAGGGGAAATCTGTGGTCCTTACCTACCTAAGGTTCTTTTTTTACTCTTTTCCTTCATCCTTCTGTTGGAACCTGTTATCTCCCCCGTGTCTGAGACAGTTTTTGCCGAGTGCTTTGCAAACTTCGTAGAGGTCTTGCTACTTGTTTATTACCCGTTTTGCTTGAGGACGGTGAGCTAATGAGGAACTCCGAAAGTGCAACCAAATTCAAACCCCAAAATGAGAGACTAGATCTAGTTGGGGGCAGGGATGGCCTTAGGTAATGTAGCCTTTTGCTCGAGCCTGGTGAAAATTGGCCCCCAGGGCGCCTCTTGTGGCCCTCGCTGTGTTGATTGTGTGCAGCAGACACACCCCCTTCGGCAGGTCTGTATGTCAGGCCTGGTCACGGCCCGGCCCGGGTGAGTCCTTTTTTGTGCTGGAATTGGACCGTTAGTGCCAGACTGTCAGTCTGCCTTTAAGGCACTTGTTATAGCTCTTTTTTTGAATTGCAAAAGAAAAAAGATAAATTTTGAGTATTTCATCAATACGTTCAAAAGGAAAGGGCTAAATTGTAGAACATTGAGATAAAAATAATTGTGTAATTCTGTGTACAGAAAAAATCTAGAGGCATTAAGAAATTGTAAACAATGGAACTGTGCTTTAAATAAGTGCTAAGAGAAATTGAACATTATGCTTTCCAACTCCCTCAAATTCCACATGAATCAAGGAGTTTTTCCAGGTCCTCCCCCCTTCCTTAATAATAAGTGCCTTCCCTCTGAGATTACTTCCCATTTACACTCTATGTGACTTGTACATACGAGGTTGCTTGGATGTTATCTCTTCCATTAGAATCTCATTTCCTTTAGGACAGGGATTATGTTTTTGCCTTTCTTGTTATGCCCTTAACTTATCATAGTGCCTGACACATATTAAGCACTTAATAAATGTACTCCTGGATTGTTTCTCTGTCATTGTTAAATGAGAAACCACTACATTTGTGATTGTGAGGTTTTTTGACTTTTCTGTGATCTTTCTATGAAATGTTATTTTCATAGAAAATTTTTAATAATTAGTTACCTTTTTGTAGGACATACTTTTAGTATTAAGCAAAGTATGTATTTTATCAGTTAATTAGAAACACTGGAAATAAAGTGCCTACTCTTTGACTAAATTGTTTTTATTGCCAACTTGGACAGGCAGGGTAGAAGGAATTTTGTTTTGATAGCGCCTAAATGTTTGCTTCATTATCCAACTTCTTACATACCTTTCCATATTTGCATGCTTTTATTGTCCCTTCAGTTAGTGCTGAAGGAAAGTATAATGAAGGGAATTATGTTTGTTTCAATAATAGTATTTTCTCCAAATACTAAAGAGTCAAACACAGGTTTTCTCTTCCTCATCACTTAAAGGTAGTAGTAGCTGGGAGAAAATGTGTCCTTTAGAAAGTATATGTCACAACAGAAATGGATGAATTTCTGTATTTGTCTTGAAGAAAGCAAAGAACCCCAAAGAAGTGAAATTAGATCTCAAGGTCAGATTTAGAGCTGAAGTATTCTCAGAGGGCAGCTAGTTTAACTCTTTCATTTTCCAGAGAAGCAAACTAAGGCCCAGTGAGGTTAAATGACTTGCCCAAGGTCACATATGTGACAGATGTGGGGATTTCAGCCTTGGGTCCTCTGAGTCCAAATCGTGTTTTCTTCACTGCACCTGAGATTTTGTTTTTGGACAAGGGAGAGCGAACATATGAAATTTCTTCCTAAATTGTTAAACTCCGCTTTTGCTGAAGTGGTCTTAAATATTGTTTCACCCAATTGTATTCCTGCTGAATATTCCAGAGAAATCACTAAATTGTTTTGACTTTAAAGCTCATATGCACATCTTTGGTCTTCTCAATGAGAATCACTTCTAACACAATTTTTAAAATGTCGAGAAACTTTCTTTAAAAATATGATTACCTAGTAGGTAATCATAGGTAGGTACTTTTAAGGAGAGATTATAGAAACAAGAGAACTGAAGAAATTGCTGTAATAGGCAAAGTTTTGCGTTAAAAAGATCTGTAAGTAAAAATTCCTGGGCTACAAAATAAATCATAACTCTCAGGTAGTCTCTTTTGGTTGTTCATATTAAACTACCAACTTCTTGTACTAGTTCTCAGCCTCCATCTTATTTATTATAGGATAAGATCAGTAGTACAGTTCAGATGGATTGGAATGATTCTCTGCCTGGAGATCAGTACTGGGCAGAGTACATGTGTTGGATGAGAATAAAAATCAGATTATAATGCTATAGAAGAAAATTTGCTGACAGATTAGGGTAAAGGCATAGGGAAGTGAACAGCATCGGAGTGATTCCCACCTGTGGGTTGTTCTCTGTCTTGTAGGTGGAAGGAATGGCCAACTAACTGTTGGCTTAGTTCTATTGCTGTTGCTGTGGGAGAGAGCTTCAGTAACTCTTAGAAATGCCTGATACAGTTTTTAAAAATATATATCATCTCCTAGTTGTTCCCATTAGATCACTTCTGGAAATATGAATCTGGAAACGGAAAGTATAAGAAAACCATTTACATGCTGACATGCCTTCCATGTTTTTTGTGTTTACTGTAGGTATTATTTTCCTAGAGAGAGGGTGATTTTCTGTACTCTACGGTTGTTTTTTCCGGTCATCACTAGGGTTGCCTGTTGTTTTTCTGTTCTGATGAACTACCTACTTTCCCACCTGGGTCCTTTGAGGCTTAATTCAGAGCTTTCCTGAAAATCTCCCCTACTCTGGTATCTTTGAAATAAAGCCTGTTTTTGAAAAGGCATCCTAAGGGCTTTTACTCTTAGGAACTACATGGAAACAAAATAAGAAGGGTTAAAAACAAAGAAAGAAACTTAACAGATTTCTTAATCTAGTAGTTATGGGTAATCATGAGGTAGGCTTTTTCATGCCTACTAAAAGACTTAGAAGATTCTGGTTGAAGGTAGGATTAGGTACTTTACTAATTGTGTGATTGAGCAAGTTGCATAATCTCTCAGTCTGCTTTTCATCTGTAAAGTGGGAACAGTGTTTTTTTTACCTACTTTAAAATTATTGTGGGGAAAGTGTTTTGTAAGCAAAGTAGTATATAAATGTGAGGTGGTTATTCTCTCTCATACATTCTTCTCTCTCCTTCCTCTTAGTTATATATAGACTAGGCTTCCCTTTTTTTTTCCCCGCCACTGGTGAACATGATTTTCCCTTGATCTCTATTCTACTAATTTCCTTAGGCCCCTTGAAGTGGAAGAGTATACCAGTTTAGATTGTAGAAATATAATTTGATGAATTTGACTTGTTGTACAGTCAAGTTGCTTTGTGGAACGTCTGCTATTTTTTCAGAATCATTAGTGACTTGCTTGTTTTGGGAATACAGGACATTCAAGTAAAGGATGCAGTCATGCCTAATGAAACCATTGTTATAATTTGTTTATTTAAGAGGAGTTGATTAGGGAAGAAGTTCTCTTGGTCAGTTTAAGTTTAATGGGAGTCAGTTTGTTTATACCAGTGATTCTCCAAGTGTGGTGGACCCCCTGTGGATCCTAAGGATCCACAGGGGGTCCTCAAGGTGAAAACTATTTTCATAATAATACTAAGATGTTATTTGCCTGTTGAAATACTCTTCCTTTTTCCAACTACACTTCTTTGTGAAGCTTGATTTTCTTTATATACTTCAACCAAAACAACATTATCTCAACAGATTGAATGTAGAGGCAGATATGAGAATCCAGTTGTCTTCTATTATGCCATACATTAAAGAGATTGGCAGAAAGATGTAAAACAGTATCACTCTTCTTAGTAAATTTTTTTGTTTTGGAGAAATTGTTTTTCGGTTGATATTTATGTTAATTTATTTTTTCTTATTTTAAAATAAATATTTTTAAAAGAATTATCAGTTTTAATTTCTAATACAGTAAATACTGATGGATATATTCTACGTTGAAACAAGAAGCTCTAAGGAATCCTCAAAATATTTTAAGAGTCTAAAGAGGTCTTCAATAATTTAAGAGTGTAAAGAGTCCTGAGATCATATTTGAGAACCACTGGTTTAGACTTTTGGTTATTTCTGCTTCTCCTTATTGAGTACATATCCCCGGTGGTACTTTGTTGAAACAAATGCCAGCATAGGTTTAGGTCTCAGCCAATGGGGCTTGTCTAGGATGAACTGGGTAGTTCGGAGCGCCTCTTGGGCTAGAGTTCTGGAGGATTAACTGCTGTCAGAGTAGCTATTCCTTTTTCTGGCCTGTAAGAGAAAGCCTGCAGAGAATATAGCTGCTGAGAGGGGGAGATTTCTTTTCACCTGCCCTCATGTATCTTGCACATGGCAGACGTATATTTGTGATTGTTCCCAAAAGATAGTGTCCAAGGATAGTATTGTAATGATAGAAGAGAAGGTAGTTTCTCATGTAGTACCCTCTTTGAGAGATTCATAAAGACGGAGGGTTTGTAAAGAGAATGCTTCTTGAGGAGTGGAATGGATTATCTGTGACATTTCTCCCCACCCTCCCCTAAATCAACAGCCTTCCTTCCCAGCAAAACCGCCTTATACCTGGAGGAGAATATACTAAAACCATATCCTGGGGGTAGCAGCTTGGGAGTCCTGTGAGTGATTCAGACAGTGCTTAAGTGGTGGGAGGGGTATTACTTATTTAGCAGCCTCCTAAGTGTGTTTGCCTTGGAGTAGGGTGGGGTGGGGTGGGGGGACAGAGGTGATGGGGTGGTGGAAAGGAAGTTTTTAAACCACAGAATGGCACAATCAGTCTTAGGAGAGAGAGAGGAATTTCACCAGAATGTCCAGATATTGTTCTGCTGGCCACTTCCAAATTTTTTTCCTTTATAAGACTATCCAGACTATAGGGTGGTGGTCTAGTCAGACTCTAAGAACCTGCTTGGGAGGAAGGAGAATTGCATTATTTGTTTATTAGCTAACTGTGAGTGCTTTTTGTGTTTTCTTTATCTGTTTCTGGGTTCTTGTGAGTCCTTTTTACCTTCTGCATTGTTTGTGTAACGTGAAATAAAAGCCACTCTTTATCTAATATTCATTGTTATGTTGAGTATTGGTACTGGAGCTGGGAACTCTGTTAACCACATTTGTGGAAAACTTGATTAGAGCATGTTGGGAGATTGCTAGGGCTAAGAGGTGTAGGAGCGTAATGAACCAAGGAGAATATTGTTTTTTTAAGGTAGCACTGTAGATCAGACGTCATTATAGCCCTGGACCTATGGATTACCTACACATAGATTGTTATGATTATAGGTATAATATAAGTATGTCTTTTACTCAAGGTGCTCGGCATTTAGAAACCATGAATGTATATTCATTATCTATTTCCCGTTGTCACACCATATTAAATGTGATTTAAATTTTTGTGAAGCTGAAGGAAGTCTTATTTCAGAATTAGAATATTTGATTATGTATTCCTAAAACGAGTTTAGAAATTAAATGACTATCATTTAACAGTTGTTTTACTAGTAGAGTGTTCTCATTCATTAGGCACACTGATTATTGCCATTTTATTGGGTAACATGGAAACTTGTGTTCTTTGGACCCAGGTTAAAGGCCCATTCTTTGTTGTCTTCTGTTCCTAGTGCAACAGAATGGATATATTGTGGCTCCATTTCTGGAGCTTCTCACACTATTCTATTTTATGTTGTGCAATGAGTGTGTTTGTATTTAGCTTTAATATAGACCCAGCTAGCAGTAGGCAACGTTCACTATCACTGTTGCATCTCTTATCAACATTCTAAATCCTGTGTATCTTCTTGCCTTCTGGACTATTTAAAATTTTGTTTTTGAATCTCCCAGAACCTTCCACTTAAATAGTCCTCATCAATGTGTTAGTTGACTTAAATTTAAGAAGTTGCCCCCTTCTGCAGGCATCTATCTGCATTTTAATAGATGATCCTTTTTTAAAATTTAATGTTTTATTTTTCCCAGTTACATGTAAAAACAATTTTAGCACTAAATTTTGAGTTCCAAATTCTCTCCCTCCCCAACCCTTACCATTGAGAAGGTGAACAATATGCTGTGAAAGATAACACAAAGAAAAAGTATCTTTGATCTGCTTTCAGACTCCATTGGTACTTTCTTTTCTTTTTTTTTATTTTTTGCTTTTTGGGGGGGGGGGCAATAGGGGTTAAGTGACTTGCCCAAGGTCACAGGGCTAGTTTTTTGTGTTACGTGTCTGAGGCCGAATTTGAACTCGGGTCCTCTTGACTCCAGGGCCGGTCCTCTATTCACTGTGCCACCTAGCCGCCCCATTGGTACTTTCTTGGGAGATAGATAGCACCTTTTATCATAAGTCCTGCAGAATTTTCTTGGATTGCTGATAATAGCTAAGTCATTCAGAGTTGATCATAATACAGGACTGTTTTTACTGTGTACAATGTTCTGGTTCTGCTCAATTCAGTTTGCATTAGTTCATGTAAATCCAGGTTTTTTTTAGAGCATCCTACTTGTCATTTCTTGTAGCACAATTGTGTTCCATTACAATCACATTCAACCCCTTGTTCAGCCATTCCCCAATTTATGGACATCCCCTTAATTTCCAATTCTTTGCCACCCCGAGAAGTGCTTCTGTAAGTGTTTTTGTATATATAAGTCCTTCATTCTCCCTCTTTTTAAAAAAAATCTCTTTAGGACACAGACCCTAGAAGTGGTATTGCTTGACCAAAGGTGTATATGCAGCATTTCATAGCCCTTTGGACATAGTTCCGAATTGTTCTCCCGAATGGTTCGATAAGTATACAACTTCACTAACAGTTCATTAGTGTTTTAATTTTCCCACATCCCCTTCAACATTTGTCATTTTCCTTTTCTGTTATGTTAGCAAGTCTGATAGGTGTGTGTGGTAGCTCAGAGTTGTTTTAATGTACGTTTTTCTAATAGTGATTTGGAACATTTTTTCATATGACTATAGATAGCTGTGATACTTTGTTTGAAAACTGCCTGTTCATATCCTTTAACCATTTATCAATTGAGGAATGCCTCTTATTTCTATAAGTTTGACTCAGTTTTCTGTATATTTGAGAAATGAGATCTTTCTTAGAGAAACTTGGTATAAAAATTTTTTTCACAGTAATAATTACCAGCTGTGTATTTCATTTCATCCTATTTTTCTCCTGTTTATCCTGCTCCCTTTCTCCTTTCACCCTGTTCATTCTTAAAAGTGTTTTGCTTCTGACTTTTACCTCCCCCAATCTGCCTTCCCTTCTATCAGTCAACACCCAACTTTCCCTTATCTTCCTTCCTCTCCTACTTTTCTGTATGGTAAGATAGATGTCCACATTAATAGGTGATTCTTGAACACCAGTATAATCTCTGGGATATAAAGGATTGACTGCTTAATGCCAGCCGTCAGTGTAGGGAAGGTTGGTGATGAGGTTTGGGAACCCCTTAAATTATCTCATACAGGTTAAGGCCAACCATGCTTCAAACTAAAAGACTTGCTTCCCTACTAAAAATTAAAGGAAAGTACTTGGTAAATGTCATATTTCTTTTCATTGGGAAGATGGAAAACTTTTTTTTTGAGATGGAAAATTTTTGAGAAATGGTTTTATGAACTATCTGTGTATTTGTTTCTCCTTATTTTAATCTGCCCAGCAAATTTAGCAGCCTTGGTGTCCAGCTGAGTGAGTTTCCCTTCTGTGCTCCCATAAATAGTTCTCTAAAGGAAGGGAAAAACTGGACTCAGTTTCCAGATGTTAGAATGAATACATCTTGACCTAGAAACATCTCATTAACAAAAGAGATCTCACTTCAGGTGATCCAAGGTCTCTTCTATGTGGGCTTTCCCTGCCACAGTATGGAGCACAGTCTCTCTTGGCTTTTCATCTCGTCGGTGCTTTCCTAATTTCTCTCTTAGGCTCCAGGCCTTCCTTTAGGACTTTCTACATTCTCTGAACACTGTGGCAGCCAAAAGTGATGCTTGAACAACATACCATATAGTAGGGTAGTACAGATTTAAGAAATTTAAATGGATAAGATTAAAAAAGTGATCACGGAACATTACCTATTGCAGTATAGAAAATAAAATATAAGTAGATATTTTTAGAATTTATTACATTGAGCCTGATCATTCTGGTTGAATAACTTGCTACTTAGATTAAGCTAAATACTATGTTAAAAGTCTATTAATTTTTACCATTTACTGCATCATTTAGTAATTTATTAAATTTATGATGAGCATCTAAGTATCTAACTTCTACTCAGGCACTGGTTTAGTCATCTACCATCTCCTTGACTGTTACTTACATAATAACAAAGTAGATAACTATGTTTTCTTCAAGAACAAAAGATAATTTGTTAAAGGAAAACAGCAGGTTATAGAGTATTTTGTCCATAACCTCTGTGATATCGTAAGTGCACCAAGTCTATTCAGAGTCACTTTTTTTGTTTACTTGATTCTATAGCTGCAAACATGAAGTTTTGTCAGGAGTGATTGAAATTTTAGTTTATTTTCATTAAGTAGTTTACCTGTAAGTTTTTACACTCTTTTCACACTATTTTCTTAACCAGTTGCTTTGGGGTATTTTACAGTTGTAAAAAGTTTGTGCACCTTCCCAGCTCAGGGCAGATTAGAACCTAGAAATAAGGTCATCTGGAGCAGTTATAGTTGCTATTAGGTAATGGACCTATTTTTGTATGTATGTATGCATGTGTGTATATACACGCATGCATACATATATGTGCATGTACATAT
Source organism: Pseudochirops cupreus (assembly GCA_028627135.1). Lineage (NCBI taxonomy): Eukaryota > Metazoa > Chordata > Mammalia > Diprotodontia > Pseudocheiridae > Pseudochirops > Pseudochirops cupreus. Next base: position 296,051,603 of record CM053580.1, on the reverse strand, counting down.
ACACGTGTGTACATATACAGGCACGTGGTGTTCCCATAGACAGAAACAAGAATGGGTGGCTTCCAGACTAAGGACGACAACAAGTATTACGAAGTTAAATACAAGAACTTTAAAAAGACCTGGCCAGTGTGGTAGCCTGGCATAATAACGGAGATGGATGGTTCTTCAAATTCTTCTTTGAGATAGGTAATACAATTACGCAAAGTGTAGTTAACTCCATTTTGCAGACGAGGAAACAGAAGCTGAGACTTACTAGAGAAGTACAGTGTCCTTCGCCCAAGGTTGCACTCTTTCCACTGACTTGGAGTTTAAAAATCAAAGTTAAATTATATTTAGTATAAGCCCCATACAGAGACAGAGAAGTATATAATAATTTTTTTAGAAAAATTCCTGTCAAAAATTGGTTAAAAAAATTTTTTTAATGCCTTGGTACTTAAAGAGGTAATCTCTTATTAGTTATCCAGAACACTTTATTCTGTCATACCTTTTTGTTAAAAGGACATGACCAGTTTTAGTAGAGTAATGGATAGTTACATCTTACTCTTTGCCCACATTAAACATATATTATTCTGTTATTCCTAGATCAGGTATTACTTGCCTTTTTTTGGCATCTGTCATCAACTTTTTCTCAACAATATGAGAAGTAAATGGGACAAATTTATTTCTCTCTCAGTTTATTGATACAGAAAGCCCTGCAGTTACTATCTTTAGCCTATTTCTTTCCTTATATAAGTAGAAAGTACATTTTATCGTAAACCTAGTGGTCAGATGGTGGGAACTCAGGTACATTCGTTTAAATTTGCTAATAGTTGATTTTCTGCATATTCTTGTATTTCCCATTGCCTACCTTCAGTATTCATTGCCTTAAATAACGGTGATTATGTGAATTAAAAAAAAAACCCAACTATTTATACTGGGATAGTGTCAGGGGAGCATCATGATACAAATAAATGTAGTCACTTTATTACCTTTGCTAAGGAAGACATTAATTTTAATATTTAAGATGGTAGTTTGCTGTCACCTATTTTAATCATCTTCAGTGTCTGCATTATTGTTAATTGCTTTTTTTTTTTTATGCTTTTTGGAGAGGGGAAGACAGGGCAATTGGGATTAAGTGACTTGTCCAAGGTCACACGGCTGATGTTAAGTGTTATACTGTTATTGCTTTGAAGACTCTTTATCCAGCATTTATAAAGTATGGTACCTGGAACACTAGTAGGCACTTAATAAATGTTGATTGTTACATTAAAGGTCACAGATCTAGGTCACATTAATACAGATCTAGGTCACATTGGTTAATTCACAATTCAATTAGTCTACAGTTAGGCATATCAATAATAACAATTTGGCCATTATTATGTTGTCTCTGCTGAGATTTCTACCATGTGGAAATAATTTAGTAATCTTTTATTCTAGGTAATTTCTTTTTATTTTTCTGTGTTAAGTAAGTGGAAAAGATGATTGCTCAGTCACAAGATTCACCCTATGTTTTGCTCCATGTTTTTGATGACAGCAAAGAATTTCAGCATTGGAAAAAACTTTAGGATTCATTAATAAGGCCATGCTTACTAATTGGTATTTGATCTGTATCTGGATACAATGTGACCTAAAACTAAACATTATGGTGAGATATCATGAGGTAATGCAAGGAATACTAGATTTGGAGTCAAGAGACTGGTTTAAATATTACTTCCTATAATTACTAGTTAAATAGCTATGGTAAATCTTTTATAACCTCTCTGAACTTCAGTTTCTTTATCTGCAAAATAGGGATTCCTCCCAGGCTGTTGAAAGGATCTGTTAAGATAATATGTGTAAAGTGCCTTATAAAGTTTAAAAGCACTATATAAATGTCAAGCAATACCTGGTCATTATTCATTTTTATGACTCATTTGATGAGTTACGGCCTCTGTACTTCTAAAGAACACCAATTTCCCCCTGAAAAATCTGTCTTCATTTGTAAGACAGTGTTAAAAATAGCTAGTTCTGATGATTTTTAAAAGCTTATTGCCACCATTCAAATGACTAGAAAAAGCGACATTTTGCTATTGTGACAGGAATTGTGACAGGAATTTGAAAGCAGGAAGTAGGATTAGAGCATGTTTGGAAATTTAGCAGGTGTACATGGTGTTAGGTGAACATATTAATAAAATGGAGTCTTTTGCTGTAATTAATGCCCTTTAAGATATCTTTCTTTCCTTAGGTTTTAAGGATGGCTGTAAATTCGAAACTAAATAATGCATTTGACCTTGCTTGCTCTGTTACTTACCACTTGTGTAACTATGGTCAAGTCTTTTAACTTCTCAGTATGAATTTCCTCATGGGAAAAAAAATCAGGGAACTGAGTGAGGTGATCTCTAAGGTCCCTTTTAGCTTTAAGTGCTGTTATCTTTTAGTGTTACCATTATTTTTTAATCTATCCTAAGAACTAACACTTGGTTTTAAATCTTAAAATATTCCCACAAATGGTGCTATACTATTAGTCTGAATAATCATTAATGGTATATTGTAAATTATTATATCATAAATATATAAACAATACCACCTGCCATATGGTACCTTATAACTTTAAAAGAAGTACATATACATTACCTCAATACTTATTTTAAAAGTTTAAAAGAAGAAGACTGTTCTTAGATTAGTAGAAAATGGGATAAAAGTTATTGAAATAAATAACTTTTATATCTCATTTACTTGAAGTAGACTCAGTCTTATGTTTTAGTTTAAATTGTTCCAGGTTCAAAATTATTTTTGAGGCATATCAGAGTAAAAGTGAGCAAGTGAGAAATCACAGTGTGAAATACAGACACTTAAATGTTGCTTGGGAAATTTATCTTTGGTCTTTGGTTAGCCAGTTTCATATACTTTTCATAATATATAGTTGTCAGTGACTTTTCGACCCCAAATGGCAACAGCAAAAATGGGGAGGGGGAATAAGCAAGAAAATAGGCGAACTACTTCTAGAGTTTAGGTATCCATGTTTATCTTAGTTATGAGTTATAGATGGAAGTAAATGTCAACTTTGTATTAAAACCAAAGTTTAATTTATTACATCCAGCTTTATAGGCAATCATAAATTCTCCTCTCACTACCCCCCAGATGAATTTGGCTTTATTGCAGTGAATAAAAAGTTTTATATTGCAACTGGATTGTTTTTAGGCATTTTTCGTCTGATACTGTAACGGATTTTTTTTTCTATAGCTTGCACTAAAAGGATCCAGCTACAATGGACTACTTGAGCGACATCATATTCATACCAGGAATGTGGAGCACATTCTGGATAGTTTACGGTAAGACTTTTGAAAAACTGGGATAACCTTTTGGCTTCTGGGCTTTTAAACTTTTGTGTATTAAATTGCCAAACCTGGGTCCCAAGAGGTTAAGAGGCTTATCCAAGGTCACCCAGGTAGGAAGTTATAGAGATAGAATTTGAAACCAAGTTCTCTGACTTTAAATCTAGTATTTCTTTCACTGCATAATACTAATCTAGTCCAGTCCTTTAAGGTTAGCAACCAGAGGGGTTAAAATACAGATGACAGTTGGAAATTCAAAGACTAGATCTGTGAACTTTTAAAAAAGTTAATAGCGTTAATGCTGCCATTTAAAAATATTAGGAAGGAATAACTCAAATTTTTTTCATTTAATAAAATAATCTGTAAACTAAAAAAGAAGAAAATTCTTAAGAAAAGTTTAAGGTGAGAAATAACCATTCTGATTGTACAGCACCCTAAGTAATCTATTGGATATGAATGTAACTGGTGTAAAAATCACAGGAAATTTAGGATTTAGCAAGATGGCTAAATAGGGTTCCCTGTTTGTTATTTGAAATAGCAGCATAGTAGCATTCTGTACTGAAATTCAAGGACTGCTGATCAGGTTTTATGCTTCTTTCTTTCCTCCCCTAACTGTAAGCTTTTTGTTGATTCCTTTTTCCTTAATATGTCAGAGTGGTCAGAATTAAAATGAAATCAATCTGTTCAATGTTGATATTTTATAAGGGTTTTTTTTGTTGGTAAAGGAAATCAGCCTAATCCCCAAACTTTAGTTAATAGTTAAAAGATGACTTCACAGCCTTACTATTTTGTGTTTTATTCTGGAAAATTTCAAGCAGTGAAATACATAATTATAGTAAGATTTTGTTCGTTACATTCAACTTTTCTTGTACCTCTTAGGAATGAGGGAATTGAAGTTCGTTTAGTGAAGAGGAGAGAATATGATGAAGAGACTGTTCGATGGGCAGATGCTGTTATAGCTGCAGGAGGTAATATTCTTATAGGAAAAGCATGGTGGGAGATATAGAAATATTTGTTTGCTAATGTGTTTGAAAATACACCATAGCCTTGCATAGTAGAGCTGTCAGGGCCATATGAGATCATTATGACTTCTCAACAATTCAAGAGCCAAAAAACATAGGTGCCTTATGGAGAATTTCACATTATTATTGTTCATCACTATTTTATGTATTTTTCAAAGAATGAAACAATTTCACCTATAGTGTGAGTCAGATGGTTTGTTGTAGTAATTAGGATGTACATACGTCAACTTTTTCTTCTAAAAACAAACTTAATTTGTAAAAATAATTTGTTTTGTAAAATTAATTTGAAAAAATTGCACAGCTTTCCACTCTCCCACTTTAAAAAGAACAGACAAAAAGTCACACACACACATCCAACTCCACTCCATTCTTTACTTGGCTGCCACAGTAACCTTAAAGCCCAGTTCTAACTGTGTCACTGTCTCTCTCCCCCACATTCAGTAAACTTCAGTGGTTTTCTATTACCTCCAGGATCTTCTCTGGCTTTTACAGCTCTTTACAACCTGATTCCTTCTTCCCTTTCCAGTCCTCTCACACTGTTGTCCGTTCCATGTATTCTGTGTTGCAGTTAACACTAGCCTTCTTGTCCCTCACACAAGGTAGAACCTTCAGTTAATGCAGAAGATAGAATGCTGTACCTAAAATCAGGAAGACCTGAGTTCAAATCCAGCCCCACATATTTTCTAGCCATGTGACTGTGGGCAAATCACTTAACCACTCTTTGCTTTACTTTCTTGTCTGTAAAATGAAGAGAATACTAGCACCTTCTCTTACGGTTGTTGTGAGGATAAAATGAGAAACTTTTAAGTGCTATGTAGATGTTGGCAATATTGTTGTTTTTATCCAGATCCTGGGCCTCTTTACTGGCTGTCACTTATACCTGCCCTCTACCTCTTCGTCCCTGTCTTCTGGCCTCCTTCTTCTCAGGCTGAGTTTAGCAGAAAAGTCTTCCCAGTATCTGAGAGGATGCTTCTCATCCGTTCTCCCTCCATTCCATAATGACTCCTCTCTGAGACCTTCCACTTAGACTGTATATGTTTTGTATCGTAGTTATTTGTGTGTTTTCTCTTCTTTAGAATGTGAACTCTTTGAGGGCAGGGACAGTGTTTTTGTCTTCCTTTGTGTCCCCAGTTCTTAGTATGGTGCCTGCTATGAAGTGCTTAATAAATGCTTGTTGATTGATTGATACTTGAGTTGGTTATTGATCACTGAAAACCACTGAATATAAATGCAAAGATCCTTTATGAATGATACCGTCAGGGAGATCTGCGCAGATTGCAATTGTTAATTGTAGTGTATTTCCTTATTAAGTGAGTGATGAACAAGTAAGGGTTTAGGTAATGAACAAATGGGGAATACGATGGAAGATAAGGAGATAAAATATATGTTGGGGGAGGAGTGAGTGAGGGATGACCAAAGAGAAAATAGTACCTGAATTTTGGTATCAACAACTGGTTTTTACACAAATGGATAATTTTGCCTTATCATGTTTCCTAGGTGATGGTACAATGCTACTGGCAGCCAGTAAGGTCTTGGACAGGTTTAAACCAGTTATTGGAGTAAACACTGATCCAGAACGGTAAGGAAAACATAGGAAAATAAATTCCTTTTTAAAAATGAATAAAAATTGCTAAATAAGAAAATTCTGTCAATTCATGCTAATTCACATGCATTATCCCCTTTGATCATTCTCATGTATCAGGAGTTAGTCTTTTACTCCCTGCTCCAAGCTACTATATTGGTAATTTGGGTTGGGGCCATAACCCTCAAGTGAGAAGTATTTTTTGTAAGGCTAGCAATGTTCTTGGTTTTTAAGCTGCTGTATGGAATAGAGCTGACATCCAAAATCATTTGGATTGTCTGTTATCTGTAAGTGGAGACCCTTACACAGAGACTTGGGCGTTCTCTTTAGTGTAGTTCCCTTTTATTCATCGGGTTCAAAATAATATCTCATTCATAGTTGGAAAGTATGGTTCTGGCTGGGTTGGGTGGTGCAGAATCCTCACCAAGCGAAGAGCTAGTTTCCACGATGGGCATCTTTTTTGCCGAGATAGTTTGGAGGGCAAGAGCTTGTCTACGTAAAGGACTGCTTCAGAGAGTAGTCCTTGAATTGGCTGAGTAGTAGAGAATGCTGTTGTGGTGACCCCTTTCTCCTTGGCAAGAAGTCTTCTTAACCCAGACAGAGGAAACAGTGCTGCGACCTCAGCCAGCTGGCGGCTATCTCTGCGCGGGCGCACCGTCGCCTGGCCCCTTTGGGGAGGTGATGTCAGTGCTTGCGCTTACGTCTGCAGGGGGTGGTTTGGATTTCTGTACACATTTATAACATTCAAGTGACTCTTGAAGTGATTTTTAAATGGTAATTTTCCCCTACAATTTATGAAAATCTTTTCTCAATCAGAAAACTCTAGTTATCACCAATTTGTGTAGACTCATGAGATATCTGTATTGGTGTAGCATAGCCATGATGATATCCTTCTTTATCTGGTTTTGCACTGTGGAATAATTCAGAAGGGCTCATAAGAGGTTACACATTCTGTCTCCTTGCCTTCAGGCACAAACTAACCCTTTGTTCTCTGAAGCTTCTTGCTATACTTGATCTCTCTTAGGAACAAGGTATCTCATAATCTTTAAAATCCAGCTTCATTTCCTCCTGCTGCAATTTTATCCCATTTCTAAATATTCAGTTGACTCATTTGGGTGTTGATAATTCGCATGAAAGCAAAATAGACTCAGTAGAATGGGATAAAGAATAGAGAAAAATACGGACTGGAGCTAAGAACACTCGTAGTGCATTTCATTGAAGACAAATGACCACGCAACAAAGATCTATATATTTATAGATGTACCTGTATGTTCTGGATATTGCAGGAATAACATCAGATTTGGAAAGTACTTTAGACATGTAAAGTACTATGTGTGTAAAACTAGTCCAGTGCTATATAAATAAATGTTTGAGTTGAGATGTTATTAGGGTTGTTGTCTATTTAACAAAAGCCTCATTGACTATTGCCCTTAGTGGAAGGATCCCTGACCCTTGAACTGAGTATAAATATAAAGCCCATGAAATTCAAACATCATTTGATTCCTTTTCCACCCTAGCACATAAGTGATTTTTGTAACCAGGTTCAGACATAGGTTGTTTGATATGGGTCAGTCAAGTCTAAGTAATCTAACAATTCATTCAGCTTGATATTCCTTTTCTTCCTTCTCTCTTTTTCCTGCTCCCTGTGTAAGTGCAGAGTCACAGGTCCCGTCCTGCTGGAAGGCCCTGCAGAAGCCTTGCTCGCTGGCTCTTCCGCCCACTCACTTTATTTGTTTATTTTGTTTTGAATGACTTGTTTATTTACTTTTAGTTTACAAGATTCAGTTCCACAATCACTTGAGTTTCAGATTTTCTCCCCTCCCTCCCCTCCCCCCCTGGTCTGCCCACTCACTTTAGGGCCCTGGTGGGGAGCAGGAGTAGAGGCAAGTTAGAAGCTATATTGTTCTGACTGAGGAGTAGCGTCCTGGCACCTGCCAGCCCAGACAAGGCCTATAACTTTTGGCTGTGTGGCAGCATAGATTAGTGATGAGCCTGTTGCTATATTGCTGTCATCATGGAGTAGGATTGAAGAAGAATGGAGGCTGGAGCCTGCAGCTCTGTACTAGGCCAGGGATTGTGGAATAGGGATGATTTGACAGCTCTGTTGTTCTGACCTCAGAGCAGAATCCAGATTTGCCCCCACACATTGAGGCTTAGATCCTATAGTTGAGTAAGCAGGGAAGGGAGCCAAGAGTGGGGGTGAGCCTGCAGTTCTATTGCTCTGAAACTACACAGTCTTCTGACTAGCTGACTGAGCCTAGGACCGGCAGCCATTTATGTTCCATTCAGAATGGGAAACCTGCAGAGCTCAGAATGGTGGGCAGTGATGAGACTATGCCTCAGATCAAACTGTTTAGGGAGTGCTAAGAGTTTGTAATTCAGTGGCATGAGTCACTCTTGAGATCCTTGAAGACAGCACTCAATCTTAGGAGAAAGTAGAAGAACCTCATATAACATTGATCAGGAAGAAACAAGGCTCCAACATTCCTTCCAAAAGTACATAGAGCCTCGTCCTAACAAAGTCTCAATTCTGGAAGTAAGGTTGGAAGAAAGAATAACAAAAAAAAGTCATTGATGAAAAAGAACTGATAAGGAGCCAGGGATATACAGTACAAAACCCAGAAGCAATGATGAACTCTAAAGCATCCACAAAAAAGCCTCAAGAGAAAACAGTTTGGCAGTAGTCAACTAGAATTCCTAGAAGAAATGAAAGAAGAATTTTAAAATGATATTACAAAATAAATGAGAGGTCTAAAGGAAAGAATTGGGGGAAAATGAGTTTGAAAGACTTAAAAGAATTAACAGCTTTGTTTAAGAAGCAAAAATCTTACCAAAGTAACAGACTATCTCAGTGAAAAATTAGAATGAACAAAAGAAGTTAATGATTCAGCAAGACAAGAAGTAATAAATTCAAAAGACCTAAAAAAAAATATGAAGTATCTCATTAAAAACAACCAACTTGAAACATAGGTTGTGAAGAAAAAAAAATCTTTGAATCACAGGACTACCTGGTAGCCATGATTAAAAAAAAAAAAGAAAACAGATATAATAGTTCAAGAAAATCACAAATGAAAACTGTCTGAATTTATTAGAAACAGAGCAATGTGAAAAGAGAAAAAATCCACCAGTCATCTCATGAAAGAAACCCCAAAATGAAAACTAGAAATATCAATCAAAATCTAGAGCTTCCGGATCAAAGACAACTATTGCCAGTAGCCAGAAGGAAAGTATTTATGTGCTCAGTAGCAATAACCAGGCTCACACAGGTTTTTGACAGCTACTGTCTTTAAGGGAAAGAGAGATTGGAATGCTGTATTCCAAAAGACCAAAAAAATATGGACTTGTAACTGAGAATAGGTTACCCAGGAAAACTGAGTATAATCTTACAAGGGAAAACAAGAGTGTCTTTACAAAAGTTGACTGTGTTATTAGAACATCTAAACCTCACAAATGCAGAAAAGCAGAACTTAACAGACCTATTACTGATCATGGTGCAATAAAAATTATGGTGGATAAAGGGCTATTGAAGAAAGAATTGAAACTTGAGACTAAATAATCCTAAAGGATTTTTGGTCAAAGAACAAATCACAGAAACAACAGGTAACGCCATCAAAGCAAATGACAATAAGACAATAAACCTTTCCTTTTCGGGGGGGGGGAAGGGGGAGAAACAGGGTGCAGCCAAAGCAGTTGTTAGGGGGAATTTCATGTCTCTCAACACTTTCATTAACAAAAGAAATAGCAGATCAAAAAAGGTGTGCCACCTAAAAAAAGATCCGTAGAAAACCAACAGACTGCAAAGTTCCAGTTAAACACCAGGATAGAAATCCTGAAAGTCAAAGATAGGAAAACCAAATTACCAATATTAAAAATGGGGGGAGAATGCAACAAATGAAGAAGAAATAAAGGAAAATGATTAGAAACTGTTTTGCCCAATTCTGTGCCAATAATACTGGCAACTTAATGAAATGGATGAATATTTTTAAAAATTTAAAATACCTAGAATAACAGAACAAGAAAGAGAACTTAAATAATTCAGTCTTAGAAAAACAATTACTTAATAAGTTTGAGTAAAATATTAGTAAAGAGACTAATCATCAAAAAGTTTATTCACTGTGACTATGTTGAATTTATACAGTGTTGGTTTTTAGGAATACTATAAACATTAATAACAACAATAAAAATCAAATGATTGTATCAGTAGGTCTTAAAAAAACTTTTGATAAGATACACTACATTTTCTATTAAAAACATAAAAAAGCATAAGAATGGATAAGCCTTTCCATATTTTGGTAAGTAGTATCTATCTAAAGTCAAGAATCATCTAATTGAGTCATGTCATAACAAAGTCACATCTAATTGAGTAAAGCAAGCATGTCTGTTAAGATCATTGCTATTAAATACATGCATCAGCAATGCAGCATTCACAATGCCTACAGTAACTATAAGTATGCTGATACGGTTATTAATCACAAAATGTGACAGGCTCTCTACATAAGAAATATAGCTAAAGCATTTATTTAAATACCAGAAAATTGAGTCCCAAAACCAGAAAGTCAAAGCCAACACAGTAGTTATGAAGTTGGCACATGTGATTAAAATAGTAAACACCCACATTCTCAGGCCTTCAAAACAGGACAGGCTACCTTAGGCAAAGATCCTCCTCTCCTCACTCACGACAACTGCTCAGTGTCCAGGCAGCTTGCTCCCAGCAGCTCCGTACCACCCCCCATCCCTGCAGTTACTGTCCCTGGCAGTCCTCAGCAGGAGTCCTTAGCAGAGATTCTGGCTGGCTCAAAGAAAAAGGAGTTCCCACTGCTGCCGCTGCCTCTGTCGCTGCCTCTGTCGCTGCTTCTACTCACCACCGTGCGGATGCTAGCTTGGTTCCAGCTTTCTCTTGCTCCACCCCTTCCTGCTAAGTCAGCAAGTTCAAGGGGCATGGAAGATCTTCAAATCCCAGTATCATTACAATACAGTGCTAGTAGTGCTATAGCAGTAAGACAAGAGAAAGAAGTTGAGGAAGTTAAGAGGAAAAGACAAATTTTTGCATATTTGATTACTTAGAGAACTAGGTGTTCAATTAAAAATTCAAAGAGGAACTTCAGCAGAGTTGCAGGATATAAAATAAATCTACATGAATCCATATTTATGTGTATTATGAAAAAAATCAGCTGGAAGAGGTAGAATGAGAAATTATGTTTATGTTAACTAGAAAATAAGTAAAATACTTGAGGCTGCCTGTGGAGACACACAAAGAAACTGTATAAATACAAGTAAAACATTATTGACAGAAAGATCTAAATGGATAAATATTCATTGCTCCTGGGTAGGCTAATCTGTTATAGTGTAACTGCTGAAACTGCCTAAATCAGTCAGATTATCAAAGCATTACCTTTGTTGTTGTCCCACCCGTTGCGATTCCATGGACTTGGCTGTGAGAGTTTGCTTGGCAAAGATACTGGAATGGTTTGCCATTTCCTTTTCTGGCTCATTTTATAGATGAGGAAGCTGAGGCAAACAGGGTTAAGTGACTTGCCCAGGGTTACACAGCTAGTAAGTGTTTGAGGCTAGATTTGAACTCAGATCTTGCTGACTCCAGACCTAGTACTCTATCCACTGTACCACCTAGCTACCCCAAGGATTACATTAGCGATTAAAAAAAAATATCTGGAGAAACAAAAGGGCAAAACTCTCAGGAAGTAGTGAGGGTGAGGGAGGATTAAGAAATGAGGGAGTCTGATAGGACCTGATCTCAGATTAAATACTCAAAACCATGATCATCATAGAATCCTATTTTTAAAAATGAATATATCTGGAGAAACAGAAGGACAAGACTCAAAGGAAGCAGTGGGGGGAAAAGTGAGAAACAAGGGAGTGTTACAAGATTAAATCTCAAATTACATATGCAAAACATTAATCAGAAACGCTTGAGTCTGGGAGACCAACCAGCAGGTAATTTGAGTCAAAAAATAAAAATAAAAAGTTGGTGACTGGATTAGATTAATTACATATAGAAATAGTTAAACACAGTAGGATAGAATTCAGTAAATCAAAGACTAAATTATCCAGTCTGAACTGTGAAGAACCATTGTACCTGAAGCAATGAATTGGTCTAGCCTTTCTGGAAAGCCACATGGAATTGTTCTCCCAAAGCCATTAAACAGTGCCTATCTGTGACCTAGCAATACCACTACTAGGTTTATACCCCAATAAGATCAAAGAAAGAAGCAAAGGACCCATATATACAAAAATAATTAGAGTGGCCTTTTTTGTGGTTACAGAGAACTAGAAACTAAGTAGGATTATCAATTGCAGAATGAATGATCCACATTATGGTTATATGAATGTAAGGGAATATTATACAGTAAGAAATGACAAAAGGGATGGTTTCCAAGAAATATGGGAAGGCTTGTATGAATTGATGCAGAGTGAAGTGAGCAGACCCAGGAGAATAATTTATATGATAATTACAACATTGAAAGATAATAGTGAAACACTTAAGAACCCTGGTTGCAGTGACTAACCCTAATTCAAGAGGACTGATGATAGAGTATGTTATCTACCTCTCGATAAATGGCTTAAGGTGCAGAATTAGACAATATTTTTTGACATAACAGATGTGAAGATGTGTTTAGGTACATTTTTGTTGAAGGTTTTTTTTTTCCAGTTTGTAAAGGAGGTAAGAAAGTGGGTCTTTACCCCTTACCCCCAAACCTCCCTCTCAAAACAAACCCAGACCAGAAAAATCAGAAGTAGTAGACAAACAGGTCAGCTTTGAAAGCTAGTTACATGTTGAATTTATTATATCCATTAAAAGAAAAACATATAATTTGCTGTTTTATTTACAGTCCTCTTTCTGTTCTACAATGTATATGGAATTTTAAAAATTTATGTTTAAGTTTAGATTTTAAAAAGTTATTACAAGGAGGTTTGTAACATAGTTGAAATAGTTATGAATGTTGCCCTTTTAGTGCAAAAAAGGAGTATGTAATCTGGCAAAGACAGCAGTAAAGAAAAGTAACAGCAGAGGGGCAGGAGTATAAGTAATTTAGCAAATGTGGCAAAAATACCAATTTGTGTTCAGCATTTTACTTTTAGAGCCTGAAGGGATGTTAGAACCAGGTGTGTTCAACAAAGGACACCGCTGGCCTGGGCTATTGAAATTACCTGCTTGGTCTCTTGGACTCAAATTTCTCTCCTGCTGTTCACTCAGCTGTCAAATTCAATCTTCCAAAAATGCCCGTCTGATCATATTCCCTCTTCCGCATTCAAAAATGGCTCCCTCTTACTTCCATGATCAAGTCTTAAATCCTTTGGCTTTTAAAGCTGTTCTTAATCTGATCCTCTTTTACCTTTCCAGTCTTCTCACATTTTACTCACTTCTTTGTACTGACACTGACCTCCTTGCTGTTCCTCAATTGTGACTCCATTTTTCAACTGAGCATTTTTACCATCTGTCTTCCAGAACTAGAGCTCTCTCCTATTTGTCTCCTGAGTAATTTCCCTAGCTTCCTTCCTCCATCTCAGCTAAAATCACATCTTCTTCAAGAAGCCATTCCCAAGCCTATTTAATCTTAGTGCTTTCCTGCTGAGACTTTCCCTTACCCCTGTGTTATCGTGGATCTGTCATGTTTGTACATAGGTGTTTGCATGTTGGTCTCCCCTATTAAACTCTTAGGTCTTTGAGAGCAGGGACTGATTTCTGCCTTTCTTTGTATCTCCAGCACTTTTTAAAATTCTTGGCATGTTAATAGACATTTAATGCCAGTCGACTGACTGGAGTGAAATAACTGCAAAGTTTAGAGCTGGATGGGATCTCAGAGGTCATCTGGTCCAGTATCCCTCCTTTGTAGAAGTGGCACCCACAGCCAGAGAAATAAAATCACAGGGAGTAAATGGCAAAGCTAGTTCTGGCTTTGAGAGTCATGTTCAGTATTGGTAAACTGAGAAAAATTAGTTATATAGAGAACTTTAAAAGAAAGAAAGTTCAATCTTTATATGGTTTAAGGTTTTAATAGTATGTATATATTCTGGTAGAGAGCAGGAAATGAACTGTGGGGAGCCTTCATAGGACTGAATGGGTAACTGGTATCTTATGTTCTCATTGGGGACAGAAAAAGTAGGGATTTTTTTTTTGTTTTAAAGATTTTGTGATTGTATCTCATTTTCAGACTTAATCTAAATTTTTGAGGGAGCTCCTAACTAGGAGCTTTCTCATTAACATGATTCATTATCTAAAAAATTTTAAAATTGTAAAGAAGAGATTGCTCACATAACATAGATATCCACAATATAACCCTAGGAAGTGTATAATGGAGAGCAGTTTTCTCTTTACCCTAATTACATTCCATCTGGAAGGGTAGGAAAAATTTTTAATTCCGTTAATGCTTTTGTTTTCTTCATAGGGCTTGTCTTTGCCCACAGCAACAAGTATAATCAAGAGTTAATTTTGTAGAGGTTCTAATTTGTCAGGATTATTACTCAACTCTTATGCGTCTGTTACTAAAAATTCTCTTGTTACATATTAATACCACTGTTATTTTGATTCATATTTAACTGTCCTCTACATAATTTTCACTTTGAACATGGGTGAGGTGATGTATGCCAATATTTCATGCTACAGGGTTATGGAGACTGTTGGGTCGCTTGAACTTGGGAGTTCTCAGCTGTAGTAGGGTTAGAGCCAAATGGAAATCCACACTAAGTCCAGGACTAGTATAGTGAGACCCTGAGAGTGAAGGGTCATGAGATGAATTAAGTAAATGAAAACAGTCCAGGTTGAAAATAGAGCAAGTCACAATTTCTGTGCCAGTTAGCAGTGGGTCAAGCCTGTCCAAGGCCATTGCACTTCCATTCTGGGTGAAGTAGGAAGACCCAGTCTCAAAAAAAAACGTATTCTTAGTTTTGGTCTTCCATTAATTTTAAATAACTTATAGATAAGATCAAACATGAATTCTTTAAGAGTATAGCCTTTTGATAACTTCGCCTTTAATTTTGATTTGATGTAGATATTAAATATTACTATATATCATATACCATATGTTAACTATTACTATGCTCTTGTTTTATACATTGTGTTGAGTATAGATTTTAATTTTAAATTGGTTTGCTATTATTTTATAATGGAAAATAAGAATTTATTTTATTAGGTAAAATACAACTTAATATAAATATGTTAAAATATTCTACCTAATTCTTGATGTTAATACTCTTATAAATGAAAGATCTCTCTTTTCTTTTCCCCAACCTTGCAAAATCTATAAAACACAGGTCTGAGGGTCATTTATGTCTGCCAGTGCGATATACACACTGCTTTCCAGAAGCACTACAGAAGCTTTATCGTGGTGAGTTCAGGTAGGATTATCTTGTTATTCTTTTTACATTTATAAAAACATATTCTTGAGATAAAGTTTTATAAGTAGAAATTATTTCATAGATAAGTATAAGTCTTTTAAAACTACTGAACATGAACTGGGTAACCTGATATAATACTAATTATATCACATTTTCAAATTAGTCATTATAAAAAGTAACATTAACTGAGTCAACATAGTAAAGTGGGTGCAATTTGCCTTCCCTCACCCCTACATAGAAATAATTAAAATTATGGCTGTGACAAATATTTGATATGTGATTTTAGTGTAGCTGCTAGTAATAGTTTTTCCCTGCATTTAAAGAGGTTGGTTTGGTTCTTTACTTAATGCATTTTACTACATGTTTGTAGTAGTTTAGTCGGTCATATAGTGGAAATTTTTGGCTAGAATTGGGTTTTTCATTTTTCTGTGATTTCATTTTCTTTCGCTTCAGTTTGCCCTAATAAATAAGAATAAGTTGAGTTTTCTTAAGTCTAATTCTAGTACTACTCTTCATGTCCATCTTTTCTTTTCAGATACTTCCCTCCCACTCTAGTAAATAGTGGTAATAATGACAATAGAGGTTGTACATATAAAGTACTAGGTAGCCAGATATGTCAGGAAGAAGGCCTAAATTTATTTAAAGGTGGCCAGGTTAGTCTTGCAATTTTATATTTTTCTACGATAGCTCTTATACTCTGAGGAAACTCTTCCCTGGAGTATTCCTAAAGCCACACTAAATCTGATTTGACTATTTGTATTAGTTTAATTACTGCTCAGTATGTCAGATAACATTCTTGTCCCTCCAAAGAGTTTGGGTACCTTTCTAAAATATATATACTTAAGAAGAAGCCCCCTTAGAACGATCAGTCTCATTAAATTTTACATGTGCATGTGCACTTTTTGTGTCTGTTCTTGAAATTGGCATTAAAGAATTAGGGAATGAAAACTTGAAGGAAGTT
Source organism: Pseudochirops cupreus (assembly GCA_028627135.1). Taxonomy (NCBI): domain Eukaryota; kingdom Metazoa; phylum Chordata; class Mammalia; order Diprotodontia; family Pseudocheiridae; genus Pseudochirops; species Pseudochirops cupreus. Next base: position 296,035,391 of record CM053580.1, on the reverse strand, counting down.
TAATTATGTAGAAAATTCATTTAAGTTACTATTTAAATTTAAATGCACCACATTCTTATCTCAATTAGAACTAGAGTTCAGTTATGTTAATGAGGTAACTATAGATTTTTTTTAACAGATTTCCTAGATCTTTCCTTAATAAATCCATTTAGGATTTTCAGAGAGAAACAAAGATGTAATTCTGCTTTGAAGAGATACCTGCCCTAAATAGGCTATCTCTTGACTTTCTTCAGTTTGTTTTTTCAGGTATAAATAAATTATTCATAAAATGATTGGTTTGTATATTTGATGGAATTTTTGTTTTGATAGATAATCTTTATTGTACTCATGTCCTGCTCTGAAATTAGTCTCTTTTTTCCCCCTCTCCAAGGTGGCTATGGAGGCAGCGAATCAGATTATATCTTGAAGGCACTGGAATAAACCCAGTTCCTGTAGATCTCCATGAACAGCAGCTGAGTTTGGATCAACACAGCAAGGCCCTCAACAGTACAAGAATCCACGATCAGAGTAGGTTAATATAGTTAGGGATGTTGTCAATATTACATTCCATTTAAGGTTACGTTGGCTTTTTGTTTTCAATCTTGAGATGACATCTACTCTTTTTTTATATTTGTCTATTCTGAGGTAGTTTATAATTTATTGCTTAAATAAAGTACTTAGAACTGTTAAGAGAGGGCGATTAGGTGGCACAGTGAATAGAGCACCAGTCCTGGAGTCAGGAGGACCTGAGTTCAAATGTGACTTCAGATGCTTAACACTTACTAGTGACTTAAGATGCTTAATACTTATTAGCTATGTGATCTTGGGCAAGTCACTTAACCCCAGTTGCCCTTCCCTTCCCCCTCCAAAAAGCAATAACAAAAACAAAAAACAAAACTTAAGAGAACACTTTGTGGAATGGTCAGGAGACTTTGGTTATGAATGCTTTTTTGGAGTCAAAGATTTTTCCTTCATTTATGATTTCCCTTTTTTCCCCATTAACATAGATAACAAGAGATGAATGTATCAGAAAATGTGGACTCTTTTTTTTTTTAAGCAGATCCTGGAGATAGATTTTTCAACTACTTATCATAGAAGCTCCCTTCACGTATATTTCCTTCCAACTTTGACATTTCATTGCACCATATACTTACTTTTGGCTTTTAGAAATATCAGCTCCTTCCCCCCAACCTACTCTTTCTCTAACACATCTCTCAAGATTTCTATTGAAGTCCTGCCTCTATTGAAGTCATAACTTCAGAGTCATTCCAGCCTCTTTAATTCTTTCTTGCATCTATCACTGTGTCTCCATTCAGACTTTGCTTCCATTCTCTCCTCTCTCCAATCTATCTTCAACACAACTGCTGAAGTTTTGTTTTTTTTTTCATAAGTCTTACTGTCCATTCTTTACTGAGAGTTGCCTGTTGCATTTAGGATAAAATATATACTCAAGCCTAAAATTTATAGCCCTCTACATTCTAATTCCATCTTTTCTTTCCAGTAATATTTCATCTTGCTTCAGTTGATACATTCCAGCATGACTGCATTAACTATACCTCAAACTAATGTTCCATTTTTTTCTGCTTGAATTGTACTGCCTTTTCAATTTGTCTCTTGGAATTGCCTTCCTTCAAGGATAGGTTCAGATATTAAATCTTCCCCAAAGTCTTTCTGATTGTTAGAACTCTTTCCCTTCTCAAATTACCTTGTATTTATCTTTTTAAGGTCAGTATCCCTCCAGTAGAAAATAAGTTCCTTGAACTCAGGGGTGGTTTTATATTTGTCTTGTGTTTCCACTGTCTAGCACAGATGCCTTCTAAATTCCAAATGTTTTGCAAATGTGTGTTTAATTGAGTGATGATTCGGAGGCAGCACATAATCTAGCACAGGGGTGGGGAACATGTGCTCCTCTAGGTCCTCAAGTGCAGCCCTTGGACTGCATCCAAACTTCACATAACAAATCCCCTTAATAAAAGGATTTGTTCTGTAAAATTTAGACTTGATCAAAAAGCCACAGACAGGGTCCTAGAGGGCCATATGTGACCTCAAGGCCACAGGTTCCCACCCCTGATATTTTACCGACCTTCAAGTAAAGTTAAGCACTTACAGGAGAGTTAGCTGCTTAAAGGAGAGGCTCTGTTTTATTTCTGCCTTCCTGTTTCCACTCAGTAGCACAGTTCCTGACACATAATAGGCACTTAATACATGTTGAATGAATGGAATATACATAAAGTCCGTGTCTGCTTAATTCACTGAATTTAGCTACGCTGTCGTGTGGCTGCCACCTTTGAATATTTCACAGTTAGGAAAGACCTGCTGGAGCCCATGTTCTAATGAATGGGCTAGGGTGATATAGGATCACTTATGTGCCATTAAAAGGAATTGAAGTTAGACTTTCGTTGACAACACTTTTAAATATATAAAAGCGTTCTTTTTATTTCTGCCATCTGCAGGGCATGTAACACCTTTGAAATAAAAATCTCAGTGAGTATATATAGACTTATCTTCTGGGTTATATGTTTTAATTCATTTTATTGCAAATGTTTTGAGGTGTCTCAATTCCAAATTTATTTTCTTTCTTTATCTAGAGAAAGCTAATACTAATAGAATTGTAGATGGATATATCTTCAGTCATATGTTGTGGTAAATAGTTTTATACTTAAATTTTTTCCTTTATAATTTTATCCTTGGTGTTTTGTAAGAGCAAATCTAGACACATGGTAGGGCACTTGTGGAGGTAAGAGTGACAGTATTTGTTAAAATTTAAATTGAGCCTGTTTAATCACTGTTCTGGGGAAAACCTTTTTGCTGCAGTGGATCTCTGGTTGGTCTCAGGCCACAGTAACAGTGTTTAGCAATTAAAAGGCATCATTCTAACCCTTCCAACTGCTAAAAAGGCATATATTGGGGGAAGGGCAGAGAGATTTTGCAGGCATAAATTCAGCAGAGACATTTTAAAAGATTAAGCCACTGCATTCCAAATTAGAGAACAGAAAAGGTATGTCTTAATTTTCCCTTTATCCTCCCTTAAACATACTCAAATAAATTCATGATCTTATCAGTTTAGATGTGCCCCTCATTGATAGAGATCACAACTAATCCATGTCTGCCCATCCTCTGTGATTCTTTGCCTTTGTGCTTCCCACAAGTTCACTGCTGGGAGGCCTTTTCTATTGACTTCTTAAGGATGCTAGTGGGAGCACTTCAAACTTATGCCTGTTTTTCACCCTTGCCATATGACCAACCGATGGGTTGATTTTTTATCTTTTATGATTATATATTTTTGCTGATGATATCCTTTATTTTTCTTCTCTTCTTCTTTTGAGTTCTTTCTTATACATTGTAGCCTGCTAAAATCTGCCATTTGTGCCTCCATTTCCCTTTGTGTGATTTTTATTTTCAAGTTTTTGAGGCCATGTTTCTTGTCTCATAGCTATATAACACCACTAATAGAATATTGGTATTTTTAAAAATGAGTCTTTGTTTCTGGAAGAAGGTTGGGATCATTTACAGAGTTTTTCAATTTCCTAGGGGCAATCTAACTTAACTTTGAGCCCAACACATTGTCCAGTTTGTCTTATCTGTTCCAGATATCAATGAATGAAAAAGCTTTTCATGTCCTAATTTGGGCAGTAGATATTCTTCAGACATTTGATTTTTCCTTTGTAGATTGTCAGATCAAATTCTTGAGTCATGATTCTCTTCCAGGAAGCTCAGTAATGGTTCTGGGGCTGGAACCAGCATGATATCATCCACAAATAGGAAAAAGTGAACCACTTCTTACCATCTATAGAGATTGCCTCTTAAACTTCCACTTGGCTGGAAGCTCCTCCATCAAAGGGATAAATGCTTTTGTTGAAAACACATCCCCTCGTTTTATAAATTTCATGATGTTTGTTGACTTTCAGGTCATAAATAAGGTTATTTATATTATGCCTTTCAAGAATTCTTGAAAGATGTGTGGATTAGAGATACCTTCCTGGAAGAGAGCTTATTAATTTGGCATTTAACTCGACTAAATTAAATGCTTTAAAAAAATATCAAACAGCACCAGGAATCTTGTATTCTCTGTATTTTTCAGGAAATTACATAACAGTAAAGATGTGATCTCCTGTAGAATATTGTTTACAAAAATCTACCTGTTCTCTGCTACTACCTTCATTATGTATATGTATGTAGGTGATTTTCTTTCAATTTAATTAAACAAATGTTTATAGTATGCCTTTAACTAAGTCCTCAAAGAGCTTGCATCTTTTAATTTCACAGGACTAGGATCTGAACCTGTTAATTAACTGGTATATGCAGCTCTACCAGTAGAGGTCAGCACCTTTTTGAAACTTAGTTTTCTGGGTTGTTTAGAGCACTAAGAGGTACGACTTGCCCAAGATCACAGAGCCAATATGTGTTAGAGATAAGACTTGAACCCACATTTTTCTGGTTTCTAGGCCACTTTTCTGTTCACTACACATCTGTATATTTTCATATAAGTAGGTATATATGTTGATAGCTGTTTGATGTTCTCGTAGTTATCTCTTTTGGTATTGGGTCTTTTCTATACCTTTGGTATTTTTTTCTCTTTCAGCTACCTTGTGAATCAGTCCTTCCATACTTTGACAGCTGCCATTTCTCATACAGATTTCTTCCTTGTGTCACCTTGGCCTTATCTTGCTGCTTTTGCTTTCTTTGATTTAAGCCTTAAAGTTTTCTCTCTATGAATTGAATGAATTTTATCTTCATAAATAACTTTTAATTTTTCCCTTTGAGAACTTGTTTTGTGTTAAAAAAAATAACATGTAGATCAACAGTCTATCCTATGATTGGATGGGGGACATGTCTGTAGCACATCTAGGACTGTGATGTTGGAATCCCGAGTGTGGTACTTTTATAGTGTTATGCATTTACATAATTTTCATTTAAAAATGTGTGTATGTATATGTATATAAGTACATGTATATATGTATATTGATACAAATATATTTATCTTCCTCTTCACCCAGCAAGCATCCCAGTTGTGTAGATTTTTTTCTAAGAGGAAAAAAAAGTTCTACAAAATCATTCAACACATTAGTTAGTTATGTCTAACAGCATACGCAATATGACAGCAATACACAGTGTGAAATATACCTCAAGTCCCTCTCCTCTTTAATGAAGGGAGAGAGGTACATTTTCAGTATTTTTTTTATTTTTTAATTAATTTATTTTTAGGTTTCAACATTCACTTCCACAAGATTTTGAGTTCCAAATTTTTTCATCTCTTTCTTCCCCCCACCCCAAGACAACATACATTCTGATTACCCCTTTCCCAATCTGCCCTCCCTTTTCTCACCATCCCCTTTCTCATCGCCTTCCCCTTCTATTTTCCTGTAGGGCAAGATAGATTTTTGTACCCTATTGCCTGTGTATCTTATTTCCCACTTGCATGTTAAAACAATTTTTAACGTTTGTTTTTAAAACTTTTGAGTTCCAAATTCTCTTCCTCCCTCCACACCCATTTTCTTTGAGAAGGCAAACAATTTGATATAGATTATACATGTGTAGTCATGGAAAACATTTCCATAATAGTCATGTGGTAAAATACCATATTTCCCTCCATCCTATTTTGCCCCCTCCCCATTTATTCTATTCTCTCCTTTGACCCTGTCCCTTCTCAAAAGTATTTGCTTCTGATTATCTCCTCTTCCAGTCTGCTCTCCTTTGTATCGTCCCCCTCTCTCTTATCCCTTTCCCCCTACTATCCTGTAGGGTAAGCTTGATTTCAATACCCAATTGAGTATGTTATCTTATTCCCTCCTTAAGCCAAATCTGATGAGAGTAAGGTTCACTCATTTCCCTCTCACCTTCCCCATCTTCCATTCTACTGTAAAAGCTTTTTCCTGCTCTTTTATATGAAGTAGTTTACCGCATTCTATCTCTTCCTTTCTCTTTCTCCCAGTACATTCCTCTCTCACTTCTTAATTTTATTTTTTAGATATCATCCCTTATTCAACTCACCATATGTCTTCTGTCTATATGTGTCTGTATATGTATATATGTAGTTAACTCAATAAGCCCCTTATAATTCTTTGTTTACCTCTTCATGCTTCTCTTAATTCTTGTATTTGAAAGCCAGATTTTCTATTCAGCTCTGGTCTTTTCATCAAGAATGCTTGAAAGCCCTCTATTTCATTGAATATCCATTTTTTTCTCCTGAAGGATTATACTCAGTTTTGCCAGGTAAGTGATTCTTGGTTTTAATCCTAGGTCCTTTGCCCTCCAGAATATCATTCCAAGCCCTCTGATCCCTTAATGTAGAAGCTGCTAAATCTTATGTTATCCTGATTGTGTTTCTACAATACTTAAATTTTTTCTTTCTGACTGCTTGCAATATTTTCTCCTTGACCTGGAAACTCTAGAATTTGACTATAATATTCCTAGGAATTTTCCTTTTGGGATCTCTTTCAGGAGGTGATCGGTGGAGTCTTTCAATTTCCATTTTACCCTCTGGCTCTAAAATATAAAGGCAGTTTTCCTTGATAATTTCTTGATATCTATGCTCGTTTTTTGACCATGGCTTTCAGGTAGTCCAGTAATTTTTAAATTATCCCTCCTGGATCTATTTTCCAAGTCAGTGGTTTTTCCAATGAGATATTTCACTTTGTCTTCTATTTTTTTCACTTCTTTTGTTTTTGTTTTATAATTTCTTGATTTCTCATAGAGTCATTTGCTTCCATTTGCTCCATTATGATTTTTAAGGAATTATTTTCTTCAGTGAACTTTTGGACCTCCTTTTTCATTTGGCCAATTACGCTTTTTAAGGCATTCTTCTCCTTATTGGCTTTTTGGACCTTTTTTTCCATTTGGGTTATTATTTTTGCTTTTTTTTTTTTGCTTTTTTTGGAGGGGGAAGGCAGGGCAGTTGGGATTAAATGATTTGCCGAGGTCACGTGGCTATTTTTGTGTGTGTCAGGTGTCTGAGGCCAGATTTGAGCTTGGGTCCTCCTGACTCCAGGGCCAGTGCTCTATTCACTGTGCCTCCTAGCTGCCTTGGGTTATTATTTCTTTTTTTTTTTTTGGTTATTATTTCTTAAGGTGTTATTTTCTTCACTATTTTTTGAGGTCTCCTATAGCAAGCTGTTGATTCGTTTTTCATTATTTTCTTGCATCATTCTCATTTCTCTTCCCAGTCTTTTCTCTTAGTTGATTTTCAAAATCCTTTTTGAGCTCTTTCATGCCCTGTGACCAATTTATATTTTTCTTGAGGGCTTTGAATGTAGGAGCTTTGACTTTGTTGTCTTCTTCTGGTTGTTTGTTTTTATCTTCTTTGTCATCAAAGTAAGATTCTATAGTCTGAGGTTTTTAAAATACTGTTTGCTCATTTTTCTCAGTCAGATACTTAACTTTTTAACTCTTTGTTAAGCTAGGGCTCTGCTTCCAATGTGGAGGGTGTATCATCCCAAGGTTCAGGGGTTTTGTGCAGCTGTTTTCATAGATACTTCTATGGACCTGTAAATTTTCAGTTCTTCCAAGGCGGTATGATTAAAGGAGAGGTGTTTACTCCTCTCCTGACCTGTGGTCTGGTCTGTGAGTGACCACAACTACTCTTTTCTGCCTTGAAACTGTGAAGAGAATGCCTTCTCCACTGCTACCACAAGCTCCGCCATGGTAGTGCTCCTCCTTGCCCCAGGACTACCACCTAGGACTGCAGTCCAGATCCAAGCATGGACAAAGCAAGAGAATCCTGCCTCAGCTCCAGCAAAGAGTTCCCTGTAATCTGTCTATTGGTCAGCCACTTGATCCCCCCACCATCTGTGGGCCAAGAGTTCCAGAAGCAACCGTAGCCATTGCTCCTCTCTCACCCAAGTCCAACAGTTCTTTCCTACTGACCTTCTAAGTTCTCTTTTGCATTTGTGGGTTGAGAAGTCTGGAAACTGCCACAACTGCCAGTGATTCAGTCCCCTGAGGCCTGTTCCTGGTTTGCTGGGGTCTGGTCTGTGGTGGCCTATTTTGTGCTGAATTGTGCTCTTCTCTTAGATTAGTGCAACAGACCTTTCCTGTTGACTTTCCTGGTTGTCTTGGACTGGAAATTTGTTTCACTCTGTCATTTTGTGGATTCTGCGGCTCTAGAATTTGTGTAGAGTCATTTTTTACAGGTATTTGGAGGGGTTTAGGGGAGAGCTCAAGAAAGTCCCTCCTTTTACTCTACTGTCTTGGCTCTGATCCTTGAGAGGTACATTTTCTTAAATCTTCTCTTCGTTATTTTAATTACACAATATTCAGTTTCATTTTATTGGTCATTCCCTTTACATTGCTGTGGCTATTGTGTATGTTATTTTTCTGGTTCTAATTACTTCACTATTCAGCAGTTCAAATAATGCTTCTCAGAATTCTTTATTTGTTTTTTATTGCAGTGTAATAATATTCTGTTTTGGTTTTGGATCACAATTTCTTTAGCCATTCCACAATCATTGGGTTTAAACTTGGTTTCCATTTTCTTGCTAGTAGTTCTGCCCCAGACTTACTTAGCATTCTGTTACTCAGTGGCAGGGATAGAGAAACTGGATGACTTTGGACTAATAAATGTAAGAACTAATTTAAGGGACGAGTATGTAGGCATCATTGATTGTTTGGATGGGTTAGTAAATAAGATTCCTGTAGAGTAGGGGGAGTTGTTCCATTTTTTCTTTACTATCTAACACAGGACCTGAATGTGTTCTTATTAATAAGTGTTTTTTGTAATTGAATGTTGGTAGTCATAAAAGATGATAGGCTGAAAGTTCTGAGTTAGACTATTGTATAAAACAAAAGCAAGGTGTTGCCAGCTGCTAGAGATGTTTGAGTAATCTTAAATTTGTGTTCGATTCAGAAGATAGTGGGATTCTTTGCTTGGCCTTAATAGTGGACAGATATATTTATTTTATCTTTTGTTTGACGAATCTTAGATTTTTCACATTCATGCTGAACAGAAAAGTTGTCATTTTCATGCAAAAGGTATTTTTTAAAAAAACTAGAAATATATTAGCATTTATACACATAAATGAATGTTAATTAAAAATGACACATCTGTACTTAACTTCAGTGAAGCTCACAGTTGGGGATTAGGGAATCATAAAGGTTAGTCACTTTTTTGGGAATAAGGTTCAAGATTTTTTCCGTATCTTCAGTATCTTGTCAGATTCCTTGAGAATTGATTCTTCAGTGCCCTCAAAATCATGTTGTGTCTAGCAACTTCCGAATATATGATCTAGTTAAGCTGTTCTTTCCATCTTGTTTCTTCATTTTTAACGCCTCATATAGCACATCTAGGACTGATAATAGATTTCAAATGTGGTGGTTCTTCTGACCTTCATGGTGAAAATAGTTTGTTACAGAAGTCATTATAGATCTTTTCCATTTTTTTTTTGTTTGGTATTATCCCTCTTCAAGTTTCATCTTCACTGCTATTTGAGTGGTTTTTCTCATTTGGGTTTCTGGTCAACCTTTCTATAAATTTATTCCTCTTACTGCTGCACACTGTTTTATGGTAATACCACCTGCTCTTTTACCATCTATAATTTTAATGAGATATAAGATCTTCACTGTCCATTAATAGGCCTCATGTGGAGCCCATTAAGGGAAGCTTACTTAGGGGAGGCTTATTTGTAGGAATGCTTTCGTACCTCTAATTAGGCACCGAGTCATGAGGGTTGTGATGCCCTGTGACCCTAAAAAGGATATATATACTCAGAGATTAGCATTTTGCTTGGGGGCTTACTCATTGGAAGAGTGTTCTTGTGATTTGACCAGATGAGGCTCAGGGTAGCCATTACGGAGTGTGTGTTGTCCCCCCTCCTCCACCCCCTCCCCCCGCTTTAAAAAATCCAGATATTGATGCTTCTCTTTCTGGTAACCATGTATGTATTGCCTTAGTCAGACAGTTGGATCTTTCTGTTGATCTGTGCTTAATTTCTTAGACAGAAGCCCTGTCTGTTGGTCTTTATTTCTCTGCTTATATTTTCTTTGTTTTGATTGTCTCTGAAGTTCAAAGTGCTGATTTTTCCCCTGAACTAATAAATGTAATTAAAAAAGATTGTTGACCCCTTGAACAACTGTTTTCCCTAGTAAAGCAGATCTAAGAACCTGTGCTAGCAGCCATCCTGGGTATGCCAGTGTGGTTGCTTCTACACTATCCTTTTCAGTTAAGGTTTTGAAAACGAGTTCATATTCTCTGCTTAGCAAGATCAGATGTTTTCTGAATGAGGCTGCTTTCTGGGCTCTTAGATCTCCTTATTGTGGTAACTCATTTATATAAATTAAAATTTAAGAAATGATTATCATCTGTTAATGGCTATTCCTCCATCTGTATTTTTCCAAGCAGTTTGATTGGTGTTCTGGTTGTATTCTATCTTTCTCATTTTACTTCTCATTTCATATTAATTTAGAACTTTATTCTAGCAAATTGGAAGTTTGAGTTTACATAGACAGCTAATTTGAGAATCACTTCTCCATGAGTGATGAGATGAGTCCTGTCTGTTAAAATATAATTAGTAGTTTTGTTACTTATATGATAGGTCTTTCTTTATATTTTGGTTGATAAAAAAAGAGAAATGAATTGAGGAACAAAGGATCATCATAAAATGATGATGGAATAGTAGGTTTAGTATGACAAAGTAGGATTGGTAAAGAGAGATATTTGAAGATTATAATCATGGTGGAATTTCAAAGCTCCAGAGCCTTTCTGTGTTAGAGGTAGTACAGTTCTAACCAGTAGTGATGGCTAAGGCTCCAAGAGGTTGTTCGTCCTCAATTGTCACTCATTCATAAGTTCTAGTGATGTTTAATCTCATATTACAGTCATTAATATGCACCAGCATAGTCCTTACCTCTATTTCTGGGCAAAAGTTAGCTTCTGGTAGTCCCCCTGTTCACGTCAGGATTTTACTGTCTCTTCAGAATTTTTCCTTAAACTTTTCTCTTTTCCCTAATTCAACACAATTTCTCAGAGAACTATCTATACATTAACTTAATGATACATTATTCTTTAGTAGGCCTCTTACCTCAACCCATAGCCTATTTACCCCCTTACCTATCATAAAATAAATACGGTAGAGCAAAAAGGTTTATTGAATCACAGTGAGGACCTAATAGAGGTTATCTGACATAAATTTGTAGTGGTGAAATCAGTTTAATTTTGTGACTTTCTCCAGTGATACTCAGCAGCCTTGGAGCAGAAACACAGAAATCGTATGGTGAGGGTTACCCAGGAATGAGGATTCGCAGCTCGGGATCAGTGGAAGGTCAGTGGGATAAGAGATTCTAGGAAGTGTAGGTAGTGAGACAGTAAAGTGGAAAACATGGGGTAAAAACTTCAAAGAGTTTGGAGGAAAAGCAAGCCAGAGTACTGGAGAGTTGGGTTGGAATAATAGGAAAAACATATTGAGGGACTGAAGGCCGCAATAAGAACAAACGATAGGTAGCTGACTAAGAAAGTGGAAGAGGTAGAAGATAGATCTTTCATGGTCAGATACTTTGGAAGTGATGCAGTTCTGGTGATTATGGTTAAGTGTGATTGCTGTGAGATGGACGAGGTTGTTGGAGTTGATGACATTAAAGAGTTGAGAGGTTGGATTGCTAAAGGGAGTTATCAGTGTAAACTCTGCAGTCTTTGAGGTTAGTGGTATGAAACTGGGATAGAGTAGAAGACTGAACCATATGTTAAATTCTGAGAATATTTCTGGGAGTCAGTGGATAATTGTTGCAAGAAGGTAGTATAAATGAATTGAATGGACCTTTGAGGGGTGGAAGTACAGGAATTGTCTTATATGTAATTATGATATCCCTCTAGATTGAGTCAGTTCAGTACATGTTGAATGTAAGCTTGTTGAGGGCAGGGACCGTTCATTTTGTCTTCAGATCTCCAGTGCCCAGCATAGTACTTTGAACATAATAAGTACTTAAAAAATTATTTTTGAATTAAAGCCTATTTTGCGACAAGTTCTTTGCTGAGTGCAGGGTATGATAAAGTTTGGATAAAATGTAGTTCTTATATGTCATAGAAGTTATGGTTTAGTAGAAAGATATGATATACAGGGTGTCCCAAAACACACACTTTATTAGTTCAGACCTCTATAATAACTCTTCTTTTTCAGAAAAAAAATTAGAAGTTATTAACTGTATACATATTTTGAGGATGTATTTTATGTACAGTCTATTATAGTAAAGAATAACAACCCTTAAGCGTAATGGAAATGTATAAACTAATTTGTTCATTTCAGGAGAGTCAGATGTTGATCTTTGAGGTGACATTGCAGTTGATCTTTTGAAGGACGGCTAGAATATTGCATTCAGGATTTTTCTATTGATTGACAGGATTTGTTGCTTCATTTTTCTTTTAGTGATTGCATTTGGGGGGGGAATAGAATATTTAGGATATAATACTGCATACTGCTTTTTGATATCTTGCTTTTTGCCTTTTGTGTCTTTTATTTTTAGTAAAGGAGGATATTTTTTTTGTATAGGAACTTGAATTGAATCTTGGCTTTGCCACTTATTACTTATGTGAACTTAGGCGGGTTGCTTAACCCCATGGACCTTACTCTCATATCTAAAGTGAGGGAGTTGGACTAGATGACTCCTAAAGTTCCTCAAAGCTCTAAATCTTTGATCCTGTGAATATTCTTGAGTTTGCTGGAGGCTTAACTATCTTAGTGACACATTAAGAGTAAAGAAAACAGTGACATGTTCAGATTAAAGAATGTAAGAGCTGTATAGTGTGACATACTCCGAGTATGGAAATTTTGACAGAATTTTTCAAAATTCAGAATGCTTTGCTTTTTATCTGGTAAAGACTTTTGTTCTTACATGTGCACCTGAAAAATTACCTGATAAAATTTTTGCACATTTTTATGTGGTACTGAAGATGGTAAATTTAAGTCTGTTTTTTTTTCTAGCTATGAGGCACTTAACATACATGGTGTTAGATAATATAGGTGTGCCTTGATGTAATGTACATGCCCTAAAAGTTCTGTGAATAAGATTTTTATAATTTAGATTATGTTTTGTGAGGGGATTTACCATAAAATGATAAATATCATAAATTATCATAAAATTTTTTCAAATGGTAAATTAAAGAATCATTTTAATAAATGATTACCCTTATTTTGTCTTATAAGTGTAAACTTTCAAATACATGTTTAGGGTGAGTTGTGCTTACTTTGCTTGTGAAAGTAAAATGTTTTGACTTGTCTGATACTATGGTAAAAAACTTAAGAGAAGTATGTTTAGTAGGACTTGTGAGTCAGATATCATTATTAAAAAGTTTGTAAAGAGGTACTTGAGTTAATGTTGAAGATAGAGGATGTGATTATCATGTGGGTGACTTTACCTTTTGGAGAAAGGATGGATGGTATTTTGAATTTTTCTCTCAGGATAAATTTATTTAATTGGTATATATTTAATGTGCACATTTCTAAATTCAAAAATAGAGGGAGAATCTTACTAAATAAAAATTTTATGTTGAAACATTCCTGTATGTCTGTGTCTACACACACACACACACACACACACACACACACACACACACACATACACACACACATGCATATATAGGTTTATATATATATGTATATATATATATACATATATAGTTAATATTAGCAAATGTCTTGGCCATTTATATTTCTTTACCTGCAGGATCTGAGGTTTCTGGGCCACAACTTTTACCAGTGAGAGCACTAAATGAAGTCTTCATTGGGGAGAGTTTGTCATCCAGGTATGTTAAAACTTCTGCTCTTAATTTTGCCATTTTTATGTTTGTTACATAGTTCTTTGGAAATTCATCGAATTTTCAAAACATAAATTTGAAAGATTTTATTTTTACTCCTTGCTTTAGTTGATTAATTAATGGTTTTGCATGGAATATATGTTTTAATTTTGTATTTTTTCATTCTCCTCTTTCTTTTAAATTCATTCCTCTATTTTGGTTGCTTCCAGACTTTAATTGTTTAAGTTTGCATCCTAGAGTTAAAAAATACCAGGGAAACGTTAGATCTCAGATGGGTGTATAAAACACTATAAAGCTGACTTAGCTGTTGGTTGTACTTCCAGTACTTGTGTAATTTCTCTTCCTTTTGCTAATTTTATTGTGAAGAGTAGGAGCTTGAGACTTAAAGCTATCTCTTTGCATGGTTATTTGCCATCCTAGCAACCAACCACTAGGAACCTGATTTATAACTTATCTTTCCGCCTCTTGGTACATCTCTCAATTCTCTAATAATTACATAAAGTCTGTAGTTTGCTCCAGATCAAATCTTGTCAACAGTTGATATTTATAGTGAGAAAAAAAAATTCCTCAAACTCTATGTCCACTTACCTCAGGCAGTATTGTATAGGACAAAATGGCCAACGCAATAAAAATTTGATTATCTTCTTTGGTGTTAATAGATTTGATCTGTATGTTTCAGTATAGTAGAGAAATTATTGTATGAAGACAAGTATTTATAAGGCTTAACAAGTCTAAAGTGAAATAAGATCAGTAATGTATATTTTTGTGTGCTGGCAATAATAAAATGAGAACATTCTTTTTTCTATTTTATTATATACCAAGGAGAAAACTTTGAAGGAAATTGGAAAAAGTTCACCTCTTTCAAGTACTTTTGCGCTATCCAGGCCCCTTGTTACTTCATAGGTTATTATCCCTGGAAGGAACCTAATTTCACTTCCCTCTTTTGAATTGATAGGAGTCATATTGCTTTTTTGGTCCCTTTCCTTCTTATGCTGTCATTCATATTTATTAGATAAAAGCCTGTAGTCATAAACATTCTGTGTACTGTACTTTGTAAGACTGCAGCATATTCATTTGTGATGCTGTTCTTTAGAGTAAAATTTGGTGTATACTGGTTCAGGTCTTCAACCCCATGCAAGAGATTTTGGTTATTGTACCCAAAGAGTTTCTATATCACAGTATCTGATTGACATAGATACCAATCATATTATAATGAAGTTGCTCTGTATTTTATATTTTCAAAGTGCTATATATTCCTAATAAATCTGCCTCATTGATAAGCCTAAGGTATGTTTAAAGTTAGGAACACTTAACCCGTTAAAAAACCCAAAAAGCCCTTTTTTTTTTTCCATTTGTCCTAACCTAGAATGTCTCATTCTTGGGCTGTCGCTGTGGACAGTGTAAGAAGAGCTATAACCACTCTAAAGGGACTGTGAGTTTCTTTAAAAAATCGTTTTCCTGGAACAAAATTCCGAGGATTGACTAATAAATCTGCATGTGATAATCATGTTAATTTGTCCAGTATAATCTGTATTATCCCCTGTACCCTTTTATCTTATTCTTAGTTTTTTTTCTCTCCTCAGACTCTAATCACTCTTTTCTTGTGTTATCTTACTCTGGCCCTACCCTCCTTCTTACTTTCTTTCATAAATCCTTTTCCATCCTCTTTAATTTCTTCTACTCCTCCCATTTCCTTAAATTTCCTTTCTTGATGTCATAATATCCTTTACTATTATTTCAGGCCATTTTGGCTTTTGCTGGTGTTTTCCTTTTTAGCTTCAGATGCTTTTGGTTTATTACATTGCTTTCTCTTTTCCTTTTTGCATCTCCTGTGTCTCCACATGCCTTTGATCCCATTTGTCTGTTTGCTCTCAGTATGGTGACAGCCATTCCTCCTGCTTATGTGGGCCTTGTTTGTCTGGACATGTGCAGTAAATGGGCCACCCTCATTGTACATTTTCTACACAGACCAAACACGGCTGTGATTAAAGAGAAAATACAGATGAGGAGAACAAAACCTTATATTTTGTGAGAAGAATTAATGATATGTGAGATATTGACCAAATCGAACCCTTTCAGAAATAACAAAAAAGTTTGTATTAGAAGATAATTCTTTCTTGGACCGGTGTGACAAACAGGTTTAATTTAATTTAATTTAACCTAAACAAATAGGTTTAATTGCTTAAAAGGCTACACCTACAAGTTTTTCCTTACCTTCTGCTAAAATGATTACTTTTCTCTGCCAGGGATAATATCCACCGCAACTAATAATGGTATCTTTCAGAAACCCCCAAACAGTTGGAAATCACCCAAAATTACATTTCAATTTAAAAATTTTCCCTTGCATTTAAAGGTAAAGGTAACTCATTTGATTTGAGATACATCTGTTAAGAGCAAATGATCTTTCCTTTTCATCACCAATTTTACCTAGTGCTATATTTTTGAATTTTAAGAAGTAGTTGAGATTTTCTTTGCACTCTAACCAAATATTATTGTTATATTAGCCGGTTCAAAGGCAAGCATAGTAGATCACTTAAAATGTAAGTAGTTCTCATGTAACTTGGTTCAGGGACTGCTAGATACAGTATTTAGTAAGTATTCATTTCTTTAGAGAAATGAAGCCCACTTAAGTTACATTCTTTTGGGCAGTGAGGTGAGTCATTTTACTATATGCTATGAGGACAGGAGATACCTCCAAGAATGACCTGAAGAAGTTTCTTTTAGAAATTTTTTACAGAGTGATTGTGAAAAAGGAACAATGAGTCAGACAAAGTGGGATTTGATTTTATTTTTTAAAACAAAAGCTGGATCAGTTTCACAGTCACAATAGAACGAAGTACCTTTACCTAATTTAGAATTTATTTATTTAGAATTCAGTGGTTCTAATAGTGGGCTATGTTCTGTTTTACTCAGGGTGAACTATAAATCCTGCAAACCCAGTTTTACATTTTCAATTCATAGGGCTTCCTACTATGAAATCTCAGTTGATGATGGTCCCTGGGAAAAACAGAAGAGTTCAGGACTCAATTTGTGTACTGGAACAGGATCAAAAGCCTGGTGAGTCACTGGATATTTTGCTTTTTAAATTTTTAGTGGTTGTAAGCACTTCAGTTTACTTGACTGTCTTATATCAGGGCTTCTGAGAGTTCTGAGAAAAAAGAAAGAAAGAATCTAATATTAACATTTTTGCCCCTCCTCAGAAGTGATCTGTGTGACTTTGGTCAGGATACTTCCTTTCTGACATCTTAGTTTCTCAGTATTTAAAATGAGAGTATTGGTTTGAACGATTTCTAAGATCTCTTCTAACTTCAAATCCTGTAATCTACGTTGTCCAAAGAGTATGGGTTCTTACCATATTTTGTGTCATGACCCCTTTGGCAGATTTGGTAAAATCTATGGAGCTCTTGTCAGAAGTATGGTTTTAAATGCGTAAAATAAAAAAAATAAAATACATAATATTACAAAGGAAATACAGTTCTCAGAATATTTTTTTTAAAAAGTTCACGGACCCCAGGTTAAGAACTCCCACCTCAGTAGTAGAGGGACCTCAGAAGGTCTGCAACTTCTTTCATTACTTTTGAAACACAGCAACAGCCAATCTGTACCATTTACCATAGCAAGAGCTTTGGAGAAATGTAACCAAAATGGAAAAATTGATACCATGAGCTGGAAGGTCTCCATAGGAGTGCAACCAGAATGGCAAAGCTCTGTCTTGCGGCAATTATGTAAAAAATCAGGGAATATTAAGTTTGAGGAAGAGAGAACCATGGCAGACATGGTAAATATTTAAGTATTTGAGAGGGCCATTATATGAGAGATGGGATTCATTCTGGCAGAACTAGGAGTTATTACAGAAAGGTAGATTTACACAATGAAATGAAAAAAATATCCTAACAAATTGTAGGGAATGGGATGGACTGCTGCTCAGTAAGTAGTGGCCTCTTCCTCACTGGAGGCCTTTAAGAGAAGACACCTATCTGTTGTAGAGGCAATTGTTATTCAGGTACGAATTGAAGTAGATGCCCTTCAAGGTCCCTTCTAACATTAAGATTCTGTGATTATCTGAAATGATATGTGACCTTTTGGTAATACTTACGCATAAAAACATACTGAAGAACAACTAAGAGTAATAGAAAGAAGTGAAAATTACGAAGAAATGAAAATTACTCATGTGCATAGGGTGCTGAGGGCATGTGCCTTTGACTCCATCCCTTCCCATCTTCAGCAGATTATTGCACAGTGACACCAAGTCACTCCCCTACTCAGTGAACACAGTGGCATCCTACTGCCTCTAGGATCAAATGTAAGTTCCTTGGCTTAGTTTTTAAAGCCCTTCATCACCAGACTGCAACCTGTCTTTCTGTCCTGGGTGTACATTACTTCTGCTACACTCTGTGATCTAGCCAATATGTCCTGCTCTCTTCCTTACACACAGTGCTCCATCTCCTGTCTACCTTTGTGTTGCCATCTAGATGTGTGGAGTGCACGCCTTCCTTTCTTGACTCTAATAGAATCCCTCACTTCCTTCAAGATTCAGATCAAGTACTACCTTCTAGAAGAAGTGTTTCCTGGTTCCCTTCAGTTGCTAATGCCTTCCCTCTTGAACTGCCTAGAATTTGACTACTTTGTTTTTGTTCTCTCTAGATCTATTCTTTATATTTATATATGTCATCGTCTGTCCAGTTAGTATCTATTGATATTGTTTTGTTCCTTGTATTGTATCCCCAGTACTCTTAGCCAGTGCCTCACACATAGTAGGAGCCTAAAAATATACTCGTTGATAGATGATAAATGGTGGTTGGTTGATTGATCATGGAATAAATGAGTAAATGGGGAACCCGGGCTTCTTGAAGTTTCTATGTCCACACAGTAATAAGTTAGAGTCACCCTGATAAGTTTATCTCAGGATTTTGTTATGACGTTGTACTCGTGAGTTGGTCCAGAAGACCTCATTAATAACATAGACCTTGAAGGTCTTTATGAACTATGTGACATTCTGCCATTTAGAGATTTTTAAATTATTTGCCCTCTTAGTCTGTACAAACAAGGTTGTTTCCAGCTCTTGGTCTGTGATTCTTTTAACTCTGAGACTGCTCATCCAGTGTAGAGGTAATTGATGAAATCTGAACTTTTACCTCTTTTGCAATGCTCCATTCTTATCAAGCTTTCCCAGGCCCTGTGACTGATAGATGACATGAAGGCAGCAGTTGTTTTGGGGGCTTGGATCCTCATGGATCCGTAGGCTACTTTCCCACTTGGTGTAAACTCTGGTAACATCTATGCTGCCGTGTATCTCAGATTTCAGGAGGGCTGATATCCCAGGGGTGGATGCAGACAGAGATGGCACATTTGTTCCTAATAAAGAAGCCTGTTCGAACCATTAGTGAGTATACTTACTGGCATGTTCCTTGGCTCCTTGGACCCTGAGAGAGAACTTTTACCATCTCAATTGATACGTCTTGGCATGGTCAGCATGGTGTTGTTCCAGTTAAGCCCTCTTTTGTTCAACAGACTTTCAGTGAATTATGAGCTGTGTAACTTTAAGCTTGTAGTAAAATATATTAAATTTAAAATTCTACGTTAGGATTTCTTTGAATATTTTTGATCCTAGGTTTTGCTGACCACCTGTAATAACTTGTGAAGACAAATGAATTAGCTAATATACTTTTCTGACCCTTTTGTTTTCCTCCTTTGGTATACCATTTTCTCAACACCCATTTAAAAGAAATTGAAATAAAACACAGTCACCAAATTTCTGTGTGAAAATCAGCCATATGAAATTAATTTATCAGTATCTGATAGCATTCATAAACTCATAGACTTAGATATCCCAACTTACTGTTAGAAAAGACCTTTGAGGTCATCCCAATACAATATCCCACCAACTTTCTCTGTGATTTAACTAAAGGCATGCCTTTTGTCTTTTAAGCAAGTGCTGCTTCCCAGAGACTCCCAGGGCTGTGAGAAAGACCTAGCACAACAGGAATGTTTCCTCTAATGCACATGTTCACTAATTCTCCTCAGAAAGAATTTGGCTCTAAGCATGGGAACAAAAGAGACAAATTCTTTATCAAGTTTAATTCATAAGTAAGGGCGGTGCTTTGTATTTTTTTAAGATTCTCCTTCAAAAGTAACAGCTATTGGTGTTTCACTAAAAAGAATTAAAAGGCAAAAATATCATTAAAGCAACAATATAAGAAGTGCAGAAAAGACCAAATAGCTCTCTTATTTCATACTTCCCCTTTTTTCCCCACAAGATGTTGTGATCATCATTAATTATCCCTAAAAGCAGAAAGAAGGTTAGGAGACAAAAGTGTCTCCCCCAAATATACTGTAAATCTCTTTCTCTGATACTTTTTCTGGGCAATTTTGATTTAAGCAACAGCAGTTATTAAAATAGTATTTCTTAAGATAGCTATCTTTCTTCTTTATGAAGCACTTAATGTGGGCTGGGTAATATATGCTGGGGCTGCAAATATAAGCCGACAAAATAGTGCCTGTCTTCCAAGACTTATATCCTAGTGGGGATGGAGGAGAAGACAACAGATAAAGGGAAACTGGCCAGAAGGCTTTACGTGCTGCAGTGGGTAGCGGTGTGGAGTCCTGGGCCTGGCAAGATGTGGCAAAGGCTGAACTCAAGGACACAAAGCACCTGGAAGCAGAATTTATATCCCTGAGGAGGTGGTAGTCGGTTTTGTGCTCAGACAGTTTACTTCCAGGGAGGTGAGAGCCTATTTTGGACACAGAGAAATATAATATATTCCCTTTTTGTTTACAAAATACAAATTTGTGAAAAGTTGAATAATAAGATGAAATAAATAACAGTTCACTTAATAACAAGAGATAATCACGAAGTATGTAATTGTCAGGGGAGTGATATAGACAGTAAGTGCTATAGTAGTTCCAAGGAAGAAGAGAGTTCTTACTACCTCTACAGTCAGACTTAAAATGGTTCTATATTCCTTGGCTCTATTTCCTGACCTCCCA
This sequence comes from Pseudochirops cupreus, assembly GCA_028627135.1. Classification (NCBI taxonomy): domain Eukaryota; kingdom Metazoa; phylum Chordata; class Mammalia; order Diprotodontia; family Pseudocheiridae; genus Pseudochirops; species Pseudochirops cupreus. The sequence goes on along the minus strand of CM053580.1, from coordinate 296,014,687 downwards.
GTCTTCATTTCCCAACCCTGTGCTAGTATAGTGAAACTGCTTTTCACCAAGGTTACTGGTGACGTTTTAGCTGCAAAATCGAGGGGCCCTTTTTCAGTCTACATCTTTATTGGCCCTACATCTTTTCATATTGTCAGCCGTATATTTCTTATGGATATTCTCATCTCCCTTAGTTCTTGTGATGTTACCTTTTCTTGGTTTCTTCATACTGCTCTTCTTACTCCTCAGTGTCCTTGCTAAATCATCATACTTGTTCATATGTTATGTGGGTACTATATTAGGTTTTATATGTATATACTCATAGTGATCTCATTGACTCCCATGGCTCTAATTATTTTTCTGTATGTGACTCATAAATCCATGTATATCTAGCTCTAATTTCTCATGAAATTCAGCACCTGTTTACCAGCTGTCTGTTGGACTTGTCTACCTGCATATTCTGTTGTCGTCTCAAACTTAACACATCCAGTGTGGAATCCATTCTTTTTATCTCCATATCCCTTTTTCCAAAATTAGGATTTCTTTTGATGACCCCACCATCAATTTCATCTATTAACAATCTTGGAGGCACTTTAGACTTTTTTTCCGTCTCTCTCAGCTATGTTTGTTAGCCAAGTCTTGTTTCACTCTATTATTTTGAATCTGTCTCTTATCATTGAGTCTGACCTAATTGAGGCCCTCATCTCTTCTGTACTATTACAGCAGCTTCCTGATCGATCTCCCTAATTCCCATCTCTCTCTTCCAATCCATTTTCCACACATCTGCCAAAATTTTATTACCAAAACATATTTGACCAGGTCATGTCACCCCCATCCAAATCTGTTTTGTAGGATAAAACATAAAATCCTTCCCTACCTGGCTCCCATATGCCTTTTCAGGATCATTTTATGTTACCTCCTTTTATGTACTCTCTGTTCCAAGCAAACCTGGCTGCTGACTGTGCTTGTACACAGCATTCCATCCCCTGCCCACCTAGCTTTGCATAGATGTTGTTTGTAATTCCCTTCCTTTTTACTTTGGCCTCCCAGAATCCTTAGTGTTCTTCAAAGCACAACTTATGTTCCGCCTTCAACTTGAAGCTTTTCCTGTTTCTCCCAAACTGTTAATATCCTTCTTCCCAAAACGGCTTAATTCTTAGGATATAATGTGTATATAGTAATGTATGTGCATAACATAGGCTTCTTAAGGCCAGAGACTATTTAATTTTTATCTTTTTGCCCCCAGCCCCTACCACAGTGCTTGGCACACATAGTTGGAACTTAATAAAGGCTGGCACAAAAAATAAATTGGGCTGGGGGAGACTGGAATTCAGATTCGTTGCAGTGGGATATCTTTCTTGTATACTTTATTTTATTAACATAATTTGACTTATGCAGATCCTTCAGAAATTCCTTTTCCATAAAGTAGTAGCATAAGAAAGTCAAAGACAGAGAAATTCCATATATACATATATATATATATTCATAGGAGCACTTTTTTGTAGGATAAAAGACTTGAAAACCAAGTAGCTATCCAACAACTGGAGAATAGTTAAATAAATTGTAGTATATGATTGTACCGTAAGAAAGAGAATTAAGAATTTCAGAGAAACAGAAGACTTATGAGCTGGTGAATAGACATTACCATTTTGTAAACACCATGATAGAAGTTGAAAGACTAATGTATGTCATCTTCATTGCTTCAGTATTCTCTCCTGTTAAACCAAAATAAGCATGAGGCAACATAAATACAAATCTTTATCACCAGCGGTGAGAATCTGAAGTGATCTCTCTTCTTAGTTAGTTGTGTTTTAGGTTTAGGCGGAGAGTTGTAAAGTAGTGCAAATGGTTGTGGTTCTAAGTTTAATTCAGCAAATATTTATTAATCATCTATAACATGCAAAGCACTTTGCTAGATGTTAGAGATAGAAAAACAAAAATGAAATGCTAATTGTCCTTACACACTTTATTTTCTCCTGATTGAATATAACATATAGACAGGAACTCCAAAAATTTCATAGAGATAGAGGAGGTAGATGGGACCTAAGCTGAGTCTTGAAGGCAGATAAAAGATTCCGTAAGAGGTAATTAAAGAGATTGTTAGTAAACATGTTGGACAAGAAGTAGTAATTGCTGACAGCCGGGCTATGATCATTAAGAATAGTTTATGGTGCTAAATGTGGTTATTCACACTTAGGATCTGTACCACTGGGGAGGTTGAGGTGGTGGGTCGTTGGAGCGTGGGAATTCTGAGCTGCAGTAGGGTTAAAGCCAGTTGGGTATTTATACTAAGTTCTACACCAAAGTGATGAACCCACAGGAGTAGCAGCCACTGGGTTTCCCTAAGGATGAGTGAACTGGCCTAGGTCACAGAACAAGTCAGACAAAGCTTCTGTGCTGATCAGCAGTGGGGACAGGCCTGTGAATGACTGCTCCACTTCCAGCCTGGTTGACATAGGGAGACCAAAACTTATGGTACTTTTTATAGTAGCAACAAAGTAGATAGATGCCAGCAGTTGGGTGATGGACAGACAAGTTGTGGTGCAAGAATGTAAAGGAATATGACAGCTCTGAAAAAATGTTGAATATAAAAAAGTGTGGGAAGACTTGTGAAGTTTTACAAAGTCAGTCAAATTAGAACCAGGAAAACAATATATGCGAATGACAACAGGGTCAGTGGGAAGAATGATGACAAAAAACTGAAATGGGATTCTCTGGTTGTAATGACCAAGACCGGCCTCTAGAAAGATGTATGAGAATATGCCTCCTTTCGTTTTTGTTAGAAGGGAGGGAACACTGTATATAATTGTAATCTTGGTTGATGTGTTGATTAGTTTTGCTGAGCAGTTTTTCCTACCTCCTTGTTAGAAGAGATGTCCCTTTAAGAATTGGAGGGGAAAGAGAAATACTGTGAAATACAAGTAATGTAAAATAAAAGATACCAGTACAAAGATAAATTTGTAAAATAGGTCATACCAGAATTACTTTCTTTTGTTAGTAGTGTTACGAAAATGATAGATCAGGTGAATGCAGTGTATTTGGTTTACCTAGATTTTGTCAAAGTATCTCATAAAGTTCTTGTGCAAAAAATGGAGAGCTATAGTCTAGGCAGCATGGATATTTAAATTTGAAGTGGTTGGAGGGTTTATTAGACTCTAGAGTAGTTGTTAATATTGAATGTCCAGCATCAGGGGTCTCTAGTGCTGTGCCCCAGGAATCTTGTGCTTGATGTTCAAAAACAAATTTTTAGCAATAACCTGGAAAAATATAAAGCTGTCATATTTATCACATTTTCAGGTGACACCAAACTGGGAGAAATAGCTAACATTGGATGACATTGTCAGGATCCAAAAAGATCTTAACATGCTGTAATGGTGATAAGAATTAGAAGATCTTCCCTGCCCTAACCTAATAGGCTGAATGTAATCACATGGAGCTTGTGGTGCTGAAGGGTGGAGCAGAGCCCACAGAAAGCTGGGAGTGAGAGCAGTTAGATAGAGGGAGGAGAAAAGATGCAGGCAAGGAGACAGCTAAGCTTGTGAGTGTTCGTGAGAAGACTAAAGCTATGGTGTTGCTCTCTCTGGTGATAGGGTGTATTAACTTCTTTGTTGCTATGATGGATTTGACTTTCTGTGTAGGAATTTTGCTTTCTTGTTTGGGGATTTAGTTTTCTGGTGTCTGAATAAATGTTTTGCTTCTGTCTTCTATATGGAGAGTCTGTTATATTTTAAGATTAAGAACTGTGCTGGCATATTCATAATTGCCATTGGTGCTGTGAATATTATGTTGGCACTACACATGCTTAGAGCAGGGATTGACAAACTATCCATGGGCCAATTCCTGCCTGCTGCCTGTTTTGGTAAGGAAAGTCCTAAACTAAAATTTATATTTTAAATGAAATTTTATTGTATTTTAAAATGTAAACACTGGGGCGACTAGGTGGCACAGTGAATAGAGCACTGGCCCTGGAGCCAGGAGGACTTGAGTTCAAATGAGGCCTTAGACACTTAACACTTACTAGTTGTGTGACCTTGGGCAAGTCACCTAACCCCAATTGCCCTGCCTTCCCCCCTCCAAAAGGCAAAAAAAAAAATTAACATGTAAACACCATTAGGCAAGAGCATTGGTTTGAATGTAAGAAGATGAATTTCAGTAGGGATAAATGCAAGGTCTTATACTTGGACTTTTAAAAAAAGAGTTTTACAAACTCAAGATGCGGAAGACATAATTAGATGGAAGTTTGAAAAAGATCTGGGACTTTGGTGGACTGCAAGCTCAATATATGAGTCACCATTATGATACAGTAGTCAGAAAAGTTCAAGTGATTTTGAAATGCATTTAGAGATACAGCTTTTGGGAATACGAGAGTGCTAGTCCATCTTCGAAACAACAAGGTGGTAAGGGGGCAGCCAGGTGGTGCAGTGGAAAGAGTTCCAGGCCTGGAGTCGGGACGACTTGAGTTAAATCAAATTTTAAAAAGCAACTTTGTAGCTTTCTAATGAACTAGAACCCAGAAGTTGCTAAAGTAAAAATGTTTCGGGTACTTCTAGAATGTCAAGGAATGTTCAAATTACTGAATAATTCCACCCGTTTCACATGGCAGCAAGGTTTTGCTTAAGATTCTGCAAATTTGACGCAGTATTGTGAACTGAGAATTACCTGATAGCAGGCTGGTTTTCATACGGGCAGAGGAACTAGTATACGAACTTGCCAACATTTGTTGCATTATGGAGAAAGCAAAGGAGTTGTAGAAAAAACATCTCCTACTTTATTGACTACACTAAAGTCTTTGACTGCATGGATCACAACAAAATGTGGCAAGTCCTCAAAGAGATAAGAGTACCAGATGATCTTATTTGTTTACTAAGGAATCTGTATATGGGCCAAGAAGCAACAGTTGGAACCAAACATGGAACAGATGATTGGTTTAAGATCAGAAAAGGAGTAGGAGAAGGCTATATATTGTCACTTTATTTATTTGACTTATATGCAGATATGCAGATGAAACCGTTCTGATGGCAGTAAGTGAAAAGGAATTTAGAAGCCTCTTGATGAGGGTGAAAGAGGAGAGTATAAAACCTGACTTGAAGCTTAACATTAAAAAAGCTAAGATCTTGGCAACTGGTCCCATCAATTCTGGCAAATGGAAGGATAAGAAATAGAAACGGTGTCAGATTTTATATTCTTGGGCTCAAAGATCACTTCAGATGGCTTCTATAGCCATGAAATTAAAAGATACTTGCTCCTTGGAAGGAAAGCTATGGCAGATCTGGACAGCATACTAAAAAAGAGAGCCATCACCTTGTTGGCAAAGGTCTATTTATAGTCAAAGCTCTGATTTTTCCAGTAGTAATGCATGGCTGTGAGAGATAGACTATAAGGAAAGCTGAGCTCTACAGAATTGATAGTTTGGAATTTTGGTCCTGGAGAAGATTTTTTGAGAATCTCTTGGACAGCAAGGAAATCAAATCAGTCAGTGCTTAAAGAAACTAAGGTCAAACACTGAAGCTTAAATACTTTGGCCTCATGATGAAAAGACAAGATTCACTGGAAAAAACCCTGATTGAAGGCAAAAGGAAAAGGGGGTGGTAGAAGATGAGAGGGATAGATATTGTCATGGAAACAATGAACAGACAGACTTGGACAGACTTCGAGAGATAGTGGAAGATAGAAGGGCCTGGTCCATGGGGTTGCTAAGAATTGGACGTGACTGAATAATAACTCCTCCCCCAATTCTGGAATTGCTGGGACCACTCTAAAACCTTCCACACAACCATATCACATGTCTACATTGTTATTTAAAGTTCTCAACTACCTCAGTTCTCTGACATTTTTTAACAAGGTTTTGGGTAGAAGGGCTAGAGCATTAGAATTTGTAATGACAGACTGCCTTTCTTAAATTATTTAAAGAGAGTTCTGGTGAAGTCTTCGGGCCCCTTATCAGAATAATATTTTTAAATGCATAAAACAAAACATGTAGGATTGCAGAGGAACCAATCATCTTGAAATAAAATTATCAATTTTTTTTAAAGTTCAGACTCGGGGCGGGGGGTGCCAAGGCAGTTGGGATTAGGTGACTTGCCCAGGGTCATGCAGCTAGTAAGTGTCAGGTGTCTGAGGCCGAATTTGAACTCAGTTCCTCCTTGACTCTAGGGCAGTGGTTCTCAATCTTCCTAATGCCACGACCCTTTAATACAGTTCCTCATGTTGTGGTGACCCCCAACCATAAAATTATTTTCGTTGCTACTTCATAACTGTAATTTTGCTACTGTTATGAATCATAATGTAAATATCTGATATGCAGGATGTATTTTCATTGTTACAAATTGAACATAACCCACAGGTTGAGAACCGCTGCTCTAGGGCCTGTACTCTATCCACTGTGCCAGTTAGCTGCCCCACAGACTCCTAACTGTTTTTTTTGTTTTTTAATTTAAATTTATTTATTTATTTATTTTTAGTTTATAACATTCGGGTCCACAAGCTTTTGAGTTTTAAATTTTCTCCCCTTCTCTTCTCTCTCCCCTCTCTAAGATGATGTGCAGTCTATAGGCTCTACATTTACATTCATATTAAACATTTTTACATTAGTCGTGTTGTAAAGAAGGATTATAATGGATGGAATGAACCATGAGAAAGAAGAAACAAAACAAAACCAAAAAAGAGAACAAACAGTATGCTTCTATTTGCATTCAGACTCTGTCATTCTTTCTTTGAATATGGATAGCATTTTCTATTATGAGCCTTTTAGAGTTGTCTTAGAACCTTGCATTGCTGAGAAGAGCAAGTCTATCAAAATTAGTCATCACACAGTGTAGCTGCAACTGTGTACAATGTTCTCTTGGCTCTGCTCACCTCACCTAGCATCAGTTCATATAAGTCTTTCCAGGTTTTACAGACTCCTAATCTTAAGAATTGGCTTAAGATCTATTATTATTAGGAGATACTAAATGGCTAGAATCCTCTTAAGCAATGTAGATAGCCCTTTCTTTGAATTTGTGTAATGAGTTTTACACCGGGTTAAAATACTGTTTCCCAAAATAGAGCAATATGTGTTAAATCATGGTATGACATGCCACATTATTTATTGTAAAGCATTTTATTGTACCTTGTGTAAATTTTTTTTGCTATTTAGCTTTTGAGAGATCATTTAAAAGACTGCCCTTTTCTTTGTACCATAATTATTCAAAGAAAAACATTGTTTAATCTTTAGTTGTTGGACATTTATGAACCATTCCAGTATTCTGATTCCTCAGAATTGTCACGTGAGTGCACTCTCAGGAGAGGTTCTGGAGTCTGAATCTGTTATTAAGATGTTGGCGATAAAGTGAGGTTTATATTTAGGACTTTAGTTTTGCCTTAAACCTCATAATTGTATTTAGTACAGCCCTGTGTTGAGTTAGTTATTACATTTATTCACAAGTACACATTTCCGTCTTGGCTATATATTAAAAATCCTCTTGTATACCTTATTGCTAAGAGAGAATAAACTAGGTATACAAAAATGTAGATTTTTCTAAAACTCATGTACTTAAAGTAAAGCAACAAAAATTATGATTTTGTTTCTAGGTCATATAATATTAACAGGGTTGCAACACAAGCTGTAGAAGATGTGTTAAAGATTGGTAAGTACCACAGTGACTACTTTATTCTAGTTGTATTTTTTTAAAAGAATTTTATTTAATTCCAGTGCTTTTCTTCTTCTAACAGCTAAACAGCAAGCAAACTTGGATCTTCCATTGAATAAGGAATTAGTTGAGAAAGGTTAGTGAAGTTAACTTCATTAGTTTGGCTGATGTTGGTTCTAAATAATGCTATATTTCGTAGTGAAGAATGTCAACACCATAACATGTACTGCACTTGAGTGAAATCATGAAATCCACCAATGCGTGTATGTTTTTCATTATTGGACATTTAAGTTTTCCCACCCCTCCCCCAATCCCTTTCGCCTTGTACCTCTTACTGTATAACCTTCCCTCCTCCATTGTGCACATTAAAAAACAAATCAAAATAAAATATAAAACCCCTCAATACATAGCTACATAGCACAGAAGAACAAATTCACATATTAGCTGTGTCTGAAAATATGCCTCTTTCTGCATGTTAAGTTCATGATCATTCTGTCAGGAGGTAAATGTCATGTTTCATATTAATTCTTTTGGACTTGTGGTTTACCATTGTCCTAAACTTTTTCAAAGTTGTTTTACACAGCAGTTCTCAAATTTTTTGGCCTCAGAACTCCTTTGTACTTTTTTTTTAAATTAAATTTTATTTATTTTTAGTTTACATCATTCATTTCCACAAGATTTTGAGTTACAAATTTTCTCCCTGTCTTTCCCCTACCCACCACCCCAAAACAGCCCTTTGCAGTCTTAAATTAAAGATTGGTCCATGTCCATGTTCTCTGCCTGGCCGGCAGCCTCCTGAGTGCCCACTGACATGTCACCACCTTGGATAGCAATACTGAGTTCTGTACAAGAAGGAGCTGGTGCCCAACCCCATAGAGGGACAACTACAGCAAATAGTCATTGCTGCTCAAGGATGAGAACTCTTAAGTCAAAGTGTTGGAGGAGCTGACCAACCTCTTCTGGACCATCTGGAATGCCCTGAAAATTTAGGATGTCACTAAATGTCTTGAGGAATTTAAGCTCCTGGGAAAGGCTAAGAGCATCGTGGACAAAGAGGTTGTCTTCTAATTGTACATCCACATCCTGACTGATCTGTCTTACTGAGCTACGGAAGGATAATGAGGGAATGAAGATGAAAAGAGCAATGCACAAGCTCTGAGCACTTTGCATCAGAAGATTCGTAAATATAATCAGGATTACGAAGTCCAGATCACAAACTATAAGCATTACCCTGGGCAGTCTGCAGATGAAGATGTTGAGAAAAATGAGGGTTCAGAAAGTTCTTCGTCTTCAGATGAGGATGAGGATAGTCTCAGTGTGACGAGTTTCCTGAAGAAGTCGGAGGCACCATTTAGGAAAGTTGCATGTTCCTCAAGAAGATGGAGGATGAAGATGGAAATTTGGATGATGATGGGGTTCAGATTCCACTTCCTCGGATTCTGACTCAGGAGGATGATGGAAAATATACCTTGTTGGTTTCCAAATTCCTTAGGAAAAAAAGCAGCACAGATAAAAAGACTGTAGAAAAGAAGTGAGAAAAAGCCAAGAAAAAGCATGTTTCAAAATCCGATGTGCCTCGATGAGGAGGAGGATAATGAAAGTGGGAATTGGGAGAGGGTTTGAGGAGGGGCACCACTTGTCAAGCCTAAAATGTTTGCCAAGGGAACAGCTATTACGCAGACAGTGGTAGTCAAGAAGTTGGATGAACTCTTGTAAGTTTGTGATGAGAAAGTAACTGGTTTGTGAGCACAGATTGAGCTGCTGCCACTGCTGGTCCAACAAAATAATCTATAGGAAGGAGTGATTAAGATCAAATTCAGTATCGTTACTTCCCTCTATTATTACAATCACAACATGGCCACCACATACATGAAACCAGACCTGTGGTAGAAGTGCTTAGATTGCATCAGTGAATTGATAGACTTTCTTGTTTTCAAATTCTAACATCTTTGTTTGTTGGAGAGAATATTCTGGGGCAAAATAAAACCTATTTAACTTTGAGCAGCCACTTTGTAGTTATAGTTGTGTCCTAACTCTGGTGAGAAGGATAGATGGAAAGTTTACCAAGATTGTAGAGAACACAAATCTGCATTTCTAAGAATAGGTGAAGCATCTCAAGAATGAAGCTCCTGTCTGAGCATGTTCAGTGCTAGCTGTAGGAAAAAAAGAAAGAGATTTGCCGTATCTACTTTTATCATGTGTGCCAACGCTACTGTAAGTTTGACAGCAATGCCCATCACGGGTAGCTTGCTCTCATGAAGGGTCCTCAAAGTCACAGCAACATCAAGCTGAAAATTAGAGGGAGCATTCAAATGTGCAAGTACATATATACCTAAGATTTGACCGAATTCAGACATGTGCAATCTTCTGCCACATCTACCAACATGTCCTTCATTCTCGCCTAGTACCTTATGCTTGTGAGCTATGTACAGGACAGAATTCAGCATGCAGAACCTCTTATGCAGATCCTTTATAACCATACCATAACACTGTTTGGCATCTGTGTTTTCTGCCAGGGTCTAACCAAGGATGCACATTTCAATCAGGTGGTCATGCTAAGGAACTGGTGGGGCAGGGCAGAAACCAGGAGTGGAGAAGGTGGAGTGTTGTTGTCAAGTTTCTTTCTACTTGTGTACCAACCTGGAGCTGCTTAAATGTGTCTATTTGTTATCTGCCATGCTTCTGGAGATCTCATACATAGCAGCCCATGAAAATGACACCTGGAGGTGTATTATTAGCAAACAGTTCCAATACTAGCTGTGGGTGGGTGAGCAGCAGCCCTTGCTGGGTCCACTTGGATAAATAAGGGAAGTAGAAGCTTCTAAAGCAATGAAAATGGGTAACTGGAAGAGTTGGCCACAGTTTTATTATTACTGAGAAGGTGAAAAGGAAAGTTTGGGATTTGTTCCCTAAGGCCAACAAAGCCCATACCATGTTAGTTAAATCCAATCTGTCTTTTCACCTATAGCAATGTCTACAAATCTATTATTAGCATGCAGATAGTGTCTAAAATATTCCAGATGGATCTACCTGCTGTTCACTCCATAATTGGCAAAATGATCATCGGTGAAGAGTTTATGGGTTCTTGGACTAGCCAGCACAGACAATGGTGATGCACTGCACAGAGCCCACAGCCTTACAGAACCTGGTCCTACAGCTGGCAGAAGAGCTGGGCAGCTTGATGGAAAACAATGAATGTCTTCAACCATGAGCAGAGTACCTATTGAGGTTATTTTAAGAGACCAGAAAGATGACTACTGAAAAAAAAATAGGGAAGATATATGCATTGGGGAAGTTACTACTAGCAAGCAGTTACAGACTTCCTACTGACTTCTTCAGGTCTGCAACCCTTGAAATGTAACATTAATCCAGAGCATAGGTTTCCATACTTATTTGGTTTACTGCCCCCCCTTTTTAAAAAAATTACAGTTCCCCCTGGGGTTAGGTTAGGTTAACTCTTATATTTATTCATTGTCCCTCAATTGCATCTGAGGCTTCTATCACTTCCACCCCTTCTTATTCCCAGGGGCAGTATTTGGGAAACTATGATCCAGAATAATTAAAAGTCTGTATTGTGTTGGGGGAAAAATTATTGAATACCTCCCGAAGAGCATTTGTTTATGTGGGTTCTATCTACCAGTATTTACCATATTAGATCTTAAAATATGCTGTTATTATAAAAATAAATTTGACCTCATGGACCTCCTCAAAGGGTTTCTTGGACAATATTTTGAGAACCAATGCTCTTATGTTTTTGTTATCATTGTACAAATTTCTCTCATTATGTTCACTTTGCTCTGTACCAGTTCATAAAGATCTTATCAGTTTTCTCTGAAACTATCCATTCTGTTATTTTTATGGTACAATAATCTCACATTCTTATACCACAATTTGTTTAGCTGTTCCCCAATACAAGGATATCCCTTTTAGTTTTCCAATTTTTAGTTACTACAGAAGGAATTACTATATTTTTGTATATATCATTGAAACTTGTTATGTTTACTTTTATTTCTCTATTTTCAGTAACAAATGAGTATAATGAATCTTTATTGTATAGTCCAGAAGAGCCAAAGATGCTTTTCAGCATTCGGGAACCTATAGCAAATCGCATTTTCTCAAGTAGTCGTCAGCGTTGTTTCTCTTCAAAGTAAGTTTTATAAGGTTTCACTAGACACTGTTTTCTTCCCTTTTAAGTACTAATGTGAATTGCTTTTCATTAATTTCACTTATTTGTAGTTAACATAGTAGAAAAACAACCTGTTGAACAAAAGTGGTAATAAGAAATTGGCTTTAAGGGTACTCTGTTCAATCCTATTCTGAACTGGTAGATGTCTCAAGAGAAACTTTGCAGTTTATGTGTTAATTGGAGATGTTGGATCTTTCACTTGGTTTTGATTTGTTAATCTAACAAGGTAATGGAATGCTAAAAACCAGATGAATGTATTGAGAAAAATTTGAATAGAAGCTAATACTTTACAGAAATTTAATTCTACTTAAGTAGATTAAAGTAATCAGATTCAGTGCTTTCAGCTTTTCCTCAGTTAACAACGGTATTAAAAATAACTGGATGTTTCTTATAAATTTATTTTAGAGTTCAAAAGAGAAATTAATGACTTATTTTAGAAACTGTGATTTCTGTTTTAGCTTTTTTCAGGAAGCCCTACTGTTGAAAGAAAATTTGAACTCTTTGACAAAAATCATACTTTTCTTTTCCATTTTATTTATTTTATTTTTACCCAGTTACATGTAAAAGTTTTTAACATTCATTTTTAAAACTTTGAGTTCGAAATTCTCTCCTTTCCTCCCTCTTCACACCCTTGCCCCTTGAGAAGGCAAGCAATTTGATGTAGGTTATACATGTGTCGACATGCAAAACATTTCCATGATAGCCATTGTGAGAGAAAACACGGACAAAAAAACCTCAAGAAAAATTAAGTTAAAAAACAAGTATGCTCTGGGAATGGATAGCATTTTTCATCATGAGTTCTTCAGAGTTGTCTTGGATCCTTGTATTGCTGAGAATAACTAAGTCATTCACAGCTGATCATCTTACAATATTGTTGTTACTCTGTACACAGTACATTTCACTTTGAATCAGCTCATGTAAATCTTTCCCAGTTTTTATGAGCATTCTGCTCTTCATTTCTAATAGTATTCCATCATAATCACATATCACAATTTGTTCAGCTGTTTACCCAGTTGATGGGCATCCCCTCAATTTCTAATTCGTTGCTCCCAGAAAAGAGCTGCTGTAAATATTCTTGCACATATAGGTCCTTTTCCTTTGTTTTTTATCTCTTTTGAGATACAAACCTAGTAGTGGTATTGCTAGGTCAAAGAGTATGCATGGTTTTATAGCCCTTTGGGCATAGTTCCAAATTGCTCTACAGAATGGTTGAATCAGTTCACAACTCCAACAGAGCATTAATGTCTCATTTTTCCCCACATACCCTTCAACATTTGTCATTTATATTTTCTGCCCTATTAGCCAAAATAATAGGTATGAGGTTATACCTCAGAATTGTTTTAATTTGCATTTCTTCAGTCAGTAGTGAGTTGAGAGTATTTTTTCATATGGCTATAGATAGCTTTGATTATGTCATCTGAAAACTGATCGTATCTTTTGATCATTTATCAATTGAGGAACGGCTCTTATTTGTATAAAATTTACACAGTTATCTATATGTTTGGGAAATGAGGCCTTTATCAGAAAAACTTCCTTCAGATTTTCTTCAGTTACTATTGCTAACTGTATTTCTATCTTATTCCCCTCTTTTTATTCTGTTCTTTCATTCTTCTTTCACCCTGTTCCTCCTTAAAAGCGTTTTGCTTCCGACTCCCCTCTCCTGCAAAAGTCATGCTTTTCCAGTGTTTGTCTGTGAAGAGATTCCCTAATAATTCAGACCACCTACTGTTCTGCAAATAATATTCTTGAGTGTGACATGTAACATTGAGGGATTCTTACTTGCCTCTATGTGTCAGAGATAGGAATTTAATTTACATGTTCCTCACTATGGCCTGCTACCCCACATTGCTGCTCACCATTTCCTTATTGAGAAAAGTTTAGCTTTAAGCTTCTGTTTAGACTTTGTAATTTTTTTTTACATGTACAGGTTTTCAGGTCATAAAAGCATTTTCATTTTAGTCAATTTTGAGTTAATTTTGGTAGACTATATTTTAAGTTCATGATGTTGCTGGTGGTCTTAAAGATACTGATTCTTTTTCATGAAAACTCATTTTACTTTTGCAAATATCTTAAGTTTTATTAGTTGATTAATAAAACATGTCCACCAGAATATTCTGTGAACTTGGTGAGGGTTCATCCAACTTCATATACCTTGAAAAATTAATTTGGAGGTTTGAGGTTAGCAAAGTTATAATTATATTTAATCTACATGAACTTCTTAATATTTCAAAGATGACCAGACTGCTAAAATGCTGTGGTTTTTCATTTACTTATTATTTTGCAAAAACTTATTCTTAAGGTTAATGATAATGTGTTTCTTCTTTAATTTGCAGAGTTTGTGTTCGTTCTCGTTGTTGGGATGCTTGTATGGTTATAGATGGAGGAACTTCTTTTGAATTTAATGATGGAGCAATAGCTTCAATAATGATCAATAGAGATGATGAACTTCGAACTGTGCTGCTAGAGCAGTGAAGGATTTATTCAGCGGACAATAAATTCTGATCACACCAAGAAAAACATTTTAATTGCAGAAACAGACTGCATGTCATAGTGCTGCATTTAAAAAAAATTGTTGATGGCTGTTCCTTACAATTTGGATACACAGCCAGCTTTGAAATTTGGGAGATCTTGAGAGAACCTCTGTGGTTGAGAAAGCTTGAGAAAAAGTATTTATTGCCTACGAAAACTGATGGACTAAAACTACATGGAATTCTTAGAATTGGTGCCAGCTGTATAACCTACAGACGTTTTAAAGTGGTAATACCTTTTAATTTAAGGAGGTAGGTTAAAAGAAAAGATTAAATGTATAGGGTGTGATTTAACTATGATAGGGTCCCTTCACCTCTTTCCTCATCCCCCATTCCTTCCAATAGTATTCGAGGATTGTTCAAACCAAACATACTTACTACTCATGAATATTTTTTTTTTACAGAAAAACAACTTGAATGTTAAGATTTATTGTTCTGATGATGATGATAGATAATTTTTGTAAATGCTGACATTAACCTATTTTAAGTAGGTAAATGTTTTTTATATGTACTTTCAAGAATTTTTATAATTTCAGAACACAGTGATGATAATACCTTATTTTTTCATCTTCAGTGATTTAAGGCCAATGTGAAATTTAAATCTTTTTCCTTTTCTGCCCCATGTTTCCTATCATTTTTTAAAAAACTTTACAGGAACCCTTTCATTTATATCTTGATTCAGATTATGCTGTTCCCTTGTGGTTGAAACGCATTTATGTGGAGAAAATCATGCTGCTATTATAAAATTTCTAACTGCTCAAGAATTGTCTTGATAATGAATCGAAGACTTTTAAATATGTGATTGTTGGAGTAGGTAATCTCTAAGGTTCCTTCCAGTTCTACAGTTCCATGATGATGATGATGATGATGATGATGATGATAGTGATGATAGTGATAAATGATTATGATGTGATAATAAAATGAAGTTGTATCTGCATAATCTGAATTTACTTTAACCTTAAGAAAAACCATTTCCTCTTTGAATCTACTGGTTGGGTACCAAATCTGAAATTAGAATCAATGAAACATTTATATCCATTTTCTTTTGAATGCCTGGTTATAGTTTTATTATTTTTTTTTTGAGTTTTCATCTAATTTACTGCAAGCTTTACATAGCTGCATTGTTCTGTATGTTATGACTTTACTTCCTTTTTTTCCTCACATTATGAATTAGATGAAAATTTGTGAATAAAAATGCAAGAAAATCTCTTTAGTTTTCAGCCCGTTAGCAAGTTGCCTTGTAATTTTTTCCCATTACTCCCACTACTGCTTATATGTACACTGCATTCGTGTGAAAAGTTTCATTGAAAACTTTTTTGTAGCAATAAGTAAAATAATTTATGAACGATAACAATAATTAGAAACATAAGTGAACTAAAATGTTTTGCCATGCAATATAATTAATTTGTCATGTTACTTTTACTCACCAAGTTACAAGCTGCTTGTGAATCTTCAGAGAGAGCCCCGGTTTTGCACCATGTAACAGAATGAGAATAATTAAAATAGCATGTCTATATTAGATAGATAATGTCAATTTTATTTTAATAATGTTTTTCAACTAAGAAAAACACTATTTTAGAACTAGGCCTGACTTGTTTAAGAACGAGTTCAAGCTTTTAGTTTGTGTTGATTTTGTTAGTCATTTTTAAAATTTTGAAGCAAGCACTTTGCCCAAGTGGGAATTAATGGTTCTACCAGGTAAACATTTCTTCACTCTGAAATATCTTGGTGACTGAATAATATAGACAACTTTTTAAAAAAATTAAATTTACTATCATTTTTGTCATCTTTCAAACAGGAATGAAAAGTTTAAATTCATATTACTTTAGTCATGCATTCCACTGTGCCAGTGTATATGGGTATAGTGTTAGCGAAGACATGATCTTAGGAATGTGGCTCTTCCATCAGGGCAGGCACTGCATCTTCTGCTGATTTTTGTTCAAAACTGCTACATATTAATGTTGGGTCCCTTCTGATTTTACAGTAATTAATGAATACCACAACTGAAAGAATGACAGAAAAAGTGAACCCCATATATGTGTGTATAGATACATACATATATGTGCATATGTATATGTGTATTTGTATACATACATATAATATACATAGAAGTTGAGTTCTATAAAGTGGGAGGACTTTTTAAAAAATTTTTTAAGGAAGGTAAGGCAAAACAACTTTTAAAAATACATCTTAGTAAATGTAACTGGCTAAAAGAACAAATGGACTTCTTTACTGACACTAATAAAAGGGTATTAGGGAGAAAAATGAACATTTTCCTTAATATTTTGGAAATTTTATCATGGTTTAGCAAATGCTTAAGTTCTAACTCCATACTTGAAAAAATGAAATTTAGGAAAAACTCTCATGATATACATTCTTATGTATACATTGATATTTTGAAAAGGAATGACATGATTTCTGAAGTTGTCACTTTTTCATGCCATTAGAGTGTAAGCTCCTTAAAAGGGCAGGGAATTATGTCTTGCTTTTAATATGACACAGTGAATAATCACACATTGACTCAGTTTGCCAGTACAGAAACTGTCAATTTTCTCAGTACATGGTTTTGCCAAACTGAAACTTGACATCCTTTGCTTTTATGGAAAAAAAATGACTATGGAGTGTTGGTAATTGAGTGTGTATTAAATACAAAATGATACAGTATTTGCCTAAGTATTTTCATAATTTTTATGTTTCAAATAGATTTCATTTCCCATCACCAGTTTTTAACATTTGCCAGCTACATTTGGATGACATTAACCCAAGTAGTTTCATTCTTGTTCCTAGCTTCATTTATTTCATAAAATCTCTCACCCAGAGCCTCTTGTTTGAAAAATAAGTTATTTGTCCAAAAAAAAAATTTATTTTGATTTTTCTGACACTTGGGCAGCCCAACTTCCAAAATATGTATTAAACCCATCAGCATGTAGATTATCCACTTTATCTCATTCTTTATTCTTCTGGGCTGGTGTGTGACCAAGGAATGAAAATTTTTTTAATATTAGCCAAAGTAGTTGGCCTTTGGTCATCAGACACATTCTGAAAGTCTTAATATTAATGGATCTCTACCCACTTTTCATGCAAACGCTTTCCATTTAGCTTTTTGGTACACTTGTGATAGTTGATTTGCAAAATACAAAAGCAGTCTATGATGTGACTAAAATAAGTTTCATGTGGGACTTAAGGAAGATTGTCTTCTGCTTTTTAGTCAGATCACATTGTAGGAATTAGGGCCATAAATTATGTAAACAAGTGAATGTAGGGGACTGTAAGTGTGTTAGGCATTCAAAGGAGGGAGAGATCATTTCTAGCTGGAGTGATTGGGAAATCAACCTGGTACTTGTTAAGTCCCTACTGTATGAAAGGAGCTAGGGATATACACACTAAAGGGAAATTTTCACTCTCAGCTGACATTCTGAGAAGGGAAGTTAGAATGAATGAATGGGAAAAGCTTGTATTAAATTGTATATCCTAAAGCACTGTGCTGATTATGCCCTGGGGGATATAGATAAAAAAGTAGATACAGGCTTTGTTCTTAAGGAGCTCCCATTTTAATGGGGTATGGAGGACAAGAGGTTTCAGCTGCCAGTCAGATGGAAAATCCCCACTGTCCTAAATGCAAAACAGATGGTACTACATCATCAGTATTATTTCCTGATAAAGATCAAATAAGGGTGCCAATGACTTTGGTGTCAACAAGTTTTTCTGAGTCTTCCCTAGATGTATACGTAAATTTACATGTGTACAAGTATTATGTTAAGTGAACATGTAAATGGACACAGAATATAGAGAATACATAGTTAAATGGCAGTTTGGGAGGAAGAGTAGAAGGTGGTGCTTGAGCTATCTTAAGAGGAAGAGAAGAATTCTCTGAGATGGAGGTGAAAAGCAACTTCATCCCAACTCTGAGGGCCAACTAGTACAAAGGCCTAGTACAAAGGCAGGGGGACCTGCCTTTGTTAAGTATTGTCTGTGAGGCACAGAAAGGCCAGTATGGCTGATAGTAGATTTTCTGGCTGTTTAGGTGAGAGATGTGGAGGACTGGACCGGAATGAAATAAGGTGACAGCCATATGACTAGAGAAAATGTTAGACTAGAGGAGATACTGTGGAGATAGAAACAGCAAGATTTAGCACCTGATTGGATGTGAGGTAAGGATAATTACCCTGAGGTTACAGATTTGGGAGACAAAGAATAATGGCAGGTGTCTTGGGCAGAAATAGGAAAGGGACAATTACTTTAGTGGATTCTCATGAAAAGATGAGTTTGAGTTTGAACATTTTGAATTTGAGATATCTCTGAGACATCAAGTAGTTGTGAGACATCAGTAGTTCTGATAATGCAGAACTAACACTCAAGGGAGAAATTGGCTTTGGATATAGATCTGTGACTTATCTGTGTATAAATAATTAAACCCAAAGGAGCGGGGGG
>CM053580.1:295922608-295995435 GCA_028627135.1 Pseudochirops cupreus | reverse complement strand
GGAGAGAATAGAATGGGGGAGGGGGGAAATACTGGGATGGCTGTTTTGGGGTGGTGGGTGGGGGAAAGACAGGGAGAAAAGATGTAACTCAAAAAAAATTTAATAAAGAATCTCATATCAAAAAAAAAAAAACAAAAAACCCAAAGGAGCCAATGAAATCACTAAGAGTATCCAGGAATCTTGGGAAATACCCATAGGAGGTGTAATGGATGATGAACCAACCTGAGACTAGGAAACAGGTAAGAGGAAAACCTGAGTCAAGACTCAAAAAAACCTGGAAAGGAGCAATATCTAGGAGGGGAGGGTGGCAAACTCTGGAATGCAGCAGATAAGGATGAGGATGGAGGTAAGGTTTATTAGAAAGGGCTGAAAGGATTTAAACTGACCTTCAAAATTGGTTATTACACAAAGGATGATTGGGTGAGTGTGGGGCTGGGGAAAGGGCAAAGTATGCACAAAGTCTAAGACATATAAAAGGAAATAGTGACTAAACAACCTTGCACCAGAGGAAGAGTAAAATCTCTAGTTTGGATTTCAGCATAATGTAACAATCCCAAGTATAGCTATCCTTATGAATGAGATGGAGATGCAAGCTAAATCATAGTATAATTAAGTGAATTTAGACTGGTTTAAAGATCAAAAGCAAAGAGTGGTAAATTAATGGGTTGATGTCAACTTGAAGGTCTCTTACAATGCCCCAGGAATCTCAATGGCATTGACCCTGGTCAGCAGTGGTGGTTGTTTTTCCTTTTGTCAATGATTTGAAGATGTCCATGACATACTTGTCAAGTCAGGTGAAATGAAGGTTATCTAGGATGGTTATGGAAAACAGTTAAGATCCGAAAAAGATCTTGATATGGCATATCAAGAGGCTGAATTTAGTAAGATGAAAAGTAATAGAAATAAATGTAAAACTATACCTAAGTTTACTACACAAGGATTTGGATAGAATCCCCAGATAACAGTTGATGGGTTAGAATCTGGGAGTTTTTGTAGAGTACAAGCTCAAATATTGTGACATGGCAGCCAAGAAAAGCTCGCATTTTTTTAGGGCATTGAGAATCAGTGCTAAATGAGGGAGATGACAGCTTCCTCTCTTACATCCTGGTCAGAGAACATCTGGAGTACTGCTTTCAGTCCCAGGTGCCATATCTAAGGAAGCACAAGATGGGCAGTGAGGAAGGCAAGAGGACGTTTGTTTCCAGACTCCACTGCTAACTCATCTCCACAAGACTATCTACCTTCATGCCCCTTATCTGTGTTTAGCATGAAGTCTGTACCAGACTAAACACTTAATAAATGCTTATTGACCAATTGCCTGGAGGCCATGCCATATGAAGAGGAATCAAAGAAAAAGGATATTTCTGGGGGGAAATGAGATGATACCTATGTTTAGGTATTTGAAGGGTTATCTTGAGGAAGAGAGGCTAGTTTTCTTTTGCTAGGCCACAGAAGATAAAATCAGATTGACAATGAAGGAAAATTTAGGTTTGATGTAGGGAGAAAACAATTCCAAAATAATGAGCTGCCTTAAGTAGAGGGTTTCCTCCTCTGAAGTTTTAAAGTAGTCAAGACTGCATGACCTTGTCAACATCACAGAATGGTATAGGGGAGTCTCTGACGAATCTTGCAGCTGCTTCTAACTGGAATAAAAAATTCAGAGGGGGTACATGGAACATGTGGGTGGGAACCAAATTATGTTGTCTTGAAGGCCTGAATGAAGTGTTGGCCCCAGTCTTGTAGGAAGTGGTTCAACCAATGAAGATTTCTGAAGCATAACATTACTTTATGAAAGTTGTATTGTAAGGTAAAGAAGCTGTATGTCCAAGTATGATAGCTAGGCCCATCTAGTCTACACCAGTCTCAAAGGAGAGGCCGACACAGAATACAAATCAGGCAGAACATTGGTTTAAGAATTAAACCCAACATATCAAAACATGTATAGGGACTTGGTAATAATGGTGGAAGTTTCCTTGATGGCAGAGGCTCTTTTATTGTTTTTGCATTTTTAGGACTTGGCATAGGCCCTTGCACCTGGCAGGTTTTTACTAAATTACTAGATTGAAATGGGAAAAGGTAACAGGAGGAGACCTGTTATTATACTCTTGTCATCTCTACTCTCTACTTCCTATCCTTAAATATGGACAGTGCCAAGATTTAGAGTAGAACTTTTCATAGAAAAAGTGAGAGAATTAGAACAAGACCAGACTGAAATTTGGGGGAGGCTCCTAAAATTGGGTTAGGGAATTTTTACTGAGATTCACCTTAGCTCTGGGGAGTTTAGGGACCTGGGGGAGAGAAGATTAAGTGGGCCAGATGTTCTTACATAGAGTCTGAATTTCAAAAAAAAACTTTATTCTTAACTTCAGTATAATTGGTTTCCTTGTATTTTGTTCTTAAAAACTTAATTCTGAGAGGGGTTCCATAAGCTCCACTAGACTTAGCAGAGGGATCTATAACAAAAAAAAGGCTAATTCTTAAATATTAGACTGCCCATCACTCTAGCCCAACGATTCTTAACATTTTTTGTATGATGGACCCATTTGGCAATCTGGTGAATCCTATGGGCCCCTTCTCAGAATGTTTTTAAATGTAATTAATAAATGTGTGTTGCCTTCCTTCTTCTAGGCTCAAGGAACGTTGTTAAAGGGCTTCCCCCCCTAATGCTTGGCCTAGTTCCTACATACAGAAAAATATACATAGGGAAGACTCTATAACCCTGTGTACCAGGGTCTCCCCAAATCAGATCTGTTGATTCAAAAGTGAGTATTCTGGACAATCTTTTGTGTAGTAATGGCAACAGTTTTTGGCAAGATGGTTAAGGAGAATCTAAGTACAAGCAAAGTGCACTCTGTAAATTCAATCCATTAAACTATTGGTACCATTTTTAAAGTGATGATATATTACTATTGCATTAATTTTATTCACATGCTGCCCTTGTAGCATGCTCTTCACAAGTTGGGCCTAACTGCATAAAAGATGAGTCATTTGTGCAAATTTCTTTTTTTCTTTTAATTTAAAAAAACACGTAAAAGTAGACATCATGAAAGTCACTAAAATCTTGGCAAGATAGCTTATATCTGGACTCGAGTGTTGGAAGATATGGATCCAAATCCAAGCAGACACCCCACCTCTCCTCAAGTCTCTTTTATGGCTATTTTGTAAACATTTCAAGGTGTAGTTACTATTTAGTGACAGCACATAAAACAAGTTGGTAACAGTTAATCTCTTGTATAACACTGGACCAAAGTATTCTTTCCTACAGTCTAACAGATGAGTGTCCTTGGTGGAGATGTAGTTCAACCTAAGGCAAACTTACTAATCCCAGGTTGATTTTTTAAAGTCAGTCACAGAAACAAAATAAAGTCAGTCTTCTTTGATCAATGGGGAGAAGTGAAATGATTTCTTGACCTAGTTTTTAGCAATATGAATAATTTCTTTTTTGCTTTTAAGTTGGGGTTCCTGCTCCAAGACTGCCGTAAGTCAATAATTTGCCTTTCACAAGAGTGAAAAAGTTTCTTAGTGCTCCCTGATAATTAAAAATGCACCTGGAGGGAGATGCATACCCCAGAGCTCTTTCAAGTGGGGCCTTCCAAACAATGGATGCAAATATTTTTCATTTCTTCTTCTTCAGTACTTGATTCTAGGAGAAAATTTAAAATAGCCCCTTCTAGACCTCAGTTACAAGGAAGAACGGGGAACAAGGCCAAATTCTACCTAGCACCTAAAACAGAAATTGGTTCATGGTACATCAACCATAAGAAGCAAAAGCACCTTCAGTATGGAAAAAAAAAAAGGAACAAAGCAGGAAGTCTTTACCAATGTCAAGATACATGATCAAGATGTGAAATTTTGTAAAAAAGCAAACAACAACATAATTACATCACCCCAGAGCTAGTTTCAAAACCTAGAAAAACTACCTTTAAGTTACAATAAAGAAACCTTATATAGTTGGTCCAAGAAGATGCCAAGCTCATCAATCACAGGAACCAGCTGTCATTTGGCTTGTTGCTCTGCCTTCTTAGGTACCCAAGCATTTTTGGTATGAATATATCACCAAGTTGAAATGTACTTTACTCTTCGCCCCAACCCTTGGGCTAAAGACAACACTTTTTTTCAGACTCTTAAAATACTTTTCTGGGGTCTCCTTTCCCATGATCCTTATTACCTCAAGGTTCAGTGATGAGCACCCAAAGATAAGAGTTGGGATTTTCCCCCCAACCCCTATTTGTGCTCAATTCAGAAAACAAGGGGCTTGGGGTTCTTCCAATCCGTTCTATGTAGGGACAAAGACAGAAAGAAAATGGAAAAAAGCATGTATAATTACTGAAACAGTTTCTATAAATATTCATTTAGTGAGCACTGGCTGCATTCTGAAGATTTTTAGAAGTGGGAATGTCTGAGAGGGGTGGTTTGAAGTACTTACCTTGAACTACCTTTTAATATTAAGTACAGGTTTACTCCCTTAAAACTCATAAATACTTGAAATGTTATGGTTCTGCAGGCAGGCTTTAAAAGGGCATTGAAAAAGGTGGTATTTTCAATGCAAAACACTTATTCCTAAATTTTTTATGAGTTAATGACAAGAAATAGTTCTTTCTCAAGTGATCCTCGAGCCAAAACAGTGAAAGGTACAATTCAGAGGAACTCCAAGCAACGGGACCTTTCTGTCTGCTCTTCTGTTCTGTGAAGTCACTTTATATCAGTGGTTATTTGGATTGGGCATCATCAGGCGGCATCTGATGCCCCAGATCTCTGGATTCTTTTTGTTACCCACAGTTGGCCTGGCAATGGTAGTGAAGTGAGAACAGTTGATCTTCAGATGTGGGAGTGCTTCCTTTAGCACAGGAAGGGAATTTTCTGTTACAATTCCAAAAACTTGTAGTGTCTTCAATGAAGGGATATCTCCAAGTTCACTGTAAAGGGAGACATAGACGACTTTTAGACCAGCTAATCCGCACTGTACAGTTTCCCCACCAAATAACATAACACATGATCTATCTACATCAGTGGTTCTCAACCTTCCTAACGCTGCTACCCTTTAATACTCATATGTGGGCATATCTGCATGTGGGTGGACTTGCCTGGAGATGGATAGAGGAGTGGTGTCTCGGTTCCTAGGACCATCAGAAATATGTGTTTTCTGATGGTCTTAAACGACCCCTGTGACCCCTGCGAAAGGGTCATTTGACCCCTAAAGGGGTCGTGACCCACAGGTTGAGAACCGCTGATCTACATGCTCTATCATAACCCCTGGCCAACATGAGAAATATGGGAGGGGGGAAAAAAGATGGAATAATACAAAAACAGCAAGCTTGTCACCTTGCACTATCACTTGAACACAATAATCTTTGTGAATATGTGATGTATCTGCTTTGTTGGACAATTGCAAATTCCACAGAGAGATTCAATGAAAAAATTTTTGGAAGATATGAAAATGAGCAGAAGGCCATCATTATCTCTAGCTCACCTCTCTTCAGGTTTAAGAGTATAAAGCAAAACAAACTAAGATCCTACATGTTGAGGTTAATTATCGAGTGATTCCTGTTTTCTCCTTCCAAATACAACATATGCTTCTGTGCCTGAGTCTGTATCTCTGCCCCCACCACTTCTAGAATGTACTTCTGGAAAGCATGGGCCGTGTTGTTTTGTATTCCCACAGTCTTGTACCTCATACTGTGATTGTTACTAGTAAGTGCCGTTGAATTGCATTATTTCATGCAAGGTATCCTGCTAGGTGCTAAGGATATAAATGCCAAGAAGAACAGGCATTTGTTTTTCTAACATTGGTAAATGATGACAACCTTTCTGAAATTTTGCAGAAGACAAATATTTTTTAAAGTTACATAAGTGGTGGTGGTGGTGGTGGTGGTGGGAACCCTATATTAAGTGGCTCAGCTTGAAAGCAGCTTTCAATCTCAGTTCCTTTTTGCCAACAAAAAAACAATCACTAGCTCAGAAAAGGGGCATTTGATGTTATATAAAGGCTGAAGTTTGTTCAGAATCTGTTCTTGACCAGTTCACCTCATTTCTCCATCTCCAAGTTGGGCAATCATACAATAAGAGAAGGGTTAATGTTCATTACCTGAGGGCAAAAGGAAAGGGATTTTTTGTACATGTAGGTGCACATGTAACAGCCTTAGCATTATTCCCATGGAAAATGTGTCCTATGTGTCAAGTGTGTCCTATGTGGCAAATGTGTGTGTGTGTGTGTGTGAGAGAGAGAGAAAACTTTATGAGCTGAGCTTCCTATTTCAAAAAGAAATGACATCTTAAGTAACAAAATACCATCAACTATCATTCAGTCAACCTGACAAAACAGTATACCTTAAAACTGAGCTCATCCCATACACTTAAAACACTGCATTCCAGTTAGGAACGGATGGTGAAAAGAATGCATTAGCAGTGCTTATCGGCAGCCACTGCCACATTACAGAAAGCACATCCAACTCCCTTCTTCTCCCACTACTACATTTTGGTGAAATGAGGGCAAGCAATCTCAATGGCAATGAAATCCTGATTCGTAGAAAAGGGCGACTGTTTGCCAAATGTCAGCAGTGTTATTGGGAAATATCTGCTTTCTCAACCCAGACTGGTGTGCCCAGGAATTCTCTTATCTTCACTACCTATTTATTTGAAGCTACACACCCTGTACAAAGTTTCAAAAAAGAAAACATTTGTTTTGGAATATCAACGAATCATCCCATTACTAAAGAGTAACTAAGAGCAAACTAGAAAAGGCAGAGAGATAAAAGTTTCTTTTTTGTTTTGGGCACTTATGATTTAAAAAAAAGTTATTGCAAAAAATTGTTGAGTTGTTTTTCAGTTGCTTCCAACTCTGTGACCCCATCTGGGTGGCAAAGGTGGAGTTCAAACCCAGATCTTCTCACTGGTCAGGGCTCAGGCTACACCTGCAAAGATGACCCCTGGGACCATGAGCAGTGGTTAGAGCAGCTGCCCTATCCTAGAAAACCTGTGAGAGAGTGGATGCATACTGAGGGGAAATAAGCCTAGAAAAATGGGGGTGTGGTTTATACCCCAGTGACATACGGATGAGAAAGCAGGCCCAGAAGTTAAATGACTGGCCCAAGGCACAAAGGTAGTAAGCGGTGAAGGCCAAATTTGAATGTAGGTCTTCCAACTCCCATGTTCTATTTTATATCCTTTCTATTCTTCCTATGAGTCTCTGTTAAGTGGTTAGGTATCTGCCATTCAGAATGAAAATAATTATTTAGGAAAAGCTACGTTGGCTCATTTGACCTTCTTAAGCCTGTTAATGTACTTCTGGTTTTTCCTGAGACATTTTCAAAGTTCAACAGATAAGCTCTGCCTGGTCCTAGGCTCCACCTGCCTTTGGTCAGTGTCACCCAATTCAAGTTTGATACCTTTGCTATTTTTTAAAAATTTATTTATTTTTACTTAATTTGTTTTATGAGGCAAGAGGGGTTAAGTGACTTGCCCAGGGTCACATGGCTAGTAAGTGTCAAGTGTCTGAGGCCAGATTTGAATTCGGGTCCTCTCAACTCCAGAGCTGGTGCTCTATTCAACACCTTTGCTATTAATGATGATGGCTGGTGATACTTATTAAATCAAATGATCAAGGAAAGCTTTATAAGGAGGCACTCACAGTAAGGCTCCTGGCATTATTTCATAGCATCGGCTGAGTGACAGGTGTTGGAGGTAGATGAGCTGATGAAATTCCTGGAAACAGTCATTCTTCAGCAGGACGCTGTCACTAAAAGAGGGGAAAAAGATGGCGTCCAAAACAATTCTCTCCACCACCCAAGAAAAACTTCTGATAGCACTTTTTCCCTTAGCAGTCACCCTTCTCCCTTTTCCCGAGATAACTGCATCTTTCTATGGCAAATTTTCCACAAATCCATACCTTAAGTCTAAGTGGACCAGATTGGGGCACCTTCCCACTAATGTCGTCACATCTAGGAAGGAAAAAAAATATAGGCAATTTTACGGGCGATTTGTTAAACACAAATCCATATCAACTGTCTTTGAGTTCAAAAGGAACACTTCCTTTCTCAGAAAAAAACCCAAACACAATGAAATGAAAAACTTCAGAATGTACAGGACAAAATTTATTCAAAATAAGTGTTAAAAAAAAAGTCATATCTTCTGTTTCAGATTAAGGCAACCCACTCCTTTTCTCCACCCTCCATAAAATTATTATCATTTGGAAACTTAGTTATTAAGAACAGTGGAAGCCTGATTAAGTATTTTATGTCACCCAAATTCCCTCTAATGCCTGTGTAGCAACCATTCTCCAGAAGTATCAAATGGAAAGTTAGTTCTTGGAATACAGTGTAAAATTAGCAAGCAGCTTTGGCCTGCAAAACTCCATACTGCTCCTAAGCCAGATCAAAATGCAACTGGAAAATGTTTAACAAAATAAACAAAAATACAACATAGATCAATGTTAACTTGTGGTTTTCTGAGTCAATAAATATGCTATTTCTATCTGCGTGTGACACTGCTGACCTAATTCAGCCTCTTCTTCTGAAAGACAAGGGAAATGACATGTCCAGTGTCATGTAGCTGGTGAAAGGCAAACCCTGGGCTCTTAACTCCATGTATCTTTAGCCCCATATCACAATAGGAGCCTAGAAAGGTCAGTTCAAGGTGGTGGTTGTTTTTAAATTACCTTTCTTTAGGGCAAAACAAACACCTTACACAACAGAAAATTTGGATCATTGCTATTACATAAGAGCTCCTTTGTGTCTCAACTTTCCTTGGGTGATCAATACCACTCTCTCCTCCACCAGCTTAGACCACAAGGGCCTGTCTGGGCCTCCCTCTTTCCTCTTCTATGGCTGCCAGACATCTGGGACCACCATCACCAACTACCCCTGATAAAATTCAGTATGTCAATGCACGTCCAAGGTTAACATCTTAAGACTTGGCTGGGAGAATCTTTCCTGCCTAGTGTTTCTAAAATAATCCAGAGGGTTTCTAACAGACTTTTCAGTATTTTGCCCAGAACCTTTACAGTCATCAGCTAACTTTGTTCTCTCCTAAAAAAGCAATGAATGAGAGCCCCTAATATATGGCATTTTGTCCCCCTTTTATAAGGTGACAATAATGTGCTGTGATTTCCTTTCTGGCGTGTGGGACATGGAAGAAATGGGACACAAAGGTAGAACAGAAGGGATGGGAGTGATAGAAGACAGAGAAGAGGCTAACTGTGGGCAAGGGGGAGAAATCAAGAAATGACTTCTTCCTCTAAGCAGATGAAGTAAATTTTCCCATATCTGAATACATATTGGTGGGGCATCTGCCAATAAGTTGTAATGGTCTCAGGGTATGACTGGTGTTAATTCTGTTGTGTGCTCCAGTAAAAGATGACCTACCTAAAAGGTTCTAGCTAGGTGTGGGGATGTCAGAGGAGAGAAGGGAAAGTCCTCCTCTGGAGCATTTGGCAACTTAAACTTTGCTCCTTACAGGTGGTCCCTTCCCAGTTACCTGATCTCTGTAGATTCTGTCGGTACCCACTGAGATTCAGTTGGGTCAGGCTTTCTGTAATAGAGCTGACGGCAACTTGGATGTGTTCTGCTGTGAAATCAGAGCACCAAGAGAGGTTCAGCTCATCTAAGCTGCAAAACAGACAGAAATCATAGTTGGGTCTGAGACAATGACTCAGAACAGGTTCCACAGGAAATATTCTTTGGATGGTGAGCCAGTACTCAAATCAGGCCAAGTCACCTGACTGTAACTAACTGACCAGAAAGGAGAGGTCAGTGTTGCTTGGGGCAATAACTGAAAGGTTGTTGTTCAGCCATGTCCAACTCTTTGTGACCCCATTGAGGGTTTTCTTGGCAAAGATACTGGAGTGTTTTGCCATTTCCTCCTCCAGATCATTTTACAGATAGGGAACCAAAGCACACAGGGTTAAGTGACTTGCCCAGGGTCACACAACTGGTTACGTGTCTGAGACTGGATTTGAACTCGGGTCTTCCTGACTCCAGGCCCAGCGCTCTACCCACTGTGCCACCTAGCTGCCCCAGTACTTGAAATACTGGAGGGGACAGAACAAAATTTAAATCCAGTGAACTCTTACACATAACAACCAGCTGCTTTTACATACTGGGAAAGAAAATTTCATCCTCACTGACCCCACATCCAGTGCTTGTTTCCTAGAAAAATGATGGAGGATTTCTGTCAAATATTCTGACAGAAATAATTCCACTGAAGAATTCCTCTTTCCTTTTCATGGTCCACACCATTCCAGGAATGGAATCGAGCAGGAAATAGGTAATGAGTAGAGAACAATGTTTTCTCGTAACTGTACTGCTCTGAGGAAAAGGTGCTATTAATGGTGAATTAGTAAAAAGATTAAAAAAGAGGGTGAACTCTGCAATGACTACAACCACCTAAATGAAAATGACACTGACCGGAAGCCAAATTGATTAATTTTAAGACCAATTTTGGCCCTAGAGAACAGTATGAATACAAACCCCTCTCTCCTCTCAGTAGACAGGTTGAGAACTACAGGTGCAGACTGCCACGGTCACTGTTAAATGGATGATGCCATGTCAGCTTTATAACTGATTATTTTTTTAGGGGGAGAGTCACAAAGAAGGGTTCAATTATATGAGTCACAAAGGAAGAGTTCAAAGCAGGGTGACAAAATGAGAAAGACATGGGATATAAAAACAGAAGGCATCAATAAAAACATGTTTTTAATAGGTAAAAAAGTGAACCCTGTTTTAAGGAAAAAGACGAGGCATTTGCAATCTAAGTCCCCGTTTCAAACCTAGGCAAGCATGACTGCATTACATATCATGCTATCATTGTAGTTCTTATGTATAGAAACAACAACATTGCAAAAAGTTGCTTATGGAAGCCTGCAGGATATATGGTATCACCAGAGAATATGGGTTTTTATGGTACTGCTTCTTAAACCCAGCACCTGAGACCTGGGATAGACTTAGTTTGATGAATTACCTCACTGCCACATAATCCATTTTGAATAGGTTCAGGAGGGCATATTTTCTAGGAGGCACATGAGAAATACAATATACCTGTGATTATAGAAGCTATAATCCTCCCTCTGTCCCATCCCTTTTCTCAGTAACTGCTATCAAATGTCACTGAGATCTGGTAAACACTGAAAAAAGTAACTTCTTAAAAAAAATCTGAACCACCACAAAAATTAAGGTTTACTTTGATGGTATGTAGTATCTCCCAAGTTTGGCAAAGTCAATCAATTTAAGTGGAAAATTATTGTGGAAAAAAGACTTTGTTTGAAATACTGAGTTCTACATTTAAAATGTACCGTTTTTTCAATCACATGGGCTTGAAACATCCTAACAAGCTTGCCTTCTTTCTTTTTTCTTTTGAACAAAGAGCTATGACCACTATAAGTTAGCCCAACAGCTTTACTACAAAGCAATTCCTACCGAGTACAGCCGCTCAACAGAGCCTCCAGCGCGGAAGCCGAGAATCCGGAACACCCAGAGAGGTTTAATCGCACTAAGTCTGAATTCTGAGCCAGATCTCTGAAAGAAAAGTCAGAAATACACAAATAGGCACATTCAGCATTTACTGCATATGTGTGTGTGTGTGTGTGTGTGTGTGTGTGTGTGTGTGTAGCCTAAAAATATGAAAAACTATACAGATATACCTCAAAAGGAAGAACAGTTTGGAAAAATAAAACCTGATATACATTAAGTAACTAGAGAAAAGTTCTAACATAAACTAAGTGTAAGATAGCATGGTACAGACCCTGTGCTTAAAGGATGAAGAAATTGGAAGAATGGGGATTAGTTGGGTAAGATTTCATGAAAAAAGCCAATCTTAATCTGGGCCTTGACAGAAGGGAAGGATATATAGATTGATAAGGGAAAAGGAAGGGATGAGAGGGCATTAAAGGAGAGAAAAGGCTTAAAAGTGCAAATGAGTAGAAACACTGCATGATATGTTTAAGATCAAAACGCAGAGAAGCTCAGTGCTCCAAACTCAAACCAACAGCCAGAAACCCACACGAAGTCAAGATGGGGTATAAGGTTGGCCTAAATGGAATAAATTCCACTTATTTAAAAAGCTTCTGTTTGCTGGAGACAGCAACTTAGGGACACATCAGTAAGGGTGCAAGGGCAAGTGAGAATTCCTATGGTTCCCAGAGATTTTCTAAGAGTATTGCCAATGCTGGGGATGCCCCACTATCACGTCTTCTTCACAACTGCCTAAGAAGAGAGATGGGCATAAAAAGTCCACTTAATGCCAGATTCTCTACTCTGTGACCACCCCCTTGCCATATCCCGTGGCAGGTGTGTTTCTCAGTTACAGGTGGTAATCACGCCCCACCTGACGATGGCATCTGAAAGCCTCAGTCCTT
The DNA here is from genome assembly GCA_028627135.1 of Pseudochirops cupreus. Taxonomy (NCBI): domain Eukaryota; kingdom Metazoa; phylum Chordata; class Mammalia; order Diprotodontia; family Pseudocheiridae; genus Pseudochirops; species Pseudochirops cupreus. Next base: position 295,983,089 of record CM053580.1, on the reverse strand, counting down.
CCAAGCTCAGGTTCTGTAGTTTGCAGCAGCGAGACACTATGCTCTGTAGTGCAGCCTCATCTATTATGCAGTTAGACAGGTCCATGTGCTGTACCCGAAGTGGTCTGTGTGTAAACAAGGCCATGCTTACTTATACAATAACAAAAGGTTCCATCATTGTCATACTTTGTGGCCACCTATTGTTTTGACAGACATGATCTTACTTGATCCTCACAAGAGAATCAGGAGGGAGAAAGTGTAAAGATTACTAGTGTCACCATTTTACAGATAAGGAAACTGAGGACAGGAAAGGTTACATGCCTTTCCCCCTGGGGTCAAAGATCTAGGAAGTGACACAGTCAGGTCTCGTGATTCTGAGTCCCACATTCTTCTCACTATTGCGTAAACTTGAAATGACTCCTGTTCCTCAAACCACAGTATTTCTGCTTAGATAACATTTTGAAACAAATAAATGTATTTGACCAGATACTGTGGATCTGATTTAGTGGTTTAAAGAAATAAGCACTGCTCCTTAGAGGCAGTGTGGACTTCATCTGCCCACAGACACCTCATCATCCTATAAGATGAAATCAGCCTCGGTACCCATCCTTCATCAGTACCCTTTACCCCTAGGACTCCTAGGAATAGAGGGCGGAGAACTTCCATTTAGGGAAGAACCTTAGGTGACCATCTCTTCATTTTCTACTTGGGTGAACTACTTGAGATTTCATCAAAAACCCTTCCTCCCTCTTCCCAGCCTTTTATCAGATTCCTTTTGCATACTGTTTCCCCCTATTAGATTGTAAGCTCCTTGAGGGCAGGGATTATCTTTCTTTTTAGAATTATTATACCAGAGGTTATTCAATAAATATCTATTGGTTACTTAATAAATGTTTATTGACTTACTGGAAGTGGATAATGGGGCCAGCCCAGAAGATGGGAAGATATGGATTCGAGGATATTACCTCTGACATATATGACTGTATAATTTAATACTTAACTGTGTCCTGTCCAGAGCAACTCCCTAAGACTACAAATCGTCAATGAACTGCCAGCTGGAGGGTATTTCTACATCAAGAATTTCTTACACTGATAACCTATAGGTCTGGGGAAAAATAAAAAGGAGGCTCATTTGGGGCTTGCTTTCCTGTTTCCTACTAATATAGGATTAGATGCCTTGCTGAAGGGATAGGAGAGGGATCACAGTAATATATATTAAAGAAGAGCAGCTGAACTCAGGTCTCAGATGTTCCTGGTGTCTTATTACTATACTACACTTATTACTATGACTACACATGAGACTAATTCAGAAGTGGATTTTTGCTAAATACAAGGATCCCTCTCCTAAGCCCACCTATGATGCCTCATCTTGTCACAGAGGGGAGTGCCTACAAAACAAGAACTCAGACAGCTCCCCACCATGGTTCTAAGGCCCGGTTTTAGTATGGGCCCAGAAATGCTTGTGTCCATCATCTGACACTCAGCATACATCTGGACAGGCTCCCCCTCCGGTCAATGGTAGGGGATTAGGTTTCTTTTGGTTACGGTATGCCACATAACCAATAGTCTCCCAAAGTACGAAGGAGGGCTCAATCTGCCTCTGTGGAGGGACTACCAGTAAAATGGGGTAGGAACTAATAATTCCAGTTGTTCAGAAGTGGAGTGGGCTGCCCCTCTGAGCTCTGTGCTCTACATGACAACCACCAGCCAGGGATACTATAGAGGGCAGGGCTTTGAGCTTCAGGTAAGAGTTGAAACTAGATCAAGGGCAGGGAACCTGTGGCCTCGAGGTCACATGTGGCCTTCTAGGGCCTTGGATGCGGTCTTTTGACCAAGTCCAAATTTTACAGAACACATACTTTTATCAAGGGGATTTGTTCTATGAAGTCTGTATTCAAAGTCTTCTGTACTTGGGGACCTAGAGGGTCCCGTGAGGCCTCAAGGCAGCAGGTTCCCCACCCCTGGCTAGATGACAGCCAAGGTCCCTTTAGCTCTAAGAGTCCATCCTTTTTGGGTCACACAATTATAGTTTTTTACTTTTGTTTTCCACCCCAAAGGGACAATCTTACCTGTGACTTTTAAACAGTGGTTCATCCACGTGCGATCTTGGGCAGCGAAACACAACCACACCTATAGAGAGTAACTGCCCTATCACTCCAGGCAGTAAATGTTTCCCTGTCAGGTCTAAGGTCTGCCATAGTGATTCGTCAAACCTAGAGGAAAGGCGGAGTTGTCTCAAAAAGTTAAACACTTAGGAAATCTCACCAACCCTTTCAGCCAAAAAATGACAAGAGATACCATGGCCAGCCTGGCTCTGATATAAGGCTCCCATTAGTCTGTTAGCAGAATAGTCTCCAAAAATCCAAAGTTCCAAAAATAACAACCATTTAAATGTTTTCTGAGGTTGACGATAATAGTGGCTCTCTGGGAGGGGGATGGATACTTGGGATAACTATGGTAATGTAAGAAATAGAAAAAATCAATAAAAACTTATTTTAAAAAACTCTTTACAGCAAATTCCAAGGGTCTATTCCAATTCTTTACATTTTTAGAAACATATTTAGTGATTTATCATATTAGTCAGACTTCTTATATTTGAAATATGTGTAATCTTTTTTTATATGTTGCTATAACATTTTTTTCTAATAGGTTCTGCCCTATTTTACTGAAAACTGTTGGGCTGGCGATACAGGACCCCTAGATGCTGGAAAGGACCGCTCTTATCTTAGATCTGGCCATTTTGGACGCTGGGAAGGAGATGTGAGAGTTCTGGGGCTCCAGCTTCTGTAATTTTACTCATCATTGCTGCTGGCCTGTCCCAAGGAAATGAGCCTGCCTATTTCAAATGGTTTCCCAGTTTTGCTCTAAAAGGCTCAGCTACCACATTTCAGGTCATCACTCCAAATGAGGAAATAAAATTCCACAACCCAGTGCTTACTACTTATTATTTTTCCTACCTTCCTGATTTTAATCCTCTTTCCATGAAATTCAACCTTTCAACCATTAGGTGGCAGGCAGAATTCAGGAGCAACTCCAAGCTGAGGATGCATTTTAACTGGCCCACGGATACTTCATTCACTTGGCTAGTGGAGAGAACAAAACCACAACTGCCCAGTGACAGGAGGCTGAGTGGAAGGACACTGTGCTCCCAGACCTGCAAGAAAATATCTATTGATGTCTGGAGACAAATGGTCCAGGGATTGGGGCCCGTACAACCGCAGGAGCAGGACCCTTTCCAGAAGACCCAGATAGAGAGCCTTTCTGTGTTCCCAGCCCTACCCTTAGCTTTTATATGGAAACAGCAGCTCCCACTGTCTTTCAAAGACACATACACACACGCTCTCTTTAGAGCAGCGGTTCTCAACTTGTGGGTCGTGACCCCTTTGGGGGTCAAATGGGGTCACCTAAGACCATTGGAAAACACATATTTCCAATGGTTTTAGGAACCAAGACACCCCTCCTCTATCCATCTCTAGGCAGGTCCGCCCACATGCAGATACACACACATACAAGTATTAAAGGGTTGCAGCATTAGGAAGGTTGAGAACCACTGCTTCAGAGGGAGCTTCTTTAAGAAAGCTATAGAGAGAAGAACAAGAAGTGAAAATGATAACTGAAAAATGAAATTTTTAGATGACCTTTAGGCACTCTTCAAAGCAGAGGTCCTGAGATCTGTGATTTTTTTTGGGGGGGGGACAAGGGGTAACGATCCTGCTAATGAACTAATGTCAATCAGACAGAGAAGCCCCAAATCAGAGTGAGGCTGTTTCTAGGATTTCTATCATCATTTCTGGCCCAAAGGACTGGTGAAAAAAACAAAAGTAGCAGATGGTTACCCAAGGGCTCAGGGTAAGAGACAAGAACACTGTGAACATTAATACAGCTGTTAATGAAAAAGAAAGCTTAAAGGCATCTTGAGGGTTAAAAAAAACCCACAAAACCACCAAAGAGAGGATGATGCTCAGTGTTAGGGGGCTCAAGAAATCACCTCCCTTCCTTTGGCTATGCCTACTTAGGAAGTGTTCATTATTGAGAACCATCGATCATCAGCTCACAGGTCTGATGAATTGCATTGTCAAATTTTTGAAACCAACCAGCATTTCCTTTAAAAATGTCCACCTGAAGCAAGAAGCCAAAGACAATAAAGTACTCACGAGAGGCGATGCCACCTCTTACAAATCCTAGAGATTCTCACAAGGTCGGGCAGAGATAAATACGAAAAGATTCCAAGGAGCAATTCGTCTGGAAGCATATCCCAAGAAATTCCTTTAATAAAACAAAAACAACCCAGGTTTGTTTCCTCAAAATTCTGATTTGAGCATGCAGGTAATACAAAATTCTATGAAATCCTTTTTGTGTACTTCAAAAACTGGACGTGTATGGAGGGAGTGGAAAGAGCCTAACATCTGGAGTCAGATGAATTGGGTTTGAATCTAGGATTTGCCACTTACTACTAGTGTGATCATGATAAAGTCATTCCTCTTTCTGGGATCTGTTTCCCTATTTGTAAAGGGGTGGGAGTAGATTTCATCAATCAATATTTACTAAGCAGCTACTCTGTGTTGGGTATCCAAAGACAAAATGTGGAACAGCCTCTGCCCTCAAGGAATTTATACTTTACTGGGGGAAAGAATAGCATATATGTATATCAGGCTATAGACATACTTACATGTATAAGTAAATGCAAAAGCAAATACAGAATAATTATTAAAATAAATACAAGGCAGTTTTGAGAAGGGAGGTCACAGCAGCTTGGAGAAGAGGACTAGGAAAGACTTCCCCTTGAAGGTAGCACTTCAGCCAAGCTTTAAAGGAACTAAGGAAGTGCTTTCAAAGCACTGGGGATGGCCAAAGAACACAGATGAGAGACAGAGTGTCATAGAAAGAGGTACACTAAGAAGGAGGCTGGTTCAGTTGAACTATAGAGGGCATTAAGTAGAGTGATATAAAACAAGGCTAGAAAGACAGGGTAGAGCCAGGTGCCAGGGAGCAGTGTAAGTGATTTTATATTAATACATAATACAATATTTTATATTAATATATGTATATATATTTTTAAGAGGATGAAGCTTAAAGTAGTAGGAGTTTGCCTCAGGCTGTGACAACTCAGTCAGTCAATAAACCAAGAACCTACTATGTGCTAAGCACCAGGGAAACAAAGAAAGGCAAAAGGCAGTCCCCCCTCTCCCGGAAGATCAGAGTCTAATGGAGGAGACCACACATAAACAACTATAAACGGACAAGCTACAATACAGGATTTATTCCCCTCACTGGACCCAGATGGCTCCGGGGGAGACAGTGAGGCTGGTGACTTTGCATAGCCCTGCCTCACTTAAATCCAATTCACTTGCAAGTCATGGCATCACCTTCTTGATGTCATGGTCCTTTGAGAAGGAAGGACAAACAGCAGCAGCAATAATGGGATAAACTGGAAATAATCAACAGACGGAAGAATTAAGGGGGATCAGGAAAGGGTTTGTATAGAAGGAGGGATTTTAGATGGGACTTGAAGGAAGTCAGCAAATCTAAGACTTGGGAGAGGAAGAGGAAGACCATTCCAGGCATGGGGGACAATCAGTGAACATGCCCAGAGATGGGAGATGGGGCGTCTTGTTTGAGCAACAGCTAGGAGCCAGGGTCACTGGATCAGCCTGTATGTGTGTTTGGGGGGTAGGGAGAGGAAGAGTAGGGTGGTGGTAATAGTGGTGTTAAGTGTAACGAGACTGGAAAGGTGGGGGAGCAGAGGAAGCAAGAGTTACAAAGGCCCAGAGGATTTACAATTGATAAAACACTGATTATTGATGAGGCACTTGATAATTAGCTAACACATCTAACAAACTTTGTACTATTGTATTTCTCACAGTTCTGCAGAATAACTTCAATCTAAAACAGAAAAAAAAATATCTAGCCTGCATTTCCTCTTATAACACCTGAAGAGCTTTCTAAAAAAAAGCCAAAAAAAAAGTTTATAGTTTATCTTAGAAGCAATAAGGTGCTACTTGAGTTTACTGAGCAGGGCATGACAGAGTCAGACTTACAACAGAGAAAAAAACTTTGGCAACTGAGTGGCGGATGGATTGGAAAAGAGAGAGGGCTTGACACAAGATAAAATTAGGTCATTGTAGTAGTTGAGGTGAGAGGTGATGCCAGTTCCACGGGTTACTAAGAGCAGATGGGTACAAGGGAGAAATGACAAGATTTGGCAACAGAGAAGGCGATCTGATCTCTGAGTCTCTTCCCAGCTTCAACTCCAAGGGTCATTTATCTTACTAAAGAAATGAACATATACTTGGCCCAGATTCTACCGCACCCCCTCTCTGATCTATTTTTTCTAGTTAGTTCTGAATCTATGTGAAGAGTTTCCCACTTATCCCCAATAGAGCATCTCCACCCTTTTCTCCCATGTGATAGGGGTTTCACAGGAGAAAAGCATGCAAGACAGAACCACCAGCCACAATAATATAATGGAAGGTGACTAATGTGGGTGGCAAAGACCAAAGAAATACCTCCAAAACATGGTTTCAACAGCCTTGGAAACAGCCATTCCCTCTGACCTTTTCAAAGATGCATATTTGTTGTAGAGACCTGATGACAAATAAACTTGACAGGATGTAATAATGACACAACAAAATTCATTTAGAGTAGAATCAATGTGTTGCAGTGATTCATCCAGGAGACATAAACAATTAAAATATACAGAGACAATAAGTCAGATTTACATAACATCTGAAGATTTACAAAGGGCAGGGCAGCGAGGTGGCACAGTGAATAGAGCACTGGCCCTGGAGTCAGAAGGACCTGAGTTTAAATCCGGCCTCAGACACTTAACACAAAAACTAGCCATGTGACCTTGGGCGAGTCACTTAACCCCAATGACCCTCCAAAAAGGGGGAAAAAAAGATTTACAAAGAGTTTATCCTGTATACTACAGACACACACACACACACACACACACACACACACATATTCTTTCTCTCTCTCTCTCTGGGTTACCATGCCAGTGCTAATCAACTTGTTAGTGTGTGTGGTCTGTGTTTGGGAATGCACACACTCATGTTTACATGTGTATAAATACACAGGATAAGTACTTTGTAAATCTTAAAACTGATATAAATGTATATACAATATTAGGCCAAAGCTCTGTGTGTGAGTAGTGTTGATCTGATGGGCATAGTAGCTCCATGATACAAGTGGCCAGAGTATTCTTATTTCTATTTTATAGATGAGGAAATTGAGCCTCTAAGAAGCCAAAGATCACACCATCAGCCTGGACTTCATGCCCAGTCTGGGATTCCAATTCCGGTGCTTTTTCTTTTACCCCATACCAACTTCCAATTATAGTGAGCATATTTTAAAATCTTAAAATTCTCAGGACTTTCCTGGGCTCATTATACAGGGATATTTCACAAAGATATGCCCCACTTCAAAAATTAGGAATATACACATTTTCCTGCTTCTATCAGCAGTCATGTCCTGGGACTAGCTCCTGCCCCAGAAGGAAGTAGATAAACAACTTCAATGGTTGGCAGCAAATTTCAGGTTCTCTGTTGCTGTCTTACTAGAACCCATGCTGGCAGTATGGAACATGTCTCAGCTTCCCCAGTTTCGGACAGGCTACAAAACTGTTTGGGCTCTCAAGAATTTGGAGAGGGTGGCAAATTCTCTATCTAATCCCACCTACATCTAACCACAAACTCTACTCCTTTCCCCCTAGCACATCCCAGACAGGCGGTCACACCAAATTCAGTGAGAAGAGATTCAAGGATCACCGTAAGATAGGCTTCGCTTGATTACACAGCAAGTTTCAGCCTCCTTTGCTTTTCTCCTTAGGCCAAATATACAGATAACAAAGTAATGTTCCTTGTACATCACATTCCATCTGGCATAGTCCTTGTGCCTGGAAGGCTCCCTACCCTCTATCTTTTAGAATACCTAGCTTCCTTCAAGACTCGGCTCCAATGCCACCTTCGTGCCTTTCTTGTTCCTGTTCCTGTCCCTGCCCCAACTCCTCCCTCCAGCCCCCAACTACTAGAGCCTTCCCCTCTGCTTACCATTCATCTATTCTACATGTATATTGTATGTACCTAATCATTTCCATGCATTTATTAGGACATAAACTCCTTGAGGGCAAGGACTATGTATTCTTTGTAGCCAGCCCTCCCTTAGCACAGTGTAAGAATTTAATAAATACTTGATTTATAGAAGGGGAGAAGGAGCAATGTCTTTGGAAGGGCGAAAAATTATCCAGGTTACTTAGCATATTGGCAACCTTAAACAATCATTTTGCTTACTTAAGGAAGAAAAAGTTAATTTAAAAATTTCTGACCATAAATCCCTATGCTTACAGATTATGTGCTGAGAAAAGGAAAATTAGACCTCTTTTCTGCTCTACCCAAGCCAGGTTTCTGAAGGGCATATGAAGTCTGGTCAATTTCCTGACAAGACAGCCCAGATTTGAACAAAAACCACCCAAGACCACTAACAAGCCATGTGACCTTCTCTTCTCTGGGTCATCTTTAAAATGACAGGTTTGGCCTAAACATTCTTGGAAGGTCCTTCCCGGTTTTAACTGTTCATAAATAAAATGCTAAGGCCAAACAAGATAAATCTGTCTTGTTGCCAACTGTGTTTGTAACATAAACAAGCTCAATTTCACACACTTGCCTCAATCTTTTCCTTCAAATCTAGCTACTTTTGCTGCAGTTTGTTCAGAGGGAGTAGCTTACGCTTACCCACAAGAGTAATAAAATTCATTAAAAAAAGAATTAAAACCAGTCATCTGGGAAGAGCTTGCTTTTCCACCAAGATGCACAGAGAGGTCCTGTTACATGTTGTGCTTTGGTGTTTTATCTTGAGGCAGGTACAGGTCTTTCTTCAGGTTAAGCACATCATTTCCTTTTCTGATCTCATGTCTCAGAGAAATGACTCCTTAGGGTCTAGCAGTGGTTAAGTGGGCATTGCTTCACGTGGAACCAAGTTTCTGTTAAATGATCCCTTGAAATGGAGTAAACACTGGATTCAGAGTAAGAGGTACTTGGGTTGAAATCCCAGCTCTTATACTTTTGAGCTGTGTGACAGGCAAATTACTTCATTACCCGAGATCTCAGTTTCCTCATCTGTAAAATGAGGGAGCTGGATTGGTCTAAAATATTCACTGGCTCCCTACTAAACTCCTGGCATTGAAGGCCTTCCAGAATCTGGCTCCTCCTGAGCTTCCCCACTTTTTTCTGGTCAAACTGGATGACAGGGGGAGAAAATAGTTTGGCAAGAGCTCTATTCCGGTGAAGGCCAAAATCCTGGGCAGTTTAAGTAACCACAGCTGACAGGTCACTCATCCTGGCATCTGTTTAATGGCACCTATCACCTTTTGCTCATCCCATGTTTATGAGCCTGCATTGTAGTCAGAATTACAAACACCTGTGGATGAAATAAACACTTTCTTTCCCCACAGGTATCTGACTCAGCTGGGAGGCATGTTCTTTGGATTGTTTCCCTTACCAGGAGGAAGGGTGGGTTCTGCAAGACAGGTGTCTTACACACACAACTTATCCTGAAGATCACTGAGAGGTGTCTTGGGAAGGACTTATCTGTTTTAGTACATGTAGTTTTTATTACACTAAAATAAAGAGTAGTTCGTGAAAACTACTTCAGTGAAAACAGAGCATTGGCCCAGTACTTCCAGGACCTGAGTTCAAATCCCACTTCTAATGCTGACAACCAATGTGACCTTGGGCATATCCCTTAACCTCTAGAGTCTCAGTTTATCCATCTATAAAATGATGGAGATCCATCTTGCCCGACCGGAAAGTCAGAGGGGTGATGGGGGAGGATATAGGAGAGAGCAGACTGAGGGAGGGAGTATATAGTGGGATCACTGGTTTGGGGTGGTGGGTAGGGGAAAGACAGGGAGAAAATTTGTCACTAAAAATCTTGTGGAAACGAGTGATGTAAACTAAAAATAAACAAAAGTTAATTTATAAAATGAGGGAGTTGGACCAGATGGCACCTGAGGTTCCTTCCACCTCTAGGTATTTAAGCACTTCATAGAGGACACTCACGGAGTTCCACATGACTTGACCTCTTTAAACAGAGGCTGGTGGAAGCTCCAGGCTATTTTCACCAGATATAGAAACCTAGGGCAATGGCCAACACCTCCTTCACAGGAGCAACCCTCATTATGCACCCGAGGATGACAGGTGGACAGGCCCAGTGAGCTTCCTCATCTGTAATGAGGAATGGAATGGAATGAGTTTCTTCATACTCGGTTATAAACTCATTTATAGAAAACTACCTGTTACACTGATGCTGACGCACTGGAAGTAGTGCCTGGACTCTTCAGGGAGTTCCTTGGTGATTCTTCCTTATCTGGGGTCATGAGCTCAATGACACCTCCAATATAGTCTGTTATGACTCCTCATGATACACGGTGACTTTTTTGAATGACAGGACTGGAAACAAAGAAGACCTCAATCTGGGGTCTGTTGACTTACAGAGAATCCATGAACTAGAAAGGAAGGAAGAAAAGGAAAAGAGGGAAGGAAGGAGGGAGGAAAGAAGGGAAGAGAGGAGGAAGAAAAAGAGGAGAGGAGGGAAGAAAGGAAAGAAAGAGGGAAGAAGGGAAAGAAGGAAAAGAGGGAGGGAAAGAGGGAGGGAAGAAAGAAGGAAGAGAGGTAGGAAGAAATTATTCTAATATGCTACTATTATCCTTATTTTATAGTTTTATATTAAGTTGAGGAAACTAAGGCAGAGAGAAGTTTAGTCACTTGCCCAAGGTCACACAGCTGGTAGGTATCTGAGACTGAATTTGAACTCAAGTCTTCCTGACTCTAGGCCTAGTGCTCTATCCATTGCACTAACTAGCCTCCTAGGTAAAAGGGGAAATCACATCTCTATTTCAATATAACTGGCTTATTTTGTAATACTGTGTATTTTATCTTGTAGATTTAAAAACATTATTCTGAGAAGGGGTCCACAAGCTTCACCAGATCACCAATTAGGTAGGCCAGAATAATGGGCAAAGTCTAATAAGACGAAATTTAATAAGAATAAATGTTAAGTCCTATGCTGAGGTTCAAAGGGCAATTGCACTGGTACAGAACGGTTAACCTGTAAAGGGCCTTGGGATTTTAACAAACTGCCAGCTCAGGATAAGGCAATTCTGATACAGTGACCAGAAAAGTTCCTTCAACCTGAATGTATGAATAAAGTTTGGCACCATATTTTAAGATCAGGCTGAGGCTGGATTGTGTCCAGAGGGGAGACCAGGATGCTAACAGGTTTAAAAAACCACTCCATGAGAACAAGTAGGAGAAACAGGAAATGCTCATACTGGAGAAGGGGATGGACACAAGATAGGTCTGTAAGTATTTGAAAGACTGTCACATGGAAGAATTAGACTTGTTTAATTCCGGTGCCTTTTGCCTCAATCATTTCTTATCTATTCTGTACAGAGCTAGCTGGCTTGTACATTTTTTTTTTTTTGCATGTCGTCCAACCCATTTGATTGGGAGCTCCTTGAGGGCAAGGAATATATTTGACTTTTTGTACACTCAGCACAGAGTCTTGGCACATAGCAAGTGTTTATGAACTGTTTTGCCTGGCTCCAGAGGGTGGGATTAGGGCAGTGGATGGAAGTCAAAAGTGGTAGATTTGTGCTTCATAGATGAAAAAAACTTCCTAACGATCAGATAACTCAAATGGGTTGCCTTGGTAGGTGATGAGTTCTTCATCTCTTAAGACCTACAGAATAATAGATTTAATGCTTGAAATAGCATCTATTCAAATTCCCTCCATTTACAGATGCAGAAATTGAGATCCAAGAGAGATCAAAGGGTCTGCTCCAGGTCACACAAGTATTAAGTGGCAGGACCCAGACTGTAACCCTGGCTGTCTTGATTCCAAATGCAGGTGTCTTTCAATGAACAATGGGCTTCAATGGCACCAGGCTTAAAGATCAATTGTTGAGGATCTTCTTGATAGAAGATGCATCTGACGTCTTGGTTCCCTTCCAACTAGAGAGATTCTAAGATTTTTAATGGCTCCAGGTTCTTGGAAAACTGTGCTATTCTCCGTATCATGTCCTCTTCCCTCATTCCCCCATGTCTGTTCTCCTAAGGACGCACCCACAGTGATAAAGCCAGAGATCCTTGCAGCACAAGGTACCCACAAATAACAAGCTTACAAAAATGCTCTCCCATACATCGTATGGCATCCTGGCTGCTTGTCTTTCCACTTTAATTGTCAGGCACAATCATTCCTTCTACATTGGTCCTCTACCACCCCTGGAAAACATCCAGGGAAGAAGACAAAAGGAGAATTTACCGCTTTTCAACTTTCTTGTTCTAACACTTTATCTTCATTTGCTGAGACATTACTTCTTTGAGAAGCAGCTTAGCAAGGCAAGTGCTGGACTTGGGAGCAGAACTGGGAACTCACATCTCATCCCCAACACTTACCACCTGACCATTTACAAGACACTCAAACACCCTGGGCCTCAATTTCTTCATTTGTGAAATAAGGCTAGGAACACCTGCAGTGCCTCCAGGGTTATTAATAAGGAAGCTCTTCATGCTAAGTGTCTGATACTATTTTTACTTATTATTACATTATTACTTTTCTTTTAGGAAGGAAAATCGTTAAAAATCATTTCATTAGTGTCTGAAAGTATATTATTGCTGTACTTTTTCAATTAAGAGAAAAAAAGTCCCCCAACCCTCTATTTTTTGCTTAGGGCCACTAACAAAAAAAGGTTTATAACCTGACTGGTCCATAACTAATGCCTTTAGGACACTGGCTCAGCTCTAATCTCACTTCTTCTCTGACACCCACGTCCTCCAACCACCCAGCCCAAGACGATCACTCTGGACTAGAATCCTAGGTCACTCAAGGTCTGTGTCACTGGTTTAGCACTTGTATTTTCATATATCTCGTTACCCCCAATTAGATTCTATACTTAAAAGCAATTTCGTTCAACAAATCTTCATTAAGGGTCTACAGCAGTGGTTCTCAACCTTCCTAATGCCACTACCCTTTAATACTCATATGTGGGCGTATCTGCATGTGGGTGGACCCACCTGGAGATGATAGAGGAGCAGTGTCTCGGTTCCTAAGACCATTGGAAATATGTGACCCCTGTGATCCCTGTGAAAGGGTTGTCTGACCCCCAAAGGGGTAGCAACCCACAGGTTGAGAACCACTGGTCTACAAGATAAGCCCTGGGGGAACAAAGTTTAGATAAAGAGATGGGGGAAGATCAGGGAAGACTTCCTGGACAAGGAAGCATTTGAGCTGTGCTTTAAAAGAAAGGTATATAATTATCAAAACAATCTAGGTACTGGCTAAGAAATAAGAGTGGTGGATGGAGCAGTGGAACAGATTAAGTACACAATACATTACAATAAATGATCATAGTAATCTAGTATAAGATAAACCCAAAGATCTAAACTTTTAGAACAAAAACTTATTATTTGGCAAAAACTGTGGGGAAAAGTGGAAAACTATGGCAGAAAATAGGTATAGACCTACATCTCAAACCATATACACCAAGAGAAGGTCAAAATAGGTCCATGATCTATACATAAAAAAATGATACCATAATCAAACTAGGAGAGTAAGGAATGGTTTACCTGTCAGATCTATGGATAAAGGAAGAATTTAGGATCAAACAAGATAAAGACAGCAATACAAAATATAGATAATTTTGATTATATAAAATTAAAAAGTTTTTTGCACAAAGCTAATGAAATCAAAATCAGAAGAAAAGCAGAAAACTGGGAAAAAAATTTTGTAACAAGTATCTCTGATAAAGGAATCATTTCTCACATATATAGAGAACAGAGTGAAATTTGTAAGAATACAAGTCATTCCCTAGTTGACAAATGGTCAAAGGATCTGAACAGGCATTTTTCCGAAAAAGATTTCAAAGCCATCTATAGTCACTATGAAAAAATGCTCAAATAACTATTGATTAAAGAAATGCAAATTTAAACAGCTCTGAGGTACCACCTCCCACCTATCAGGTTGGCTAACATGACTAAAAAGGAAAATGATAAATGTTGAAGGGAATATAGGAAAACTGGGACACTAATGTATTAAGGCAGAATTGTGAACTGCGCCAACCATTCTGCAGAGCAATTTGGAACTATGCCCAAAGGGCTGTAAAACTCTGCATATACCCTTTGACCCAGCAATACCACTGCTAAGTCTGTATTCCAAAAACACCAAAAAAAGGGGAAAAAGACCTATTTGTACAAAAATATTTATAGCAGCTTTTTGTGGTGGCAAAGCACTGGAAATTCAGGAAATGCCTTCCATCGTGGAATGGCTGAACAAGTTGAGGTATATGATTGTGATGGAATATTATTGTGCTATAAAAAATGAAAAGACCAGTATGCACAAAAATATTTATAGCAGCTCTTTTTTGGTGGCAAAGAACCGGAAATCAAGGGGATGCCCCTCAATTGAGGAATGGCTAAACAAGTTGTGGTATATGAATGTAATGGAATACTATTGTAGACAGACTTCATAATAACCTGGAGAGACTTATATAAACTGATGCAGAGTGAGGAAAGCAGAACCAGGAGAACTTGGTACATAATTAGACACATTGTATCTGTGATGACTAACTCTGATGGAATGGGATCCTTTCAGCAATGCAAGGTTATAAGACAACTCCAAAAGACTCATGATGGAAAGGGATGTGCACATCCAGAGAAAAGAACTACAGAATCTGAATGCAGATTGACACAAACTACTTACTCTTTCTTTTGTGTTTTGTTGTTTCATTCCTTCTTTCTTGTTCACTCCATTGGTTACAACTCTTCCTTACCACTTGACTAATGTCTAATGTGAAAGTATTTGTAGAACCTATATCAGATTGCTGGATGGGGGGAAAGGGGGAAGGAGAGAAAATTTGGAACTCAAGGAATTGTGGAACTGAATGTTTTAAACTAAAAGTAAATAAATAAATTAAAAAATAAAAAATTTTTAATAACTTTAAAAAAGAAATGAAGAGCAGGATGATTGCAAAAAACCAGGAAAGACTTACATGAACTGATGCAAAGTGAAGTGAGCAGAACCAAGAACACTGTACTCAGTAAGAGCAATTTTGTATGATAAAGAACTGTGAATGGCTTAGCTTTCTCAGCCAGCTATTCTCAATGATCTAGATGATCTCAAAGGCCTCCTGATGAAACATGCTATCTGCCTCCAGAGAAAGAATCGATGGTGTCTAAATATAGGTTGAAGCATACTATTTTTTACTTTCTTTTTTTTTGTTGAGTCTTCTTGTTGAAAATTAATAACATGGTAGTTGTTTTACATGATTTTTCACGTGTAACCTGTATTGGATTACTTAACATCTTGGGGTAGGAGGGAGAAAAGAACAGAATTTGGAACTCAAAATAAAAAAAAAGTCAAAAATTGTTTTAACGTAGAATTGGGGAAAAAAATTAAATATATTTTTAAAAATAGGTAGATATTTAACAAGTAAAAGAGTATGGGAAAGCATGCCAGTCATAGGAAAGAACATAGCATATTGGGAGGAGAGCAAGGAACACATTCTATTCTTGCAATAGTAAAGTGGTGCTAGATTACTAAGGGTTTTCAATGAAAGGGGAAGGAATTTACACTTTGATACATATCCGAGCATGACCATTCCAATATAAGGAGGGGTCATTGGGAAACAGTATGAAAGACATGTTAAAAGTAGAGAGAAGATGACCAGTTAGGAGGCTACTGCAATTGTCCATTTGGGTGATGATTTATTCCTGTACTAAGGTGATGACAATGGGAACTAAGAAAAGGGATTAGATGACCAGGATATTGTGGCGATAAAACAGACAATATCATACATCTAGAGCCAGAAGGGTTCTTCTAGGCCATCTAGTCTAACCCCTTCATTTTGTAGATGAGGAAAATGAAGCCCAGAGATATTAAAAGACTTACCCAGGGTCACAGTGCTAGTAAAGGTCAGAGGTGGGATATGGACCTAGCCCAAAACTCTTTACTGTACAATGCTGCCTCCTGTTCTTGTTCTTGTCTTTGTTGCTGTTCAGTTATATCTGTCTTTTCCAACTTTTCATGACCCCATTTGGGGTTTCCTTTGCAGAGATACTGGAATGGTTTGTCATTTCCTTCTCCAGCTCATTTTACAGATGGTAAAACCGAGGCAAACAGGATTAAGCGACTTGCCCATGGTCACACAGCAAGTAAATGTCTGAGGCAACATTTGAACTCAGGTCTTCCTGATGCCAGGCCCAAGTTTCTATCCACTGTACCACCTAGCTGCCCAATTTTTACTATGCTGTTTTTTCCTACTTTTAATCTCAGTCCAGGAAAATAAGATATACAGGCAATGGGGAATAGAAATCCATCTTGTCCTATAACAAAGTAAGGGTGAGGCGGTGGGGGAGGACATAAGAGAAAACAGATTGGGGGAAGGGGTATTCGGTATGCTTGCTATCTTGAGGTGGGGGGTAAGGGAGAAAATTTGTAACTTGGAATCTTGTGGAAATGAATGTTGAAAACTAAATAAATAAATTTATAAAGAAAAAAAGGAAAAAAAATCTCAGTCCAGGAAACAGAAGTTTGTATGAGACATTCCCACTTCCTGATCCTAGCAAGTCAGTGTCCTATATAACCTTTATCCTAACCTGGCATCTGCGTTGAGGTACTAAATCCTGCCTTTACTTCTGGGGTGAATAGTATCATATTAAAAAAAAATTTCACATGCCAAGTATTTGTTGGCTGATTAGCTACGTGGGCTGAGAAGAAGGAAGAGTAAAATATAACACCATGGTTTTGAACATAGGAGACAAAATGAAAACTGGCACCATTGACAGAAATAACAAGGTCAGAGATTTAGAGGTGAAAGAAGGTTAAATTCAATATGTAAAGGAGGATTGGGGAACACATAGTCTCAGGGAAGAACACGGTATATGGAGGGCAGCCCTGTTGGAACAGGCTGGTCATTGATTGTGCAAGTAAAAGGGACAGGATGTCGAAGCTCAGTGATAACTGTGAGTACAGCTTCCAGGTGTGTCCAGATCTCGATCACCTAGAAAGGTTTGTCTTCAACTGTGCTTTCCCAAAGAACAAACAAGTCACTCTTGCTTCCTAGTGTACTAAATACATTAAATAGCAATTGTATTAAAGAAAAGGTAAAACTGAACAGGAAATGAACTTACAGCTTTAAAAACCTCACACTTATTTATGTAGTCATAGAGCTAGAAAGGACCTTAGATGTCACCTAAATCAACAGGTCACTATTTTACAGACTGAGGATCAGCCAAATTAAGTGACTTGCTCAAAGCCACACAGAAGTAAGTGGCAGAGCTGTGATTTGAATTCAGGTTTTCTGGCTCCAAAACCAGCTCTTTACATTGTCTTCCAACTTCTGACCTGGTCACTACACTGGAGCCAACCCCCCCCCTTTTTTTGTTAATGGGGTCAGTGTCATTTTGTTCGGGGCTTCACTCCATAGCTCAAAAATTTATCCTCCTTTCTGCTTTAAAAAAACAGAGGTGGTGGTTGTTATTGCTGTAACTGGTCCGCTAAACCACAGGAGAGGGGCAGCTAGGTAGTGCCAGAGTGGATAGAGTATCTGGCAGGGAATCAGGAAGATTTATCTTCCTGAGTTCAAATCCAGCCTCAGACACTTAGCTGTGTGACCCTAGGCAAATCACTTAACTCTGGTTGCCTCAGTTTCCACATCTGTAAAATGAGCTGGAGAAGGAAATGGCCAAAGTAACTCTGCCAAGAAAAACCTCTCCAGAATGGGGTCATGAAGTTGGATGCCAAAGGACTGAACAACAAACAGCCACAGCAGACTTTGTCAGCAGTACTTTCTGAAAAGTTCTTCTAAGAACTAACTACAATACTGTTCTAATCCTCTAAATCTATCTTGTATAAAACCTGAATGCAGGGTTATTTTCCAGGATAAACTTGGGTATTTTTTCTTTCAAAAAGATCTTAATTAGGGAGTAGTATATTTGGACCAATCTTAGTTGGGAATTTATCTCAGTTTACTTCCCCATGACAGCTGGTTTGGAGTTGAGGAGTCTTAACAATCCACCCAGTCCAACCTCCTAGGGTGTACAGCTTCACCAGCATTATAACATCTTTTGTATCTCCGATAGTGTTGGGTAAAGGACAGGCACACAACAAACACTGTGGAAGAAATGGGTCTATAATTTTGATATTTGGCTTCACCACTTGCCTCTCTTCCCCTAGGGATAATCTAAAATTGCTTGTATGTACTGAAAAGGTCAGTAGCCTTTGAAACCAGACTTAGGCTGCCTCTGTTCCTGAACTTCACAGATAGAACAAACTTTTTAATTCCTCCCCTCATTTCTCAGGCAAAGTCATCATTTAATCCAATTAATATTTACTTAGCTTCTTACCCCAGGGGAGTAAGCCTTTTGTTGTTCAGTCTTTTTTGTCCAACTCTCTCTGATCCCATTTAGGGTTTTCTTGGCAAAGACTCTGGAGTGGATTGCCATTTGAGGAAGCTGTGACAACCAGAGTTAAATGACTTGCCCAGGGTCATACAACTAGTAAGTGACTGAGGCTGGATCTGAACTCAGGAAGATGAGTCTTTCTGATTCCCTGCCTGTCACTCTAACCTAGAAGTAAACCTAGGGTCTTTAATTGCCCACCTAAGATACAGTGCCAATTTCACGCTCAAATACTTGTCCAACAACAAGTGTAGAGACTGTGAATAAAAGGCCCATGCATAGGTACAGGGTAGTATTACACAGTATAAACCAAAGCTTGAACCTGCAAAATCTTCATCTTACAAACCCTTGCCCATAATTTATGCATTCACTTTGGCACAAGAAACCCAGTGCCTCAGTCTGACCTAGTGAAAAGGCAGGAACATGTAACAACTGGATATATCTTCAAACAGATCATGACCAGAAGATAAAAATTTTAAATGTTCCTGGACAAGACTGAATGCAGTGGTTAAAGTAATCTTTTTTTTTTCTTGGTCTGGAACAGTGATTTAATCAGTTTAGAAAACAAAAGGTAAGCAACATCCCTCTCCCAAGAGAAGTGTATTAAGTACTGTGACTAGTCAAATGTCACAAAGCCAGCATGAGGGAACCCAGCTCCTCCTGGCTCTGCCCCCACTATACCACATAATAATTCAGTGACTCTCAATATTGAGATCTGCAAATATAACACATCTGGAAAGAATGCTGAATTTAGGGATTCAAGTCCTGGTTCTGCCAAATACTTACCTGTGTTGCCTGGAGACCTTACTCTTACCAGGCTTCAGTTTAATCATCTGTGCAAAAAGGGAGTTGGTCTCCACTGGGCCCCCTTCCGTCTCTGAACCTATGATCTGGTGCTTAAGAGTCATCCCTAAAAGCTTTCTACTAACTCCTGGAACCGTTTTGCAGTAAAAACAAGGAGACTTACTTAAGTCTTTCAGACTTACAACTCTGCCCCCACAACATACCTGAACTGTTCTCTTTGGATTGCCTCGGCCTACGGGCAATTACAAAGTCCTTTTCCTTCGCTTTCACCTTCTGCTTTTTTGGCGGAGGGGCTTGACTTAAGAGCAGCTCCTGGGGGATGTTTTCACTGTCTACCTTTTCCTTCTCCAGAATTGAGACCCCCATTCCTGAGAGCAAATCCGGAGTCTTGTTAAGATCCCATCCCCACGAAAAGGTGATATTAACATTGCTGTTCGAATCCGGAATCTCCTGGAGGTGTTTCCTGCAGGAAATGGACAAGTTGCATCCTCATAGCTTTCCATTTAATTAGCATCCCCCAAAACGGATGCGTCCTAGTCAAACAGAAACAAAGGCTTGCATAGCCACCTTTTGCATGTAGGTTAACACTGCTTATTTGGAAACCACGAGTAATTCTCATAAAGTGGCGTAGGAGGGGGTTAGGAAGGCTAAAGCTGGTAAATTAGGATACATGTGCATTTATCAAAAACGACTCTTTTCATCGCAGACAGCCTGGAAGTTTACCCAAATTAAATGGGGGAGTGCGGTGGGGAAGAGGGGGAAAAAGGGAACTAGCATCCAGTCATTCAAAACATTAATACCCAAGCCCAGCCAGCGAGGTCAAATAAAAGCTTCCAGAGCCACGAGGCGACAGACTCCAGCCACCATGACCCTAAAGCCATTAAGCAGTGAATGCTAAAAAGTAAAGATAAAGGTAAGAAGCATAACATCCACATTTTCCTTCTCCTCCACACATCTACTGCTCATCGTCGCAAATAGGTTTGGTTACCTGTGCATGATGGGCTGGCCGGAGCGGAGGTGGGGATTTAAGTCCTTGCATTAATTGCTCAACTCTAGATCTCGAGGCTTCCCGCGTCAACGACTAGCACCAGCACCACCACGCCTCACAGTTGGATCAGGACCCAGGAGCGCAATGTTCCATTCAACCCGCGCGCGGAACCTTTTCCCTCTCCTGGTAGGCGGCCTCGGGGCTGGCGCGCTGCCTGCTGGGATTTGTAGTCTCTGAACTACTAATCCCTTGGTCCTTCCTCCTGCCAAATCATCGGCCTGAGTCTGTCCCTTCGTCCCACTCTTCGTATTTCTCGCGAGCTCCTTCTCACTCCTCCCACCCCCCGCCCCGCCTACGATAACCCAGAAGCCCCTGCGGGGCGGGGCGCCCGCAAGCCGGGAGAGAGCAGTGACGTATGCATGAGGAAGCGGAAGGGAAGGAGGGGGCCGGCGGAGAAATGTCACCGGCTTGAAGGCAGCCGGTGTTCCTGAGCTGCCTCGGCGCTTCTGCTCGGTGCTCACCCCAAGACGGCGGAGGCGCCGGCGGGTCCTCGCGGTCCCTCCGCCCGTTGGCCCGGGGAGCCCCAGGCGGGACGGTGAGATCGGGGCTCGGGGAACACGCAGTGGGTGACGGCCGAGGTGATGGCGACCCCCGGGGCCCGCCGCGCCTGCTGAGGGGAGCACAGTCGCCCCGGTAAGTCCGGGGCAGCGGCCGGCTGGGGGTGGGGGTGGAGACGGCTCCCCGGAGTTCGGCGAGGACCGGGCTATGCCTCCCCGGCTTCCAGAGCTTGCCCAGGGAAGCATCACAATACTGCAGCAGGGGGTGGGTGTGGAAAGGAACAAGGGGCCCGAGTTCGGGGGACGGAGGGGTGGGGTCAGGGTAGGGGGCGTCACTTGCTACCTTCCTGATCACGACCCCAAAAGTTGTGGGTTTACGGGTTCTGGGGACGAGGCTTGGAGTGGGGTAAGGGTCCGGAGCCGGCCTTCAGCACTCTGGGATGACCGAGAGAATTCCGGGGCCCGGGGCTGGACGAACACCTGCGGCTTGGGGCGGGCGCGCCCGGGGAGGAGGCGGGGAGGATGCGTTTCTGCTCTGCGGAATGGAAAAGGGTTTATGAAGACACTTCCTCCCCTCCCCCTGCCAAAATGCGGCAGTCACCCAGTAAGCTCTGGGTCGCTTTTCTAGGTTTCCTCGGAAACATGGAAAGCTGAAATACCTGTTCATAGAATTAAGCCTCCTTACTCCTGGATGTTTGCTTGTTCTTGATTTAATTGTTTAGCCTATTCTTTGTGGATGGATGGATTGATGGACTGCTGGCTGGATGCATGGATGCTTGGATGGATGGATGGACGGGCGGACGGACGGACGGACGGACGGACGGACGGCTGGGTGGATGGGGGGAGGGGATTCATCTCTTTATTTTTAGAGAGTTCTTGATCCCAGAGGTTATTATTATGCGTGTAACTGAAAATAAATTGTTGGTGTTGTGTTGGGGAAACAAAAGGAGTTGTGGATAATTCGTAAATTGTAGCGACGATCAATATTTGTTGAATTGACTTTTTAAGCTTCGTAAAGACCATCAGCTTTAGTGCTTCCTCTGCATAGCTCTTTAAACTAAAAGTGGTTATATTAAGTAGCTTATCTTCATTTTCTCAGGCGTTCAACTTTATTTATCCTGGAACTCCTCGCCCCCTACCTCTTTGTTTTATCGGTGTAGTTTGGGGCCTTGTTCCTAAAGATTTGACTACTCTACTCAGTGGAAAAACTATTTAAATGTAAATAATTATATTTTTCTCCAGGAAAAGTATATTTAGGTCAAAGAAAATGCATGCCCAAACGAAATGCAAATTTTTTTTCTTTATCCATATCTTCATCCTCTTTCTTTGTACAGATCGTTGATTATTAACTTTTTTGTAGTTAGAAAATCTTGAGGTAAGGGAAGGGTCCGTTCACCGTAAGGTTTATCTGTGTTATCTGTTCTCAGTGCCAGGTTTTCTCTTTACTACATGTAAACTATCTAGAATTTTTTTCTTCTAGTATTTTTGTGTTCTTTAGTGTAAGATACAAAATTCTAATTTTATAAATTACAAACAGCTTTTGTGCATTCTGTCTCTTATTCAGACCCTGAAACTTCCCTTACTTTAAACATGTGCTGATGTACTGATTAGTAGAGGACTCCCATTAGAGCACTTCTTGTTTAAACATCTTGAAAGATAGGTATAGAGAACAAAGTCCTGCAGTAGTGGAACAGGTGTTTTGCAGACTGCAGCTTCAGCATTATTACACGGATAAACCAGAATGCCTAAACTTACTTAATGTGGGTTAATTTATTATGCATTATTTTTGATCCTGACCAATTATCTTAACTTTTAAAAATTTATTTAAGCTATTGATAATGTTATCTAAAACCACAATAACTTTTAATCTATTTTAAATTTGGAGTCATCCAGCCCATCAGTTTTCAGTTACGTAGTTTCCAAAAGCTTTAATTGCTCCTGACTTAGATTTAGCATTTTCTGAGTAATGCAGATCCTTGATAAATTTTAGGTTTTTTGTATTAAATCTCACTTCCATAACACCTCATTTTCATTTAGGCAGAAATATTCTTATTTCCATGGCCAGGATTATTGTAAAGTTATTTATTAGTGACCTGACTATGTGAGTTAATAATATGCTTATTATATTTGATGCCATTAATTAAGCATTTGCCAACACTTTGGAAGCTTGAAATACAATTCAAAGTGATAGTAAAGGAGACATATCTCCATTGGGCTTATCCTATTGGCATATGTAAAGTGTGAGGTACTTGGTGGCAAAAACAAATAAACGCATACAGGGGACCATCTGACAGAACACAGACATAACAGAATAATAACTGGGAATCACAGCTGACCATAAGTGGAATGAGTTATAGGGATATGGGTAGTGTAATAGTATCAAAAAATCAAATGTGATAAGAATTCATTTTAACAGAAATAATGGCACTGATGCTAGGCTGAAATTATGGGATTAGTGGGTAGAGAAAGCTGGCCTCAGGGAAACTTGGATTGTGCTGGCATATACCAGACTGACCCTGGACAGGTCACTTTATCTCCAGTCCCTCAGCTTTTGGTTGTGAAAGTTTATACTTGAAAAAGTTCTCTATACCAGTGAAATCACAGATCTCAACTGCTTATACTTGCCCCATCAGCTTTGATGATATCACCTACATTAATATAAGAACCGGGATGTAAGCCTTTTAAATTCTCTTGGCTCTTAACACAAAGAGGTAAAGGTATTGGTGTTATTTGCTTACCTTATAGATAAATGGCTAAGGACAATGATGTATCTCCAAAATTTGGGGTGCTTAAGCAGATAATTCCAAAGAGTGTTCCTTTGTTAAATATAAAACATCTTCAAAGAAAGGCTAAAATAGCTGTGTGCCTTAATGACAGCATATTTAATCAAAATTGACTCTCCTTGTCTTTTTACTTTACCCTCATGAGATGTCCACCCACCGTAGCCACATAAGCAGTTAATCTTCAACCAATTCAGAAAGTTTAGTATTTCTTGGAAGTTTAATAGTGTTCTTTTAGACTGGTCTGAATTATTTTCTCTTTACAACATTCTAGCATCTAGGTTACTACATTATCCTTTTTTTTTCCTTACTCTGGTTCAGCCTTTTGAGTCTTTAGCTTCCCAATTCTTAGCATTGTAGGTGTTTCTGAGGCAGTTGATAGATGAAACAAATAGGGATTATCTAACGTTTATCTTGAAGCATGGGAAGAATTTTCAGGTGAAGGTTATGGACCAAATTGTTTTATTTTGTTTTTATCATAAAGGATTGAACCAGAGAAATGAATTTAAATTGAAGAGAGAATTCTTTTAGTTTATTTTTGTAATTAAATGCCATTTTTTTTCTTTATTAATCCGTCTCTTCCATTCCCCCTCTCTAACCCATGGCTAAGAGTAAGAAAAAAAAAAAACCTCATAAAATAAAGCCCTCATTACAACAGTTGTAGTCCTATAAAACAAACTCCCTCTTTGACTGTGTCTGAAAATGTATGTCTTATGTATTTTAATTTATCATCACATTGTGAAAAAGTATTGTGTTTTATCATTTTTTGTACTTGTGGTTTATTACTGTGTTGATCAGACTTTTAAAGTTTTCCAAAGTTGTTTTACTCTACAATTGTGATATTGGGAAAATTGTTTTCCTAGTTCTCTCTCTTTGCTCTGCATTTCGTAGAGGTCTTTCTCGAACTGTCCCATTTAAAAAATTTCTTTTGGCAAAGTAATATTCTATTAATTTTGTTCACCGTGGTTTGGTTAGCCATTCGCCAGTGGGAGGACACTCTTAGTTTCCAGTTTGGGGTTCCCATGAAAAGAGTTGCTATATTTTTGTACATACAGGTCCTTTTCCTCTTTCTTTGATTTCTTTGGAGTATGGACCTAGTAATGGTCAATAGGAATGAACATTTTCATAAATTACTTTATGACATAAATTACTTTACAGAATGACTATACCAATTCAAAGTTCCACCAGCCATGCACTAGTATACAAGTTTTCCCACAGCCCTTCCAACATTTGTTATTTTACTCTTTTATTACCTGCCAGTCTGATAGACTGGCTTGAAACCTGAAGTTGCTTTTATTTGCATTTCTCTAATTATTATTAATATAGAGCTTTTTTTCCTGTATAGTTGGTGATAGCTTGTATTTTTTTTCCTTTGAAAACTGCTTTTGGCCGTTTATCAGTTGAGGAATGAGTCATTATAAATTTGAATCTCTTCCTTGTATATCTTATTTGTCAGACCTTTAGAGAGAAATCATTGCTACTATTTATTTGGAATTTTGATTTTAATGAAGTGGGAAATTTCATCTATCAATAAAGATCAACAGCTATCCTGAAATTTGTAGCTTTAGTTTCCTAGGAAAAAGATTCATGCCCAGGGTTATACAGCCAGTAAGTACGTGTCAGAAGATGGACTTGAATCTATGTCTTCCTGACTCTTTAGCCACATGCCTTTTCACCTCGAAGTTATCCATTCTCAGGCTTATATGGGAGGAGCTCTAGTTGGCTAAGTGAATAGAGCACCAGGCCTGGAGTCAGACAGACTCATCTTGAGTTCAAATCCAGCCTCAGACACTTACGAGCAGTGTGACCCTGGGCAAGTCACTTAATCCTGTTTGCCTCAGTTTCTCATCTGTAAAATGAGCTGGAGAAGGAAATGGCAAATCATGCCAGTGTCTTTGCCAGGAAAGTTCCAAAAACTGTCACAAAGACTCCAAGTGAACTATTGGCTAAACAACAGAAATCTTTAAACACAGAAGTTAAAGCGATTTTGGAAGGTAGGTACCTTTGAAACGAGGCTCTGATCTCGATCAGTGGTATCAAATGCAAAGGAAAAGGAGGGGCC
Source organism: Pseudochirops cupreus (assembly GCA_028627135.1). Lineage (NCBI taxonomy): Eukaryota > Metazoa > Chordata > Mammalia > Diprotodontia > Pseudocheiridae > Pseudochirops > Pseudochirops cupreus. The sequence goes on along the minus strand of CM053580.1, from coordinate 295,957,464 downwards.
TTTAATCTGTGTTTAAGGATCCCTGCAGGCTGCATATTGACTTAGTTTTAAAATATGATGTTATCAGTTTTGTTATATTTTTATTTATTTTGTTAATTTATTTCTCAGTTAGGTTTTAGTCTGGTTCGGGAGTGTTGCTGGTTTGACATTTCTGATCTAGGTGTCTTGTTAAGGTGATGTCAAACTTCTAAACAAACTTCTTTTCCTTCGTCTCTGATTCTTCCCCCCAAATCATCATATGACCTTAGAGATCTATCTGAACTAAGCTGCCTCAAAGAATGACATTCTGTCTTTTGCTTCTGTACCTTTTAAACAGGCTGTCTCTTATGCTTAGAATGCTTTCCTTCTTCCCCTCTGCCTTTGGTTCACTTTAAGCCTTATTGTAAATGTTACCTCCATATTGCAGATATTAGCTTCATATTGAAGCCTTTACCAGTCCCTAGATATTTTGTTTCCTTCTCCCCACCTTGTGCTGTTATTATACATATATAAAAAAATTTTTTTTCATTTATTTAACCTGTGAACATGTAACATACCCTTCTATTTTTCCCCCCCCATCCCCCAACCTCGGCCCTTGAGGGTAGCAACTTTCTTACTTTGGTGTTTCTATGCTAGCAACTGGCAAAGGGCAGCTGGTGGCACAGTATGGAAAGTGCTGGGCCTAGAGTTAGGAAGACCTGAGTTCAAATTTGGCCTCAGACACTTGCTGTATGATCCTGGGCAGGTTACTGAACTTCTGCCTCTGTTTCTTCAACTGTAAAATGGGGATAATTGTATTACTCCTCTTCCATGGTTTTTGTGAGGGTCAAATGAGATGATGTTTATAAATTGTAAAAGCACCTAACATAGAGTCTAACTTATATAGTAGGCACTTAAACAAATGTTTATTCCCTTATTCCTCATGTACTTAATAATTCTGATAATAGCAAATATATTCTCTAGTATGCCTGGTCTTGAGACTGTGTGATCCTCCTGTGTGATCTAGGTAAAGTTACCTTTCCGGAGGTGTTTCTCATTCTGAAAGTGAGAGAGTGGGAGCAGATAAGAATCTATATTACTCCCTCTGACCTCAGCATTGCTATGAATGTTATAGAACTTAGAGGTTAGTAATAATTTTAAACAAGGTGCCAGGAGCACCTAGATGGTATACAAAGGAGAAACTGTGAACAAAGTGGCAAGGCATAAGCATTCAGAGTCAAGTGAAAGAAGCTGCAACAAAAACATTTCTAAAAAAAAAAGAAAAAGAAAGCAAAATGATAAAAGATAAGAATGGTAGCAAGTTAACCGAAGCAGAATAGATTTAAGAAGAGGTAGCAAGATTACACAAAAGAACTATGCAAAAAGGCTTTTAACATTACTGTTAAGCACAATGATATGGTTCCTGATCTAGAGCCAGACATCCTGGAGAATGAAGTCAAGTGGACCTTGGATCTTAGGAAACATTGCTAACAATAAATCTTTTGGAGGTGACAGAATTCCAGCTGAGCTATTTAAATTCCTAAAAGATGAAACTATTAAAGTGTTGTACTCATTATGTCAGCAGATTTGGAAAACACAACAGTGACCGGGGGATTAGAAAAGGTCAGTTTACGTCACTGTTCTAAAGAAGGACAATCCCAAGGAATGTTCAAATTACCAAATAATTGCACTCATTTCACATGCCAGCAAGGTTATGCTTAAGATTCTGCAAGCTTGACTTTAGCAGTATGTGAACTGAGAATTACCAGAATAGCAGGCTGGTTTTCAAAGAGGCAGAGGAACTAGAGACCAAATTGCCAACATTTGTTGGATTGTGGAGAAAGCAAGGGAGTTCCAGAAAAACATCTACTTCTGCTTCATTGAATACACTCTAAAACCTTTGACCATGTGGTACTTGCTAGCAAATAGGGGGAGAAGAAATGGAAACAGTATAAGGTTTTATATTCTTGGGCTCAAAGTTCCCTGCAGATGGCAACTGGAGCCATGAAATTAAAAGATGCTTGCTTCTTGGAAGGAGAGCTATGGCAAATTTGGACCGCATACAAAAAAGCAGAAACATCACCTTGCTGATGAAGGTCTGTACAGTGAAAACTGTGGTTTTCCAGTAGTGATGTATGGCTGTGAGAGTTGGACTATATGGAAAACTGAGCACCACATAACCAACACTTTAGAATTGTGGTGCTTGAGAGTTTTGAGAGTGCCTTAACCAGAAGATAAATCAGTCAGTCCTTAAAGAAATTAATTCTGGCTATTAACTGGAAGATCAAATGCTAAAACTAAAGTTTAGGTGCTTTGATCACATAATGATAAGGCAGGACTCCTTGGAAAAGATGCTGATGGAAAGACTGAAGGCAAAAAGAGAAGAGGATGGCAGAGAATGAGATGTATAGATAGTGTCATGAAAACAATGAACATGAACTTGGACAGACTTTGAGACATAGTGCAGGGTAGAAGGGCCTGGTGTGCTATGGTCCATGAGGTCATTAAGAGTTGGACACAACTGAGCAAACTTCTTGACTCCAGGCTAGTTGTCTTAGATGCTATTATTACCTCCGTTTTTGCTGATGGAAAGGTCGAAGGGCTTGTCCCAAGTCACAGAATTAGTGATTATGTGAGGCATGCCTGCCCCTGGACCCAGATGGCTCTGGAGGAGGCTGGTGGCACCTTATTACCAAGTCAGCACTCTTACCTACTGTACCACCTAAATGGCTCTAGAGAAAGAATGAAACAGTCCCTACTCTCAGAAATTTTACAGTCTGATGGGATATATGTTTTAACGGGTTTCTGCACTACAAAAGATAAAGGTAATGAATTTATAGTATTAGAAGGGTGTTCAAGCTGGATTGACCATGTTTTATAGTTGCTGAAGAAGAGGTATTACATGGGATTGGACTAAATAAGAGCTCTAAGGTCCTTTCCCATTCTTAGGACTTTATGAGTATTTGTGTTTAGCAAAACCTTAAGTGCTTTGAATAGATTTTAGTGGGGTAGGGGGAGAATCACAACTGATTCCATTGTTATCTCCCAGTGAGGAAACTTCTTCCACCAGGTTGCCCTGGAATATGTAATTGTAGAGAACTGTTTGGAATTTGTGAGAAGTTAAGTGACTTACTGATTTTAGCAGAGCCAGGAAGTGTCTGAGGAAGGTTTGTGTATGCCAGTCTTTCTAATCTTAATTCCAAGGCTGCCATTCTTCTAATATAAATCTACCTAATCACCATTCATAAAGCACAAAAATGCTCAATATTCCAAGCATTGTGCTGTGGATTGGGTATACAAAGAAAAAAAATCAATTTAAGGAGTTGATTTACATTCTGCTGTGTTTAGGGGTTGGGAATAGCTTGCAAACGGGTAAATGCAAAGTAATTTCTGGGATGGGATTGGTACTTATAATTGTAGAAATCTGGACAGGTTTTTGAGTTATGCTTGCAAGGGAGCTGAGATGGTGGTGAGCCTGGAAATCATTCCTGGTGCCAGACTGATAACCTGTGTTTGGAGCTGGGAGATAGACCATTTTGGCTATTATATAGAATGTCTTTAGCTTTGAAAGATTGGCTGGATCTGCATTGTGAAAGACTTAAGTGCTAAACAAAGGAGTTTTTATTTTAGCCTAAAGGCAAAGGAGGAACCACTGTAGCTCCTGCAGCTGAGGAATGACTTGGCAGAACAGTGCTTTAGGAATATCACTTTAGCAGTGAGTGTGCTTCCAGAGAATTTCAGAAGGATTGAAGAAAGTCTTATTTATTTAGATTTTTATCATTATCTGCCACCAAAGGTTAGTAGAATCAATTGATAATAGACTTTATTGCCTCTAGTCTCAGGTGTGTTAACCATGATATGAGAAAGGAATTTCTTAATTGAATAGGTTGTAAATACAATAAAATAGGAGTATGTCTAGGTGTCAATTGAAATTATAGATCCAGGATGTCTTTGTTTTTGTTTTTTTTTTTTTTTTACCATTAACATGACATAATATAACATAAGGAAAGTCCCATTATTCAAGATAGCTGTCTGGTTCAAGAAGTCTTGTTCTTGGTAGTCAAAAAGAGAAGAATGCTCCTGGTCAACTTCATCTGGCTTATAGCTGCTGACACTAGAAAGGGCATTTTGAGTTCACTAAGAGTGCAAAACAAAGCATGTCTGTTATACCAGAGCATGCAAAGTATTATGGTAGATTAAGCTCAGAATGTGCCAAAATGTTTCTCTTGATTAGCCAGTCCAGATTTAGGCCTTTCTCAGGTCTTGAGGGTTCAAAATGGTTTGGGCAGGGATCTACGCTGGCTAATCAGATCTCTGTGACTGTATAGCGCTAATAAAATGAACCAAATACTCTTATCTTCCCTTTTATTATACTTGTTATGTCTCAAGGACTAACTTAGGCTAATATACTTGGAAAGAAAATTAATCCATTAAAGTCTAGTTTAGATCAGATATTAAGGTCTGGTTTAAATCTATAGTTAAAACAACCATGCTCAAAAACTATTATTTATCATTAAGATAGAAAGTTTCAGGGCAGCTAGATGGCCCAGTGAATACAGCACTAGCCCTGGACTCAGGAGGACCTGAGTTCAAATTCAGCCTCAGACAGTTGAGACACCCTACTAGCTGTATGACCTTGAGCAAAGTCACGTAACCCCAATTGCCTTGCCTTCCCCTCTCCAAAAAAAAGGAATAAAAATTTTTTAAAGCTATAAAGTTTTTTATTTTTAATAATTATGTGCGAAATGCTTGGTGTAGTAGAAGCCTGCTTTTGGGAGATAGGAACACCTGGATTCAACTCTACTTTTCTATTCCTCCTCTCTTCTTTCCCTCCCCACTGCCCATAATACTGGCTATGTGACCTCCTAGGACACCACCTAACCTCTCTCTGCCCTGTGCAACATTCTTAGATTCTTAAGTTGTAGAGCAGTTTCCTGTCTGCATTAATCAACCTATTAGCAAGCTTGACCCCAGATTAGAGATGTACTTCCCTCCCATTTTTGTAGTGGTAAAAGACTCTGGGTATGAATATTGCACATGTGGTTAGACTCAGTTGATTTAAATTTTGCTGAGCTGCTTTTGTTTTTTGTTGTTGTTCTTTTTTGTTATTTGCTGCAAGATATGATCTGCTGAGTAGGGAAATAAGGATGCATATATTTGGACATTAAGATAACATAAAAAACAACCTGACAACAAAAAATTAAAAACTAGCACTTGAATATGTAAGTGAGAAAGGATTCTGTCCCTGTCGCTCACATGGTGTCTGCAGGGAGAGAGCAACAGGTAGAAGCCAGCCCATGGTTATATAATCTTCTAATGCAGAAACTAACCCCCCCTCCCCCAACTGGCCTTGACTCTTATTGGTAGGGAGCCTGGCCCTGAAACCTAAGTGAGGGAATCTGTCTCTGAGACAAAGGACCCTGAAACATGTGAGTGTCCAATGAAAGACCAGGGTTCCATTGCTCCAAGTTCCAGACTCCTGAAAGGTCAGGTGACCTCCAGACGAAAGGCCTAGTGAATACTGAAACCACTCTAGACTTGATTCCTCAGAATGGGGAAACTTCACTACAAATTATCCCTCACATAAGGAACCTAGAGAAATTATCATGGAGAATTCAGTGACTCAGAAGTAGGCACTAGGTAAGCTATCTTAGGAACTATCATCTTGACATCAAAGGGGTAATAAAAAACCTGTTTCCACCCTATTCTCTCTGGGAGGCAGACTTTAGCTTTTTGTACACTGGATAAAGTAACAAAAACTGGCTTATATTAATGAAGAAAATATAGAAACTAGGAATATTAAGAAACCCAGATTTGGTACATTTATCCCTTTTGCTTTAATGCACTGAGGTCAAACTCACATAGAAAGAGATCTCTGGGGACCTCGTACTGACTTGGAAAACCACAAGTTCACACTATATATGTTGTATTATATTTTTATTTTGTTAAACACTTCTCAGTTGGATTTTATTATGGTTAGGGCTCCTCTCTGGAGATTTTGCCTGCTGTGAGTTTGATGCTTCTGTTTTAGTGCTTTCTGGTAAAAAGGATAGCCAAGCATATGAACATGATGTTTCTTTAACCATTTCTTCATTTTCAGAGCTTTAAATATAAGCAATGAATTTTTCTTGCTCAATAGTGAAAACCAAAAATTTAATAGTGTATACTAGTCACTATAATTTTCAGTTTTATTTATCCATCAAATTCCTAGTTCAGATAGAATATCAGACAAGAAAATATTGGACCTAACTTTTAATTGGTCAGCATAATAATAATTGTGTTTAATTTCAATCTCTTATATTGAATAGAAAATGTTTAGGAAAAATTGATGTTGGTGGAAGATTGGAATATCACATAAATTTGGTGAGCTGTTAAACTAACTATTAGGATTATATAAGTTGGAGAATACCAATAATAGAATATGAAGCTTGAAATTTTGATAAGGAGTTACATGAAGTCCTTAAAAATCAAACTTCTAATGACTTTTTCATTTTAGGTGTTTTGTAAAACATTCTGGAGATTGTTGTGATGAGCAAATAAAAATAATTTATGAGTAAATATATAGTATACCAAGAGAATATAAATTCCTTTTTATTTTAAGAATTAAGAAATGAAGAGATTGATGAAAAAAATTGAAACTGAATGCAGAGATAGACTTTTTTTGATGTTTATAAATAAATTAAAATGTTGAATGAAAGGATTATAAGTGATAAAGGTAGTTTTTTTAATGAAGTTATGCCAATTATAGACTCCACTCACTGCCAAGAGGTCATTCTATATTTTTCGTTCTTTAAGTATTTTTTTCCATTATCTTATCATTTGATCCAATTTTATGTACTATTACTTTATTAGATCATAATAGTCAAAGGGAAACTTGATATTTCCTTTTAGGAAGATAGGTCCTAAGAATGTGTCAGAAATATTTATTAAATGATTAGCAGTGTTTAAGTTCTATAAAGGGATTGTCTGGCTATTTTAGATCATTGTAAGTAACGCCATGCCCCAGCAGATTCCCAAAAGAATGCTACTATGAACAGCTTTTAAGATTCGGATTACACAGTATAGTGAACACTCCATTTATTCCATTACAAATCAAGGCAAACGTTCACAACAAACCACAATATAATATTCACAACAAATCAAGGTACAGTACAATATTACATTACAATTATCCCAGAAAATGACAATATAGTGTTCACAACAGCTTAACATTAGAATGGCCACACAGTTTTCACTACAGCGGCCACAATATTTAGAACAAGGAACAAAAGAATAATCATCTGGTTTCCCTAAGGGGGAAACCCTCCTTACTTAAACATTCAGTCAGTTCACAATACTATAATCAGTACTTAATCATTCAATCAATTCACAATAATCAATCTTCCATTCATGGGGCAAATCAGTACCTTAATCAGTCACTCATCTAAGAATCAGTCACTAAGTATCATTAATCACTAGATACAATCATTAGAAAATTACACAAACCCTCCACCCCTCGGTGTCTAGCAAACCTCAGTTTCGTCCAAGGGGAGGCCTTTTCTTCATCTTCACTTGGGATGGTCTCTCTCTGATTCCCTGGATCCCCTTCCATGGTCTCAGCTTCTACCTGAATCCACCAAACAGTCACCTGGATTCAGGGGCAGACAGCTCCCAGGTTCTCGTCCAGTCCTCAGAGGTAGACAGGCCCCAGGTCCTTGTCCAGTCCTCCAGGCAGTCCCTGGTACACACTGAAGTTCACAGAGTCGGGCACATCTCAGACCCTTCATCACTTCGGCTGCCAGGAACTCAAGGATCAGCCGGGCCACAAACAAACAAAGGCTTATCCCAGTCATGCTTCTTTAGTCCTCTAGCAGTTAAGCTGGCACTAGGACTCAGGAGAAATGGCCTTCCAGAAGGCCTTCTAAGCAAGCCCTCTCAGCCTTCCAGGTGGCCTTCACCAGATTCTGGTCTCGGGAAAACTTCAACTCAGTTCTCAGTCGGCTTCCAGATGCTGGGAGAGATACTCTAACGCTCACTCACACACACACACACACACACACTCTCTCTCTCTCTCTCTCTCTCTCTCTCTCTCTCTCTCTCAAGAAAACTACAATTCACTTCTTCAGTCCAGCAGCCCAACTCCCAGATGCTTCCTCCAACTGGAGCCACCAGGAGGAACATTCTGATTCTGTCTCTCTGTCTCTAGAATTCTTCTTATATACACACACACACTGGCCTCATCTCTCAGCCAGTCCCTTCTGCTACCCCAGCAGGGGAGTTCATGCCCTCTCAACAGGGAATAGAGTTCACACCCTCCATACTTAGCCTTAAGTATCTGCTAAATTGATTGCCATTATATTCATGTACATGTCCAGCTAAGTAATTCAGAGCTGAAAGAATTTTTAGGGGATCTAAATGATCTGTTTCTTAATTACCCATTTTCCCTTTAATTTTGGCCCATCCAGCATTCCATAGCTGAATAAAGTTTATACACTCAAATTAAAATTTTCTAACAGTTTAAATTTTAAGTCTCTTTAATAAGAAGACCTTTTCGTATAATTTTCCTAAAGTAACAAAGTAAAATACAGTTAGAAAATGTGACCTATGCTCTGTCATGAAACACACATATTTATGGATGGTAAGTCTGAATCCCCTTTCAGGGTGTGTTCCTCTCTCTATTCATAGCCTTACAGAATGTTAAAGAAGCAAAGGAATCATAGGGATTTTTTGATTGTTGTTGTTCAGTTGTTTTAGCCATATTCAACTCTTCATGACCCCATTTGAGGTTTTCTTGGCCAAGGTACTGAAGTGAGTTGCCTTTTCCTTCTCCAGCTCGTTTTAAGATGAAGAACTGAGGCAAAGAGGGTATTAATGATTTATATCTATTTTGAAAATGTGTGATTGCCTTATGTTATAGTCAAATGTTATTTACAAGATGAAGTTTTATTTACAGTTTTTAAATTCAAGTTTTATTTATACCTTTTGTTTTTATTATAGTCACTTCTGGATTTAATAATTACAATTAGACAGCCTTGTGTAAGTGCTGCTGTAAGATGTTTTTGTCAATATTGAATGTTTCTTTCATCAAACTTTTAGGGTATATATGTTCAGCAATGGAATCTCTAGTTCAAAGAGAAAGGGTATAAGACTTCTAGTCACTTTCTTAGCATAATTCCAAATTAATTTTCATAATGGTTGAACCAGTGCACAGCTCTACCAATGGTATATTTGTCTTCCTGGCATTCCATAACTCCTCACATAGGCTATTTCTATCTTTTGTCATCTTTGCTCATTTACCAAGTATGAAAAGAAACTTCAGAATTTGTTGGGGCTTTTTTTGGTGATCTGGAGCAACCTTTCATATGGTTGTTAATAATAGTAATTAATAATTAATTAGTAGTTAATAATACTAATAGTGGTCTTTTAAAAACTGTTGCTGTCCTTTGCCCATGTATCTTTTTGGTAATGACTCTTAGTCATATATTATGTGACGTGTTTTTAATAATATCTAACTTTGCATAGTATTTTAAAATTTACAATGCTTTATCTCATTGATCATCATAACAGCCCTGTAGCAACAGGTACTACAGATGTTATTTGTAAAACTGTTTTGCTGATGAGAAAACTAAAGCTCAGAGATCCTAAGTGATTTATTGGAGGCCACAGTATAAGTCTGGATTCAATCCCAAGAGGACTCTTTAGTCTCCCCAATCAAACATTCTTTCCACTGTGCTGTGCTGCCTCAAGAAATAAGGTTAGTTAGTTAATACCTACCTTATAGGCTTTCTGTGAGGCTTAAATGAGATGATGAATATAAAGTACTTTGCCAAATATTTAACGCCAGATGTTATTATTTTTCGTGTTTTTAAAGTAATCCAACAAAGTGAATAGGGAACAAATCGAATACTCTAGGGATAGTGATTAGAATGCAGTAGCTGAGAGGAAAAAGTTATGATCTATCAAATATAGATTAGATACTTTTCATTTTATGTTAAAGTTTGTAATTTCTCATTGGAGTTTAGATAAAATTGGTTTATTGAAATAATTGATGATACTATCTTGAATTTTCATGAGCAAACAAACATTGAAGTGAACTATAGGTTTTAAAACAGTAAATGTCTCAGTTCTATGAGGAGGGGTGCTGGGCTCTACTTTGGATTAATATTCTTTAATCAAAATATTTCTAAATGTTTTTAAAAGTAAGATCTGATAACTTTTTCTTAATAATGTTTTTACATGCTGATAGTGCCCTTTTCCCCCCTCCTTTTTACAGTTATGGTCATTATCTTCAGATGAATAGCCTTGGTTGGCTGGAGTGAGCACACAATAATGAGTGGTGCAGCTTTGGGACTTGAGATTGTTTTTGTCTTTTTTCTGGCTTTATTAATACTTCATCGATATGGAGACTTTAAGAAACAGCATAGACTTGTTATTCTAGCAACACTACTTGCTTGGTATCTCTGCTTTCTCATAGTCTTCATCCTGCCCGTGGATGTTAGTACGGTAAGAGTTCACATTTTCTTTGTATCTGAGTTTTGTATACTTTTAACAAATCTATTCAAGATATACATATAAAAAAGAAAACAGCTCAGTTGGGTAATATTTTATATAAGTTTTAATTTTTAATGAAATATTTTGAATTTGGTTACTTTTTAAAGTGTAATGAGATTTATATAACCTGTCCTTATTTTTGACAAATATATTTTCAACATTTTAGACAATATACAACCGATGCAGACAAGCTACCAACTCTAGCCCTTTGGAAAATAGCAACATAACTGGATCTTACTCTGCTGCTACCCCTGTTACAGGGTAATGCTTTTGGTTTTAAAATCTAAAAATTACTTACCATTTAAAAAATTATCATTACTGTAAATTTCATCTAAATAACTTTTTTTCATATAAAAAGATATTTTTCCTCTATAAAGAAAGATATGTCTTTTATGTTTAATAGTACAGACAATTCACGAAAAAATATTTAAGTGTACAAGGCACTTATGGCGGTAGGAACTTCTTAACTCACTGTATTGATTGTTCTTCTTGTACTGAAAACCTGTGAAAGTGAGAATAATAGATTCAAAAGCCATGAAATTAATACAAAATTTCAAAGTGAGCCAGAGTATTTTAATTCTAATTTTAACAAATTAAATTTCTAGAAAACTTCCAATTGAAACTGTAATATATGTTGAGTTTTACTTCTTCAGATAGTCTAAAGATGTATCTGGCTATGTGTCTGTGTATTTTTTTTTATAATTTTATTTATTTAAAAGTGCCTGAAACTCAGTATTTTAAAGCTACCACATCATTTCCCTTAGCATTCTGATTCTATGAAGCTCTTTTAAAAAATTTGCGAGTAACATTTTTCAAAAGTATCTCTCCAAAAGTTAATATTAAAGTAAGACAGGCACTTCAAGTTGAAACTATATTCTTTGCTAGAACAAAGTGCTTATTTTTAGTCAGCATGTTAGCTTACTGTCATTTTGAATTGAATTTAAAATTAATATGTTGCAGGAATGACAAAAGAAGACTGAAATGTTATTGCAATAGAATTTAGATGTAATAGAAAATTCCATTTTTGTTAACATAAAATGAATTTAAGACTTACTAAGTTGCAAGCAGTTTTTAACTGGTTTTTTTTGGGCCTGGGGATGGTGGTGTATGGTGGTGTTAATAAAACAGAAAACATCCCTGTTTCAAGCCATGGAGCTATATCCCTGATGGAATAATGCCAATTTTCTGGCGTGTCGTATATTGGACATCACAGTTTTTAACATGGTAGGTAATGAATGTTTCTCCTTTTGTCTTCTTCCTCCCTCCCCAGTGTTCAATAAGATTTCACTGCTTAGGATTTAGCAAAATGTTAATGACATGGCAGGAGTTACTTCTTTCTTAGGTATTTTCTTAGTATTTTCTTGAATGTATGTGCCAGTTTATTATTTTTGATTGAGTATAATGATGTTAACTTCGTAGCTGCTACTCCATGCTAGGATCCAAAAGTGTCTCAGTTTTTCTTTTTGGAGGGCCAGAACTATGGTGTAGGGAATTCCCACTGTGTAAATTCCCTCTGCTAATACAGATAGGCAATTTATTTCTCTAACTTAAAGTCTTGGAGGAGTTACCGAGGGGATGAGAAGTTGAATCACTTGCCCATGGTCACAAAACCATTATGTGTCAGAGGCAGCATTGGATCCAGATCATCCAAACTCCAATTCTGGATCTTTATGTATTACACTACATTGCCTTTACTTATATGTAGCATTTATTGCTAAAATAGCACTTTATGAGAAGGATTATATTATTTATAAGAGATTAAATGTATTGGAATATAGACTAGTATGTAAGCATAAGGAAAATTACGTATCTGCTATTAATTAAAAATACTCATAAAAATGAGACTTTGCATATATTGAGCTGAGTATGTTTTTTTCCAAAAACAATATCCCGTTGGCTAGTATAGTTATGCTATCCCACTTTTCTTTGTTCGTGTTCACATTTAATAATACCTTACATTTGCATGGTACTTTGTCATTTTCAGTCGATCACATTACGTTTGCATTCATTTAATCTCCAGATATGAGCTGTGAAGCAAGTAAACTAGATAGATATTTTACACGTTAAAAAATGAGGAAACCAGGACTCAAGAGAAATTAACCAGCGGGCCCAAGGTCATAGAGCTAGTATTGAATATAAGACATAAGGATACAAACCCATCTAAATATCCTCTTAAACTCTTAAATTGAGACTGATAGTTATTTTATTGTAATAATTGATAAAAAAAATATCAAGTAGATGAAATTAAGCAATTTTTGCTCTTCTTTTTTCTCCTCTTACTTTTAGGATCCTGTTACCTTTTATGCAGTCATATGCAAGATCAGGAGGATTTTCCATTACTGGAAAGATCAAAACGGCACTGATTGAGAATGCAATTTATTATGGCACCTATTTGCTGATTTTTGGAGCATTTTTAATTTATGTGGCTGTAAATCCAAATTTGCACTTAGAATGGTAAGAATATCACTTAAGAAAAGAAACAAAAACACTCTTAGATTGGCATGTTTTTTTAAAACTTCCTCGTGTTTTATGCATTAAATAAATACAGATTTCACAAAATAAAACACAAATTGTGCTTCTCAATGATTCGTAAAATAGAAGTCTGTGTAGACTGTGTTAATTAAAAACATACATTCATTCTGAATGCACATACTATTACCTGTGCTTTTTAAATTATATAATTCATTTTCCTAGGTTTTTTTCTAGTATTCTGATTTAAGTCCTTTACATTTAAGTCATATTAGTATTAAGTTACAAATATGTTTTGTTGTTATAAAATTTCTTCACTCTAATTTGTCCAAAATAGACATGTCTATTCATTTGAATGATGATTTTGAGAACCACAGTGCAAAGAATTTAGAAGAGATCAAAAGCAAAGAAAGTATTGACTCCTAAAAATAAGTGACTTTCTCAAGGAGTTTAATTAACCAAGAAGGAGGAGAGAGAGGATAGTAATTTGAGATGGTAGGATTGAGAATATTTTGAGGATGGATGAGACATGACTATATTTGAGAAATTTATTGATGATATGATATGAAATATGCATTGATGAGACACAAAGATAAAGAGAGAGAGTGGGGAGCATAATAGGGACAATCTTTAAGAGGCAAGGAAGTTTGATCAAAGGTGCATGTAGAACGGTTGGCCTTGATAAGCGTAAGAGCAGCCTCTTTATCTGAGAGTGAAGAAAAAGAGGAGATAATGGGAGAAGATGTCAGAGCAGCTGAAGATGAGGAAGGGAGAAGTGAGATCTCATTGCAGATGATCTCAAATTTTTTTCAATGAAGTATGAAGAGAGGTACTCAGTAGACAGGGTTAGAGGCAAAGCTACTGTGAAAGGCTTGAGTAGAGACAGAGTTTGAAACAGCCAGTGTAGAAAGTGGAATAATGAATGGATTATAGAGGAGTAGAATGATTGCTGTCCTGCAGCAAGAGTACACTTGAGATTAAATAACATAAATTTGGTTGTCTGTATCGCCTTTTTTTTTCTTAAAAAAATTTTTTTTTGACGTTCATTTTTAAGTTTTGAGTTCCAAATTCTTTTTCTCTAGCCCTTCTCTTACCCATTGAGATGTGACATGATATGATAAGCAATTTGATGACACATAGAGTGTGAAGTCATGTAAAACACATTTTCCTATTAGACATGTTGCCAAAAAGAAAGTGGAAATATCATTCTTTTTGACCTCAGAGCATGGACATAGGAAAAATATTGTTTTGGTTCAATGTTAAAAAAAAAGTACATTTAATAATTAGAATAGTCTAAAAATAAAGAACTTACTTGAAGGAAGGAACAGGTTCTGTCTTGGGTGATATTCAAATATATATTCATTCATTCATTCATCTGTTATAGACTAATGAAATTTAGAAATAATATTTGATCATTATTTCTTCTTAGGAATCAGCTTCAGACAATTGGGATCGCTGCTGCCAATACGTGGGGCCTGTTTCTCCTTGTTTTATTGTTGGGGTATGGCTTGGTAGAAATTCCTAGGTCGCATTGGAATGGAGCTAAGAAAGGGTACCTACTCATGAAAACATATTTCAAGGCTGCCAAACTGATGACTGAGAAAGCAGATGCCGAAGAAAATTTAGAGGATATAATGGAAGTAAGTCGATATTCTTGGATTATAGTAAGCATTTCTACCCATGAAAACATTGAGAAAATTGCCTGTAATATGTCATTTTTTAAAAACATATGCTGGTGGGCTTAGGGAAAATTAGGCAGTGGGAAATCCTCCAAGATACCTTGTCCCTTCCCTCTAGTTGTATGTTCATATTGGTCACTGAATCTCATGAGATACCACAGCCAATAAATTCTCTTGAGTGGCAATCTTGTCCTTATAGTTGAACTTAAAGAAAAGTCAGAGGTTAAGAAAAACCTACAGAAAAAAGTTCACGTCGAAAACATTTTTAAGATGATTTTCTTAGTACTGTCTTGGTAGATAATTATGAAAATTGTGATATTCATGTAGTGGTTTAAAATTTACAAAACATTTGCCAGATTTGCTCTTCACAGAAATCTGAGATAGATTAAATCAGCGGCTCTCAACCTGTGGGTCACGACCCCTTTGGTGGTCGAATGACCCTTTCACAGGGGTCACCTAAGACTATCGGAAAACACATATTTCCTATGGTCTTAGGAACTGAGACACTGCTCCTCTATTGGTCTCCAGGCAGGTCCTCTCACATGCAGATACGCCCACATACAAGTATTAAAGGGTCATCTCATTAGGAAGGTTGAGAACCACTGGATTAAATAATTAAGGCAAAGTCTGAATATTCCAGCCCATATATTTCTTGGATTTTTTTTTAACTTTAATTTTATTTCAGCTAAAATTTATTTGTATCCTTCCTACCTCTGTCTCCCAAATACTGGGAGAGGGGGAGAGTACAAACAGAGTCTAGCAAGACAAATTCCTACATTGACCATGTCCAAAATGATGTGTCTCATTCTACATCTTGAGTCCATCATCTCTCTCAAGAGAACATGTTTCATCATTTGTTCTCTGGAGTTATGGCTGGTCACTAAATAGATTAGAGTTCCTAAGTCTTTCCTGGATGTTTTTTATAAAATTGTTCTGAATCTGTTCCCTCTGCTCAGTTTTACAAATCTTCTCATGTTTCTTTGAAACCATCTGCTGCTCTTCAAATGTTGCATACCCTCCTTAATTTCCTGTTCTTTGTTACTACCGAAAGAGTTATTATATTTTTGTACATATAGGTCCTTTTTTCCACTTTCTTTGACCTCTTTGGGTTATAATCCTGGTAGTGTTACTCACTAGGCCAAAGGGTATACACAATTTAATGACTTTGGGGGCAGAGGTCCAGATTGTTTTAAAAAATGACTGTGGCTACAACAACAGTGTATCAGTGTTCAGTTTTTCCCAAAGCTCCTCCAACATTTTCCTTCTTTGCCAAGAATTATTTTAATTTTCAGTTCTCTCATTATTAATGATTTGGAGCATTTTTCCTTTGAAAACTGCCTATATGTGTCCTTTGGTTCTTATAATTTAAATCAGTTCCTCATACATATCTTGGAAAAGTGAGAACTTTTTCAAAAAAACTTGCAGCAAGGAATTTTCCCAGTTAAATAATTCTTTCCCTTTTAGTTTTAACTACATTTATTTTGTTAATGCAGAATCTTTCTTATGTAATCAGAATTGTCAGTTTTATCTTTCATGATTCTTATAAGTCTTATTAATGCTATTTCTTGCATGCAAATCATAGATAATAATATGTTCAGGCCTGTTTATATCTAGCATAGGTTTTTATTCCCTACAATTTTGAATCTTCTGAGATAGGGAAATCACATGGTTTACAACCATATAAAATCACTGGTAAAACATAATTCACATTTCTGTAGTGTAAAAGGATTGATGTAGTGCTTTCCTTGCATTACCTACCTTACAAAACTGTGGTATTATTATTAAAAGAAATGGACTGTTTGGCAGTGAACTTCTAGGGTGGACTTCATACTCAAATGGTCAGCAATATAATAGGACAGGTAAGAAAGCTAATGCTATGGTAAGTTTCATTGACATAGACTTATATCAAGAGATGGTGTAGGAGGTGATAGTTTCATTGAGTTCAAGAATCACAGAACGTCAGTTGAAAAGAAAGTCAAAGGTCTTTGGCCAATCCACATATGAAACGTACCCAGGTAGTTCAGCTCTGCAGCTTTTGCTTCATGAGACCTCTAGTGAAGGTGACAGACTCTATATAGGCCTTTCTTAATGTAGCCTAGGATTACATTAGCTTTCTTGTTTGCCATATTATGCTGCTAACTGGTATTTATCTTACAATCTACATTTAAAAACAATATTTCTTTTTTCTGACTAATTACAAGGGTCAGTTACTTTTCGATATTTTTCTTGTGTGGGGGGGTGGGAACTTCCTGACTGTCATTCAGTATGTTAACTATCCCTTTCAGCTTTGTGCCATTTGATAAGCATGCCATCCATGCCACAATCCCAGTCGTTAATAATGTTGAGCCTCACAGAACAAAACCTAGATCTCACTATGATTCTTTCATCTCTGAAGCCTTCCTGGAGACCAGCATTGAACAGCTAATTATACACTTTGGATTGTTATGTAGGCCACATCTTTCTTCTTCTTTTTTTTTTAAATAAACAAGAATAGCACAAAACACTGTCAAACGCATTACTCAAATGTAGGTAAACTCTGTCCAAAGTATCCTGCTAGTCTGGTCCATCTTGTGAAAGGAAGTCTGGCATGCCCTGTCCTTGATAAAGCTATGTGCTTATTGTTATTACCACTTGCTTTTCCAGTTATTCACTAATTATCCCTCCTATTATTTTCTAAAATTTTGTCTGGGATCCACGTCAAGCCCTCTGGTCCAAGTTTACAGAATTCATTCTCTTCACTTTTTTTTTATTTTTTGAAGTCTGACCCATATGTAGTCCTTGTGGTGATTGTCCTGTGATCCACAATCTTTCATTTATGTGTTTATTATTAAAATTTTTTTTTGTTTTAATCAGCCAAGATCTGCTTCTTTCTGGAGAGGGGAGGAGACACTAAGGCCTTGGCATTAAAAACATTCTTTTTAATCAACTGGAATTTTTTCAATGAAGAAAAATCTATTTTTATCCCTTCCCCATGCCTCCATTGCTAAATCCCCCCCACAAAATATGCATAATCAAGCACAACAACTTCTCCCAAGTCTAGTGTTATCTTCTGCATGATGGTCTTTCATGTAGATAGAGATAGAGAGAGAAATAAATAAAGACAGTTGTCATGTTCCCTACATTGTTTTCTTTTCAGTCCTGACATCTCTAATTCCCTGACTCAATATGGCATATGATAATGGCATGTGAAACTTCTTGCCATCCTCTGTACATGGAATTTTTCATTTTCAGTCTTAAAATATGGTAGCTTCAGTTGTGGTTTGACTAACATGACTTTTGTCTATTACCTTTCTTGTTAAAGACTCTGTACTTGAAATCTCAGTTTGCATTAACTTTTGTGGCAGTTATACACTGTTAATTGGCTTTAGAGTTGAAAAGGACCTTATAACTCAATCTAGAACAAACTCCCCATTCTATAGATGCCGAGACTAAGGTAAATTTACTCAAGATTCTATAGGTAGCATACCCTGGGCTTGTATTCAGTGCTCTTTCTACTACCTCAACTCCTAAAAAACTTAATGGCCAACTTAAACAGTATGCATTTTTCATCTGAGTTGCTATTAGCCATATTCTTACCTATCTTCAGTTTTTGCAGTTGAATTAGGACTTCATGAATAAAACAGATTCTTTTTGATTAAACCTTTATGTAAAATTCATGAGAAAACATCATTAGGAATTTGGAGCGATATAGCTACATTAATGACATTATAGATAGAAGCTTCAGGATAAAGTGAGAGTTCACTTATATTTCTTGTTATACCAAAAAAATGAGATTCCCCTGAAGTACAGGATTTTGGAGGAGAAGTATCAAATAATATCAAGAGACAGGATATGGCTATCCTGGTGAGTGAATGACTTAGAATGGAGGTAGAGCTCATTGAAGTTGAGGAAGTTTTGCCTTCTGTTGTTGAGATCTGGCCATTGTTTCACATGATTGAGATCCTTTTGGATTCTAATTGTTTCTTTCATTGTATTCACTCTCCCTCTCATCTTCAGCATATGGGCCTGAATTAGGGTGACTGTGTGGAGGTAGAATCAGTAGGATCTGTCAGTTGCTCAGATATGTGAGCCAAAGGTAAAGGAAAGACCAGAGATAACTGAGCTAATGAGACCAGATGTGGAGAGAACACCAACAGAAGTATAAATGCTCATGGAGAGTGGTTTTTCAAGGTGAATTCAGTTTTGGACAGGATGATTTTGAGGTGCCATGAAGGCTCCAAAGTAAAGCAGGCAGGGGCGCCTAAGTGGCACAGTGAATAGAGCACCGGCCATGGAGTTAGGAGGACCTGAGTTCAAATCCGGACTCAGACTCTACTTAATATTTACTAGTTGTGTGACTGTGGGCAAGTCACTTAACCCCAATTGCCCACCTTTCCCTCCCAAAAAAAGTAAAGCAGGCAGTTGAAAAAGTGAAATTGGAGTTCTGGAGAACAGTTGGAGATAGAGATAGATTTGGGTGGACTCTGCATATAAGTGGTACTTGAAGCATGGGAACCAGTGAAATCACAGAGGAAGAGAGTAAAATGAAGGACAAGATACTAACACTTAAAAGAACAGGGGAAAAGATGAGGAGCCAGCAAAAGAGTCAGAAAAAGAAGTCATTATGACCATAGGAAGAGAACCAGAAGGTTCATTGGTGAGGAAGTTAAGGGAGAGAAAGATATTAAGAAGAAAAGGTTGGTGCACAGTGCTATTTGTAGAGAGTTCAAGGAAGATAAACATAGGAGGAAAGGGCCATTGGATTTAATGATAAGGGGTTCATGAGGGATATTGGAGAGTACTATTTCAGGTGGGGTTTGTTACCTAGATTACAAGAGGTTTTGAGGTAGTATAGACAGCAAATACAGACTACTCTTTCTTTATTATTTTTTTGTAATTATCATACTTTTTCCTCTCTCCTACGCCTCCCTCCCACTGGGGGAAAAAAAACAAAAACAAAAACCTGGTAAGAAAGGTCTAAGAGTATTGTCATACCCTGGTAAGGTTCTGCTTGCGAGATTAGATAACATACATTTTTCATGGTCCTAGTTAGTTTTAGTTTCATTATATTTTCTAGGATAGTGGATGCTGAAAAATGTTAGTTTGAAGATTGGAAGGAATGGTGAGAGGGCAAAGAGGCAAGGGATTCAAGGGCGAACGGGTATGCTGAAAGTGGATTGCCATAGGGTTATGGCTTTATGAGGAAGAAAGTGAAGTCAGAACAGAGGTCATAGATTAGTACAATAGTGAACAAGCTGGTGGTGAAGGGGAAGGACTAGACACTGAGATTCCCCTGAAGTAGAGGATTTTGGAGGAGGAGAAGTATCAAATAATATCAAGAGACAGGATATGGCTATCCTTGTGAGTGAATGACTTAGAATAGAGGTAGAGCTCATTGAAGTTGAGGAAGTTTTGCCTTCTGAAACATTACATAATGCTTTTGATAATTTTTCATTTCTAAAAACATTGATAAAAACACAACTTTTAAACATGATTGTATTATTTTCAGAAGGCGGTTGAATATTTGTCTTGTGGCTTGTGAAGTGATCTGTAGTTTCTATAGGTTTGCAGGCAAGAAAAATAGGTTAAGTCAGTAGATGCAAGCATAAATTTTCCTAGCTTGCTTTAAGTAGTTCATACTGTTTACCAAGCAAAATTATCGATTATCTATTAATGGTAAAACACAAAAGTATTTTGTTTCTTGTCCTGAAACAACCTGATCTTTCAAAACTTTTGTAGACAGTTTTGATCAGTTTTCTCTTGTTAGTTAGATATATATGCATTTTAGTGCGTGGACTTTGTTTTTATAGATCAGATTTTTAAAAAACAACATATTTCTTATAGTATTCTTAGACATATTCTGTATATTTTAAGTTACCTAATAATTGATCAGATAATGGGAGAGCTTTACTGCCTTAGGAAACATAGTTTAACATTAAGAATAGAGGCATTTCAAAGGTTCCCTGAAAATGTTGTGCTATGCAGCTTTTTTTTTGTATGTTTGTCTTTGTGTAGTAGTTGTGGCAGTTACAGGTTTTTCAGAACTCATACTCAATCATGATTTGGAAGACAAATTTAAAATATAAAGGTGTAAGTAAGAAGTTTGCACATTAAAATCTTGTGGGTCTTAAATTTTGGTCTGTCTTTTAAAGCAGTAATGATATTCATTAAAAGGAATTTTTTTAATTGAATTACAAAAAACCTGATGCAAATTTAAGCTTCAAAGCATAGGGTCCAAAACAAGCATGGTAATAGAAAATATTAAGAAATTTAACATGGGAAATAATTTTCACATGTATTACATATACTCTGTCTGCCTTTGAAGTTTAACCTGCGGTCCTAAAGATATTGAAACCTTTGGATTTTGCTTGTTTTACAGGAGGTTCGAAAAGTGAATGAAAGTATAAAGTATAACCACCCTTTGAGAAAATGTGTTGATACGATATTAAAAAAGGTAACTAAATGGCTATTATATCCTAGATACTGTTTTAAATACTTACTTTCTTAATGATAAAGATTTTAAGATTCTGCATAATACTTGAAAGTAGTTATAACTTTTTATAACTCTATAACCTTTTCCAAGATTTTTCCAAAATTTGTTTTTAATGCTGTGATTGTGATTTTAGATAGCCAGCCTTAACAATGGGTAGCTAGAGAACATGAAGAGTCTGTCTTTTTTCTTTTAAGAACTTTGTGAATAATTTAGCTTAAGTGAATTTCTTTTTAGTTGTTTCCACATGAATTTTTTTTCTTTTGTTATAATATGCTTTACACGAAACATTTTCGTATTATTATGTAGTAAGCAGTAGAGGAGGTGCCATAGCCAGAGTGATAGTGAGTATGCCCAGCTACATGTGAGTAGCAGTTGTTTCTTGTGCCCCTCACAATGCTCTTATATATAGTTACTAAAGGTACAGCTCTCTTTAAAAAAAATACATCTAATTGTGTTTGCTTATTTAGCTCCCCCTTTGTCATCTTATAGTGTTTGCACAACATCCAGCATGGAATGGATGGAAGTATAGCAAGGAATATTTTGAGGCTTCAGTATTGTGAGCAGGCATATCCAAGTAGTTCTGAAAATTGAATTATCTGAGGATTTACTAAATGTATCTTCAGCATGCTTATTTAAAGCCATTGTTCCCTTTTCTCCTCCGTATTCTAAGCTCTTTGTCTTGCTACCTGACAGTCATGTCAACTTTGGTAAAGATGAAAGATGGTCACATGGCTTAACTCTAGCCATTTTCTTCTGTATCAGTATCTTAAGCCTCCAGTGTTTCTCTCAGTTCTGTTGAACATATCTCCATCGTTACTTAAATTGATGGATTAATTGTTCTCTTAAGTATCTTCTACATTATTATTGTTTGAAATGAACCATTTAGTTAGTATACTTTGGATGCTTATGATTAAGTAATCAATGTATTAGATTTATCCACATGCCTAAATTTTAAAGTTATTTATGAATTAATCATGTGCCTACTCTCTAGAACCCCAACACTACTAGCTTTGTTAATAAGGATTTTTTAATCTCTCCAGACTTAGAAATGTATGAAAAACGTGATTGTGGTGTTATTTGTATTTGAGAAATAAATTTAAACCAGCAGATATTCTGAGTGTAGAATGTAGTAGGATCTTTTTTTATTTTTAATAATTTTACCAGTTTTTAAACATTAAAACTCTTTGCATTAAAGCATTTAGAAATGTGCTTGTCATTCCTCTCACCTCTGTCTTCTTACACTTTCCTGTTCTGTGAGTCTTCTACACTGAGTTGTGTGTTCTTCCTGGACCAAACCCTGGCATCTCTGTCTCTGTGCCTTTACACTGGCTGGGCTTCACTCCTGGAAGGCTTGGCTTCATCACTACTGCCTCTTAGCTTCCATATACTCCTTTAAGATTCAACTGCAATCCCAACCTTTTGTGGGAGGCCTTTCCCAGTCCTTGTATTTGTTTCTGATTGATTATTGATTATACATCCCATAGCAGCCACTTCTTGATTCCTCCCTCTCTCAGTAGACCTGTGCTTCTTTTTTATTGATCTGCATTTTGAGATCATCTCCTTTTTTCCTCTCTTGCCCACCAAAACCTCTTTACATCTCTACTATCTTCTGCTTTGTTTCACCCTCAGAGGAAGAGGTGACCTTTGTCCCTGTCAAAGAACCAAATACCTTCCTTGTGTCCCAGAATCTAAGCTCTTCATTCCTTCAGGCACATGTCCATTATCACCTCTTCTTTCCATCTTCATTCACTCCTTATTTGTTTTTTCCTTCCCTAATTTGTTACTTCCCCAATGTCTGCGGATATGCTTAGGTCTCTGGTCCCTTAAAAAGTTTTCTGTGAGCCCTGCAAACTTTCACTGTTTTTCCATATGCCCCCTTCTTTCATTATTAATATTGAATTTGGAGTTATAGCAGCCGGGTTCAAATATGCTCTGCCTCTGTGCCTTTGGGCTTGTTACTTTAACCCCTTTGGACTTCAGTTTCCTTTACTGTTGTATAGGTCCTATATAGGTCTTTATCCTAATTCCTCTTCTCTGTTCACTCTGTCCCTTAGGAATCTTGTTTATTCCCATGGTTGTTATTTACTTTTCTATACCCATAACTCTCAGATCTATACATCTGGACTTAATTTGTCTCCTGAATTCATCTCTAACTGCCTATTGGTCATCTCTGCTGACACTTGGAATTCAACATGCCCCTAAATTATTACTAATCATCTCTCCTTCCCCCTGGACTTTCAACACTCAGCTTCAAAACATCACTCATCTTTCATTCTTCACTTTTTGAATTCCACCCCTAATCATTTGCCTAGTACTGCAGATTCTGCCTCAACAATATTGCTCCCATAAATTCCTTTTTTTTTCTACTCACCGGCAATCACCTTATTCCAGGTCCTTATCCCCACTTTGGCCTTTTAATAGTTTCCTTGCCTTCACCCTTTTCCTTTCCATTTTTCCTAAGATTCAGGTTTGTCATTCTGCTGTTCAGAAAGAGTGACTTCCTATTCTAATAGCCTAAAACATTTAAACCTGATGTTTCGGATATATTTTGATGCCAGTCTGTCTTTTTAGCCGTTTTTATTATATTCCCCTTCATATAGTCAGTGTTTCAAATTGGACTACTTACGGTTCCCTGAATTTTGTCCATTACTCCTTATTTCCATTCAGTTGTACAAATCCTCCACAGTACTTTTTTAATTGAATTCAAAATACCAATCACAAAGTAAAAGGTTTGAGAAAGGTAGCTGTGATGGGAAATGCAGATAGTTTCATTAAATTGAAAAACTTATTTATGTATGCAAAAGTACTCATTTTAAAATATATATGTATATATTTCTAATAGTGTCCTGCAGAATACCAGGAAAAAATGGGTAGAAACATGGATGACTATGAAGACTTTGATGAAAAACGTAATACTTACCCAAGTGAAAAAAGTTTGGTTAAACTTCATAAACAGGTAAAAAAAATATTTTAACCATTTCATTTATTAAAGAGTGTAGCTGTTGCCCACAAATGTAGAATTTTTAGTTAAGTATGAGTCATGAACTTGACTTGATTACACTCTTGTCTTTTGTACATTTCACTCATTATACATTATTCTGCAAGATTTGCTTAGATACCATCTGCACATCACACATCATCAATTTTTTAATAATCTTCCTAAGAATTTTTTAATTAAACATTCCATATCATTAAAGTACCTTACGCTTAACTGGTTACTTCATGTTCTCTCAATGTAGGTCATTTATTCAGTTCAGAGACAGCGTCGTACACAAGTACAGTGGCAAATTCTTTTGGAACGAGCATTTTATCTTGAAGATGTGGCAAAAAATGAAACCAGTGCTACCCGCCAGTTTGTTCATACATTTCAGCCACAAGAGCCAGAAAACAGATTTATTCAGTATTTCTATAATCCTACAGTCGGTATGTGCTAAGCTGTAAACTTCAAAAGTAATTGATGTTTAAATCCCTTTTTTCCTGTTCTTGTATTATTCCCAATTATGTATGTAATTTAATTATTTTTATTTGACATTTATTTCCATTTATACTGTGCTGTAAGTATTCATCATTGTTAAGCGAAACAAGAAAAAACCTCACAACTACTATAGTATTCTTCATTTAATATAGTCATCTTCATAATTCTGCATTATGTATTTTACTCTGTATATACAAATACTCAGACATTTTCTTTGCACCATATTAGTCATAGTTTCAGTAATTAAAATTTGAAGCAGTTGATTCTGCCAGTTTGGCACTTTTTTGTTCTTATCCTAAGCCACACAGTAGAGTGCACAGTGCCTAACCCTTTTCAGTTTGTGATATAATTTTGGGATATGCCAAGGTGCCACTTGCCCATTTATCCTTTTTTATTCACACATTCCAATCTTCATCCAAAATGTTCTCTGTTCTTGCCAGTCCCTCCCCAACCACCTCAAACCTTCTGCCAATCCCATTATCACACATACATAAAAATCTTCATCTCTGGTGGAGAAATGAACTTTAGTATTAGCTGATATGGTTTGGGAAATGGGAATCAAAACTGATCGAAAATAATTTTCTCTTACCTGTACTTTCTTGAGTTTTAGCTGTTTAACCAAATGATGTAAACTTAAATAGATTTTTCCTTGATATATACAGCCTTAAACCTACAGAATAAATATCCAGAACAAACTCAGGCCTAGCTATTTTATGTTTTCTATAATGACAGCCTAGTTTAGTTATCTATTTAATGATGAATACATTTCAATAAAATTTTAGTTTCATGTGCCGTATTGTTTCCTATGTATCATTTACACTATCACTTGAAACGTTATAAATTCTTAAGACCATGTGAATTACAGGATTCATAAAATCCAACCCTTCTCACCTTGGATTTTTTGGGAGGGAAGGAGATTTTCCTTTTCCTCACAAACTGAGTTAGTTGTTAGTCATCTTTTCTTTTCTGCCACAGTTAACCCTCCAGCTAGGGAAATTGGAATACTTAACTTGGAATACTTAACTATCCTTGATGCCAAGGTGAGCTGTAGCTGTGTTTTGCCATAGCCTCTGACGAGTGAGAGAGCTCTGCTTCTGTGTTCTGATTCTCTGTAATCTTTGTGGCCTATGTGATAAAGCATTTTATCTGAGCTCAAAAACAATTTAAGTGAAATTATGACATTTATTTTTTCTTTCTTTGAGCTCTTTTAACCTTTTAATTTTCTTTTGTTTTCCAGAATGGTACTGGGAATGTCTCTTGAGGCCCTGGTTTTACAGGATACTTGCTGTTGTTTTGGCCATCTTCTCTGTGATTGTCGTGTGGTCAGAATGCACGTTCTTTAGCACTAAACCTGTCTTATCCTTATTTGCAGTCTTCATACAGTTGGCAGAAAGAACATACAATTATATATATATTGAGGTCAGTTTGGCATCTTATCGTATAGCAGTACCTGTCAATATATAATAGTAACTTATTTACATATCACTTTAGGGTTTGAAAAGCACTTTCCTTACAATAACTGTGCTATCTCTTAAATAACTTTTTAAATTTCATTCATTTTTCCTTTCATCAGGTAATAATGAAAGGCAAAAAAGCCTGTAATATGTTATTTGAGAATAAGTTATAAGTAATCTACAATAATCATAGATAGTATACAGAGAGCCTAAAATATTTAAGCTATTTACTATTTACTATTTACTTAAGTTTTTCCCCATTTTGACCTTATCAAAATGTATTCCCTTCATAATTTTAATTTCCTAGTTATAGCTCTCTTCTGGTTTTTAAAACTGTAATAATGCTGTCTAGAATTCCTTTAATCTGATTTATGGATGATGTATATACATATAATATTTACTGTGTAGTTTATAAAATGTTATATTAAGTCCATATTTTTTGTAGGCATTTTGTTTTGACATAGTTCTACCCAATAAAAACCATTATGAAACCTACAGAGTACATTTCCTGAAGACAGTTAGGCAGAATTTACTTAATATTGTGATAGTGTAAGTCAGTTTATAAATATAACCATTTTTCCTTTGCTTTCAGATTGCATGTTTTCTTTCCATCTTCTTCCTAAGTATCTGTGTTTATTCTACTGTCTTCAGGATCCGTGTATTTAACTATTATTATTTAGCATCACATCACCAGACTGATGCTTACAGTCTTCTCTTTAGCGGCATGTAAGTACAATGGTGATTAAAAATTGCCACAATAATCTTTCATTTGTAAATATTCTTGTATATACCTTCTTTATATGTTATTGTCTTTGGACACCCTGCAAATAATTGAGTATGAGGATGAATTAGTTGGTAGAAGAAATTCTTACTGATAAATCAGTGATGGTAGTAACTGCTGTAGAATAGGAGAGTAACTCCTCTAAATAGGAGACAGTACAAAAGTGTCACCTTGTTGCCGAAGTACAGTTAGATCTGAATTGAGGTCCTAATTAGAACGACTTGTTTTCTCAGAGACCAGAAAATCAGTATTGTTAATAAATGTTTGTTGACTTTATAAATTAAGGATTGAAAGGCCTTTACCTTGAACTATGCCTAAAAATAGATGAGAACTAAGATAGTAATCCCCAGATGGAATGTTCTGCTTTGGGAGATGGTAGGTTTCCCATCCCTTAACATGCCTTGAACACTTTCAAGGGAAGATCAAATGATTACTTATCAGACAGGAGAAATATCTTCATGGGATAGGAAATTGAACTAGATGAACTCTTAACATCTTTGCCACCATAAAGTTAATGTTAGCTGAGATTTCTTAGATGTACAGAAGAAGATGGGAATGAGGAAAGACTTAGACTTAAGATAGAAGACTGGGACATCAGACCTGGGGAACTGATAAAATTTATCTCTTGATCTGTGCATAGTTGGATGCTGTGGTAACTCTGTGCTTGCCTGTATTTTGTTGTCTGATTTAAAAAAAAAAACATACCAAAGGAGTTTTTGTGCATTCAACACAAGGGACCTGTGAATGTATTTCTACTAGTACCATGCTGCTGAGAGCAGATATAGACTGGAGAATCAGGGGGTACAAGGTTACATTCCTGAAGCTACAGTACCCCCTCTACAATGCCCCTCCACCCCAACCCTCGGGTAGCAATAGAAATGCAAGCAAAAGCAGGTAGCCTTTGAAAGTTGACTACCACCTTTTTCAAAATGATCCTTGGATAAGTAAGGACAGTTTATGTTCAAAATCCAAAATAAATACAGTCTTGTTCAAATAATGTCTTATCAATAAATTTTGCCAGCAAAATATTTTTCAAGTGATTAACAATTTGTGTTTGCCTAATTGTAGTTCTATTTTTAAGAATTTACTATGTATATACTTTGTTTTAAAACCATCTATTACTGCAGGTTATTCTGTCGTTTGACTCCCCCTTTGTGTCTAAATTTTTTGGGTTTGACACACATGGATTCAACAATCTCTCACCAGGATACTCAACCAACTGCTTATACATCAGTAAGTAAATGGAATATATCCTACTACAAATTCAGTCAAAAGAAGTGTAATATAACATTCAGGAAGGTCACTTGACTAATGACTTGCATGAGGAGTTAATACTAAAAATTTTTTCTTGTGTAGTTAGTGATACTGAAGCTTATACTTGTGGTTTCTTGTTTCAGAAGTTCTCATTTTAATTACAACATTCTCTTTAAGTTTATATAATTAATAATTCTGAGCAAGTGATTATAATTTTTTATTTTAACATTTTGATTTAATTTGTTAATTTAACTGTTTGACCTCTGAAGCAAGTAGGCTAACACCGAATAGTGACGCATCCTATTTGTAGTTTTAATTGTTTTTGTTACTCACTGGAATCACTTCTTAGGGGGTGGGAAGGAGTTTCTGAGTGGATTCTCAGAATAAGAAACCTCTCACTGCATCTGAATTACAATCTCATAACAGACATGCCTATAAGACTGATGTCAATAAGATCGTGGGGCTAGGAAGCATAGTCACAGTATGCAAGATACATAAATATCCATATACTGCCATCAGTCTGCTGTATGTCTTCTCACTATAATTATAACAGAAAAGCATACACACAGAAGAAATGCTTAGATAACCATGATCCTCCCCATTCTTACTAAATCTCACTCCTAATCCAGAGATTTCCCAGAACATCTGTATTTTAGCCTGCCATTTGCCAGTAAAGTTATATGATAGATACCTTCTCTCCTTAAGTCTCTTAGTTTAAATGATACATACAAGCCTCACTCAGAAACCAACTCCATCCACATGCAGCAGTTCTCAATCTGTGGGTTATGTTCAATTTGTAACAATGAAAATATATCCTGCACATCAGATAGATCCATAACAGTAGCAAAATTACAGTTATGAAGTAGCAATGAAAATAATTTTATGGTTGGGGGTCACCACAAGGGTCGCGGCATTAGGAAGATTGAGAATCACTGACTACAGTCTTGCTTGATTTTCTTGTTGGCCATGGTAACAGGTCTAGTGTTCAGATTATCTCAGAATAGTGCTTATTTTCATAGTCTGCCATACAGTTATTTTACAGCCAATATTGACATTACTATAAATATTTGATAAGCCACATTTGAAAGGAAAATATAAGTTTAAATATTCAAACTAATTAGTAATGATGAAAACTTTATGTCATGAAAAGAACTCTGGATTTGGAGTCAAAGGACTTGAATTTAAATCCCAGTTGTGCCACTTAACTACCTGTGTAACATTGGGTATGTCACCTAACTCCTCTGGATTTCATAGTGGAAGTTGGAGTTTGATTAGCTCTGAGTTCCTTCTTGCTCTAAATCTGTGATCCTAATGATGTTTTTTTTCCTATTGAAAGGACAAGTTAATTGCTGTAATTTGGCTGGTAAGCAATATAGACTTTTTATTTTAATGTAAAGGGAAAAAATCGAATTAAAGTTTTTTTCTTCTATTTCAGATTATGGGTTCCATGAAAGTACTGTCTTTTATTGCTGACGGATTCTATATTTATTATCCTATGTTGGTTGTTATTCTCTGTATTGCTACTTATTTTAGGTAAGAAACTTAGAGCATGAACATTAATTTTCTTCCTTATGTCCTCACCCTAAGCTGGATACCCACCTTCTTGGTAATTAAGATATTTACTAGATCTGCTGTGATGTCATAGTGATGTCATTTTGGTACTCTTCAAGCACAGATAACAACAACCAATCAGGTCTATTGTTCAAAGAACCTGCCTGGCACGACATGAGGGGAAGGGGTATGTGGTTGTAGCCCTTTTTTATTTTATATCATATTCCACAATAAATTCTAAATCTATTATGATTTTTTTTTTGGAGGGAGGAAAGCAGGGCGATTGGGGTTAAGTGACTTGCCCAAGGTCACACAGCTAGTAAGTGTTAAATTTCTGAGGCTGGATTTGAACTCAGATCCTGATTCCAGGACCGGTACTCAACTCACTGTGCCACCTAGCGTCCCCTATGATCTTAATTATGAAAAAAATTAGAAGAGAAACATCATTAGAGGTTAGGAAACCAGAAATTAGAAGAGAAACCACTCACAGCTTATGGATAGGAGTTATATTCTTTACCCAAGAAAGCATAAAGACAATTACAAAAGATAAAATAAATAACTTTGATTATTTGAAACTGAAAAATTTTCTGCACAGACAACATTAATGTATCTAGGTTAAGAGAAGTTATATGGGTTTAAAAAAAACTTTGAATATCTCAAATAAGGGTTTGGTATCTGAGACGTAGCAGCATATATAGAGATATAGATACGTATCTATAGATATAGCCACTCCCCAAATCATAGTGGCCAAAAGATAGGCACAAACAGTTCTCAAAAGAGGAGCTCTAGAATATTCACAACCACTTGAAAGAATGCCACATATCACTTATAATAAGAGAAATGCAAATGAAAACAATGCTGTCACATCTTCAAAATGGCAGAAATGACAAAAAATATCAGTAGTCATTGTTTTGGGTGTTATGGAAGGACAGGCACACAGAGACATTGTTGGTGGATCTGTGAACTGGTACAACCCTTTTGAAAACAAAATGCTACATTAATGTTGGAGGCTTTGTGGATATTAAAAGTATATGGAAGATTTTAAAGTAATTATTGTCTTTAGCTCTCTCAAAAGAAATAGGAAAACTATGGAAATATTTGTATACTTCAAATACTTTTCTTATCTGAGCCCTAGTGCATTCTGTGACTGAATTATCGATTTCATGTTTGGTTTTTACAGAAATGGCTTGTACTTAATGAATGGTTCTTAGTCTTTTTGGAATCATAGGGTTATATATTTAGAGTTGGAAAGAACTTTAGTTATCTAGTTTTATCCCTGCATTTTACACAAGAGGAAACTGGGTCCCAAAGAGGTGAAGTGACTCTGACCCAGTATCTCTTAGGTTATAAGTGATTCCAGAGTCAGTACTTTTTGTGTTCCAATGTATTGGGTGTATAGAGCCTCAGTGGAGGATTTATTAAAATACTTGGATTAGATATTTCTCGTGGTTTCAGTTCTCCTTGCCTCTCATAGTATGAATATCACACATGAGGAGTATGGTTCTCATTTTCACTATGGGATCTCATTTTCATCATACCTACATTCATACCTATTTATTTTGGTTTGGCTAAAGAGGAGGGATCTTTGTTGGCCTGCTAGCATTCTTGTTCAGTGAGAATGCTTTTTCTCTGTTCCTTTGCATCTTTTTTTGTATCTTGGTGAATCAGGGACAATAAACTATGTAATCGCATTTATGTATGAAGCACTTTCAGGAGCTTTTTCTTGTATTTGAGAGGTCCTGGGTCTCTATTCCTATTCAGTAGCTTAGCTGAAACTTTAACATTCAGTTATTTAAATATAAATCTTATCTCATTTAACCACTTTGGATCCCTTTGCTCTTGATACAGACTGCCTCCTTAATCTCTTCCCAACTACCAACTTTTTATAAACTGTATTTTATGGATAATTTTAAATTTTTTTCAAGGGTATTTTTGACTATAGGAGACTTTCCTTTTGGCCTTAGCTAATAATTTTAAAGCCTAACCTCCACTAGGATGTAATTACACCATAATATAAATTTCATCTGTGCTTTATTCTCTTCCCCTTTTCCCTTTTTTCCAGCT
The DNA here is from genome assembly GCA_028627135.1 of Pseudochirops cupreus. NCBI lineage: Eukaryota > Metazoa > Chordata > Mammalia > Diprotodontia > Pseudocheiridae > Pseudochirops > Pseudochirops cupreus. The sequence goes on along the minus strand of CM053580.1, from coordinate 295,925,777 downwards.
TAGGAACACGGTGTCTGAATCTGTTAGGTTTCCAACAATTCATGGGAGATAATGATATGACATCTGACTTAGTTGATGAAGGAAAAGAATTAATTAGACGAGGTAAGATTTAAAATAAGCAAAAAGAAAAATGGTATGACAAGTCAAAAATGGAAACTTTTTTTGTATAGAGTGGATGTCTAACTTTTAGTCATTATCTTATTCACTATTTGATATTACACATAAATGTATTTGGTTGTATTCACTAAAAGCTGTACTCATCCTTTACGTATGTGATAGAGGAGTAGAGAATATGTCCCAAGCACTGAATTTTATGCATTTTTTAAAAAAGCATGTCAGAATGAAGAGGTTACCCATAAAGAGGGTTAGAGTTGCTCTGGAGACCCCAAAATACCAACACACCAGGTCCTGCCAAAAGAATTCGACTCAAGTCTTCTCAGCCAAAGAAAAGTAAAGTTTATTAAAAGTTCGCCATATGGGCTAGACTCTTAAGGAGCCTAGGTATCTGTGATGCTTGCATTGGGCAAGCAGGACAGAGTAAGTCTGTGCTACGTCATTCTATGGTGCTCTCACACAGCAAATCTGTGCTAGGGCATTCTGTGGCGCTCTCACATCCATGGAGGGAAGATGGGATCTTCTGTACAGAAAGGTTGTGGGAATCTAGGGGTGATCTACAGGAGGAGTTTGGGGAGGGTCTTCAGGAGGAGTTAATAAGGTTAATGCAAGGGTGGATTGATATTTTGATAGGCTCAAGGGTGGGAAGTAGATGGACAGCGGAGGGCTAGGTTAGTGACAGAGGTTTGAGCCCAGCCACAATGAAAAACCCATGGCCTCTGCAAATGCCTCATCAAGTGGGAAGATTCAATCAGACCTCAAGGGGTTTCTCAGAGCCTGCACCTCAAAAACTCACGGAGAGCTCAAGGGGGGGGTCCCAGAGCCTGCACCTCATCATTAACACAATAACGCTGCATCATAACTTTATAAGAAATACTGTAGCACAAGTCATTGGAAACAAACAGTCATCTGTTATGGTTGAATATGTCTTTTTTTTTACATTAGATAAACTTTTAGTAATGTAAGATCAAACAGCCCCTAAGAGGTGAATTGGGGGTACTTTTCATTTTAACTCTTTAGTAAATCTTTTTTATCAGAATGTTTTGTATCAGTACCTAACCAACTTTAACAAACATTTACAAATTATGTTAGAACCATTAATTAACTGTTAAAACAATGATAGTTCACATTTATATAGGATATTACTGTTTATGTAGTACTTTAAGGTTTGCACATTACTTTATATACATGGCATGGAGCAATTAAAGCTTAAAACTGTACTCTAGCTTTTGGGATTTCCACTGTGTACACACACACACACACACACATGCACACACACACACACACACACATGCGCACACACACGCACGCACACATGCGCACACACACGCACGCACATGCACACACGCATTATTCAAGGACTTTAAGAAACAGTTCTAAGAAGTGAGTAAAAGCTACAAGCAAGAATATTAAAAGAAGTCATTAAGGAGGTTCTGTAGGTCTCAGGAGTATTCTGCCAAGTCTGTTTCTTGCTTCTCCTGTCCCCTGAGGGAAGGCTGCGAAGGAGGCCAGCAGAGATGCTTCCATCTGTGCTAGCACAAGGCAACTTCCTCTTCCTGCTGTCAGCCTGATCTCCGAGCCAGGATATGGGGAACCTCTGGTGCAAAGAGGAACAGCCTTCCCTTCGACCCCAGGCATTCCATCTCTTGCTTTTCCTGTTCCTTGAGGGAAGAAGAGGAAAGTCAGTGGGTCTAGGACTTTTTTCTTGCTGTATTCAGATTTGACTTCCATCTCCTTCTGAGCATTTTCCTGCCCCATCTCTAACCTTCAGAAGGAAGAGGAGTTGTGACCCTCTGCCCTTCATTTGTCTCTAGTCCTTCCATTGCTCTCTGTCTTCTTCTGGGAAGAGGAGTGGTGCCTTCCCCATGATAATAAATATTCTAAGCCTGGTGATAAGCTGAAAATTCCTTTAGGTCATCATCCAAACCCCATTTTCTGTTCCCTACCTCCCAGTTTCTTATTCCCATTCCCTCAACCCCCTTATGCCCCAAAATCCAACCAAATGCTATGCACCCCTTCCACTATGCCCTCAGTTTCCTATGAAACAAACTTCGTTTCATCCTAAAGCTTTTCCTCTCCTATTCCTTCCATCTTCTAGCTGTTACTGAAACCTGACTTCCCTCTGACATCAGATTCCCTGGCACCTCTTTCCAGTACTGGGTACACTTTCACTCATTACACTTGACTCACTCGTGAAGGGTAATAGAAATGTTCCATGCTCTTCTTTGCCAATTAATTCCAGGTTCTCGCCTTACCTCCATCACTCAGCAACCTTTCTTCCTTGGAAGTTCATGCAATTCATATCTACCACTCAATCACAATCCTAGTAGCTGTTCTCCATAGACCTCAAGATCATTCCCCTTTCTTCCTTAATGAATTCACTACCTGGCTCAGAGTTTTTCTGTCCTCCTCAGCTCTTGTCTTCATATGTGGGGATTTTGGCATACATATTGACTGTCCCTCAAGTACTCTAACCATTTACTTCCTCAGCCTACTTACCATGACCTCCTCTACCCTGCCTTAGCCATACACAAGGGTGGTTCATAGCCTTGATCATGCTATCAACCACAATTGCAGCATTTCTGTGTTCAAGAATTCTGAAATTCCTATATCTGACCACGATCTATTAGCTTTCCACATCTTCCCCTGTCTTCCCTTACAGAACCATGTTCTTATCCACACTGACCTTAGACCTTCAGCCCCTTAGTTCTCACTCATGCTCTCTTATACTAACCACTCTTTCCTCCTTGACCCTTACTTAGCAAACCAGTTCAGCTATACGGTGTGCTACACATGTGCTGCTGAACAAAGGCAGAAGGAATTACACAACTGTTTTGATCCACTACAGATTCACGTTATACCACCTCAACTGGGCCCTTATTACTGCTAGGCGATCCTCCCTCATCAACTCACTGTTCCTCACTCTCTAAGTTCTGTTTTTGATCATGGCTTTCTGGTAGTCCAATAATTTTTAAGTTGTCTCTCCTGGATCTGTTTTCCAGGTCAGTGGTTTTTTCAAGGAGATATTTCACATTGCCCTCTATTTTTTCATTTG
>CM053580.1:295900487-295922108 GCA_028627135.1 Pseudochirops cupreus | reverse complement strand
AAACCACAGGTTTAACACTTTTACATTTTTTAATTAGTCCTAACTAAACTGCATTATTTTAAACTTAATACTTTTTCCTCTTTCTAGAGAAAAGGAAGAGGCAAAGGCAAGAAGAAGGTGAAAATCGAAGAAGAGTAAGTATAATATTTTAGGAATATTAAATGAAGAGCACAGTAAGATCTTGTTAATTTGGCCAAGTAAGAAGGATGGTATATATTAATAAAAATTTGTTTTTTAAAATGATGTTTTTAAGATTACATGTACATGTAAACAGGTTAACAAAAGTTATCATGTAGTACACTGTTGAGCATGCATTAAAAATGTTTAAAATAACACATAATTATATATATATATATATATACATATATATATATATATATATACACACACATATATGAGATACCTAAATAGGTATATACATGTATACACAGGCACAGGAGTAGCTTTGACCTTTGTAAAAAGTTGATGCTTTCTTACACATTAAATGTATTTGAAATTTTTTTATACTATCCTTTTGCTTAGTCAGACTCTTCTTTTTCTGATAGAAAAAGTCATTAGTGTTGCCCAGTCACAGGTACTACTTCCTAAAGGTGTACCTTTGGTGTAGAAAAGATTTAGAGAAAAATGATAGTTGTCTCTATATGCTCAAAGCATTGTTTAGGGAGGACTAGGACCCATGGGTGCGAAATACAAAGAAGCAAATTTCAGCTCTCTATAAGTACTCTGTAAAATGTTAAACCCGTCCAGTGATGAGATGGGCTATCTCCATAGGTAATAAAGCTTCTTGTCATGTACCAGAAGCTGAATTAGAGGCTGAATACCAAATGCTCAGGGAATCTGTGGAATTTATCCCTCAGCTGATTTGAGGGTTGAATTGGATGACCTCTAAGCCTTCTTTCGCTTAAATTTTATAATTCTAATTATTAGTACGCTCCAATTAAAAAGGTTTTTATTATGCAGAACAAGATGTTCTCATTAGTGCCATGTGACTTTGTATGTCTAGAGCACTTTAGTTTTCCTGGGGAAAATAATTTTAATATGTTTGATATTTACATAATAACTTTATTAGAAAGTAACTATTTTGCTTTCATTACCTCATCAGTCTTAAGTTTTCATTTAGTTTTTAAGTAGTGTCTTTTTTTTTGAGGGGGGAAGGTAGGGCAGTTGGGGTTAAGTGACTTGCCCAAGGTCACACAGCTAGTAAGTGTTAAGTGTCTGAAGTCATATTTGAACTCCGGTCCTCCTGACTCCAGGGCCGGTGCTCTATTCACTGTGCCACCATATAGTAAGTGGACATATAATATTTTCTTGATTTTTTTTTTTTAATGTAAGAGTTGTATGGTTTGATATAAGTCTGGCTGGAAAATATTTTTAAAACTCTCTTACTTTGTAAGTATAAGCTGTTTTCACTTACTAAAACCAAATCAAATAATATTTATAGTAGCTCTTGGGCTCAAAGCACTATGCTATTTCTTTACGGGGCGGGGAGAGGAAATCGGGGAGCTACAGTGTGATTTCATTGGAATAGAGAATTCCTGGTATGTGAAGTCTCTCTACCTCTGAAGTTTAGCACCTGCTCTTTAGCTTTCAGGGATGGCGAATACATGTGGCCTTGAAGCCACCGGTTCCCCATTCCTGGTTGCAGGGTCATGGAGCTTTAGAGGGGCAGGGCCCCGTGGAGCCCCACGACCAGAGGTGGAGGTCTTCACAGCAGTCCACTTAGATTGACAACAGGCTGTACTATTAGAGTTGTCTGGCCTTTCCTCAGTCTTCGTCCTTGACCTTTCTGCAGCCTTTGACACTGTTAATTACCCTCCTGTTCAGTAGTCTCTTCTCTCCAAGTTTTCGTGATACCATTTGCTTTTGGTTTCTGCTCCTGTCTGTTGGACCGCTCCTCACTCCTTTGCTAGATCTGTGTCCCGCCTCATAACAGTGGGTGTCCTCCAAGGTTCTGTCCTGGGCCCTTTTCTTTTCTCCTCTATTTCACTTGGTGATTTTATCAGCTCCCATGATTTCCATGATCATTTCTATGCTGATGACTTCCAGGGGTAATATGTCTTCCCTCCCACACCCCATTCTCTTCTGAGCTCCAGTCCTGTAAGCACCTCTCACTGAATATGTCCAGAATTGAATCCGCTGTCTTTCCCATAAAACCCTCCTATCTTCCAGATTCCATATGAATGTTGAAGACAGTTTGCAAGCTCACTGTCATCCTTAACTTCTCATTCTCATCTTTGATGTCCAGTCAGTTGCAGAGTTTCGTTGTTTCTACCTTCCCGGTCTCTCTTGTATCATCCCCTTCTCTCCACTCACAAAGCCACCACCTTGATTCTAGTTCTTATCGTCTCTTGCCTAGACATTTACAGTGACCTTCTCTCTAGTCACTCGTTCCAGTCCATCCCCCGTATAGCTGCCGGGAGTGATTTTCCTAAACCTTAAGTCTGGCCATGTCACCCCTGTATTCAGTCACCCCAGTATTCAGTATTACTCCAAGATTGAAGATAAAATCTTTTGTTTAGCATTGAAAGCTCTCCATAACCTGGTCCCTTCCCACCTTTCTAGCTTTTGTGTGCATTAGTTCTCTCCATGCATTCTGTATTCATGCAGTCTCTGCTCTTCCACTTGCTACATCTCAAGCCTGGAAGGCTTTCCCCTCGGGACTTCTCTTGGCATTCTTGGCTTCCTTCAGCATCATCTACAGGATACTTTTCCTAGTCCTTGAAGCTGCCAGTGCTTACTCCTCTAGTTGCCATCCATCTTCTCTGTGTATATCTTGTATATTTATCTGTTGTTTCCCTCTTTACAAGGTAAGTTCCTTGAGAGCAAACACTATTTTTGCCTTTCTTTGTATCCAGAACTTGACACATAGTAAGCACTTCATAAAGTTCAATGGAATGACTGAATGCCTTTCTTTTTTTTGCTTTTTTTGGTGGGGGGAGGGCAGGGCAATTGGGGTTAAGTGATTTGCCCAAGGTTGCACGGCTAGCAAGTGTTAAGTGTCTGAGGCCACATTTGAACTCAGGTCCTCCTGACTCCAGGGCCAATGCTCTATTCACTGCGCCGCCTAGCTGTGCCTGAATGCCTTTCTTGCCAGGTGTATATATTTTAGTTAATTGTATTTTTGATGAAACAGAATTAAGTTCATTTTTCTTCATACCTATTTCAATGCATTATTTTTGCTATAGTTTTTTATATTTTTTTATTTTCAAGGAATGGAAAGAACGTTATGGAAGCAGTCGAGAAGATTCTGCCATTAGTAGAAATGTTGCTACTGACTCAAAGCAGTCAAACTACTCGGAAAACAATCCCAACAGATGTAAGTGGTCATTGCATTTGGTTTAGGGAAGTAAATTATGTTGCTTGGCAGTCTTCAACTTAAGAATCGGTGCTGGGCAGATACTTGGAAGTAGAATTTGTAGTCACAAATTCAGGGAACTGTGCTACAGGGTAAGAAAAACATTGGCAGGAGTGATCAGAGGAGCAGAAACCAGAGAATATCACTGTATTGACTTGTATCAACAAAGTTAGCATCTATCCTTAGCTTTCAGATAACTTTATTTTGATGATTAATTTATTTGGGTTTTGCTTCATTTCCTTTTCTCTCGTCAGCTGTATGCTTTTTAAAAAGGCTAATTGATGCTGTCCTCAGTAAAAATAGTCTAATTATTTAAATAAATAATAAAATAGCTAATTCTGATTTGCATTAGTGGCTTAACTAACTACTCTAAAAATCTCTTCCTTTGCTTGGACTACCTATTAATCATCCAAAATGATTTCCCTTGTGCTATGTTCTCCACAAAACTCATATTCTAATTTCTCATCATGGCTTATTTAAGGCAAAACCAAAAAATCCCAAGCTCAGGCAGATTGTACTAAGCTGCACAATTGCTGGGTATATGCTGGGTGACCAACTATCTTTGGCAGCTGAGAACCAGACTAGCCAAGTTTGAAAAGGCACATCACTAGTGGGGCTAACCACCAATCTGTTGAGATTTTCTCTTTTTTTTGCCTCGTCAACTCATTTATCCATTTACTGAGACATGGAGAAGTGACCTCATTAGGGAATCGAAAGAAGGGATACTCTCTACGTGAAATCATGGGCCCTAAAATTATTAAATTACCTTATTTATAGTCTTATTCTCAAGGTGCTATGTTATTGGGTTTTTTTCTTTCTGTTATTGTATTGTTATTAGATTCAAAATTTAAGCCCATTATAACTTGGACTCCACTCTGTCCTCATGTGAAGAGACCGTTATCCACAAATTTTTAAAAAATCATTCTTGTAAAAGAAATAATCATGTGAATTTTTCCCCCTCTTTACTTCCTTTTACAGCAGTATCTAAGTATACAAGATCTAATAATCGAACTGAAAGAGATAGAATTGAATTACTTCAGGATGCAGAACCTCTTGATTTTAATGCAGAATCGTTCACTGATGATCCTCTTGAATCTGAATCAGGGAGGTGAGTTTGCTCCTATCTTTTGACTATAGTATTCATCCATTTTAAAGGGTTTTATTAACCTTCTGACTTAACTAGTTTGACTTAATTGGATTTTCTACAGTATCCCAAAAATAGTTCTGTTTGGAGAGCGATCAAGGAAACCATCCCATGTCTGCTTAATAACTGACTACTGGTTTAAAAATTATTTTTGAAATGTTTCCTGTGAATCAACAGAAATAGGTTTTGAATCTATGCAAATTTAAATCGCTTTACAAATTTGACCAAATTTTTCTGTTTTGTAAATAAATAAAGACATTGAGAAGTTTTTGTATCTATACTTTAACCCTTGTCAGAAAAATTTACTTTGTGTGGATTTAACAGTTAAAATAAATAAATATGAATTTTGTTTCCTTTTGAAAATGGATTTTTGTAGTAGAATCAAGTTAAAAGGGGGAAAGGGGAACTCTTTTTATTACTTTAGTAACTGCTTTTTATCAAATGATCTATAAAGTAGAAAAGGCACTAAATTACTGCAAAGATCTGGATTCATTCTACCTTTTGTTCATTCAAGAGATATGCTTTGAATTTTCTGAAATATACTGTGTACATGCCTACCTTGTTAAACATCAGAAACAGTATAATTAAGCCCTTTTCCACTGAGAAGGGTTCCCCACCCCTATCCTGTAACGCTGAGTTATCATTGTGTGACGTGCTCTAGATTGAGATGGAAGATGGGTGTTGGGGGGGAAGGGGAACTATATACACATCCATGGCCCTTGGTTTTGTTTGTTTGTTTGTTTGTTTTTTGTTTGTTTGTTTACAAAAAGTCCCTCATGTCAGCTTGCATTTGATATTCTCAAAAAAGGTAAAGTGAATTGTGTGCACCTTAGCAGGGCTAATTTTAGGTGGAATAAAATAGGCTGAAGCAGCATTTTCCCAAGCACTTTTCGTTCCTTCATAAAAAGGTCATCTTCGCTTCACCTTCCTTCTGATTTGTCAGCACCACTGAGCTCTGGTGTCTTCTAAGGCACTAGCATGTGGAGGTATAAGGGCAGCTTGTGTTTGCAGGCTCCTGCCATACTTTTCTCTACTCCTTTTACCTCTGCTAAAGAAAGAGATGCCTGAGGTGAAGTGTGGTATCAGCTCCCCATTGTAGGTATACACAAGTGGCCTGTGTACAGAAAAGGTCCAGTGTAGTGACCACTTGCCTCTGGTGGATTGCACAGCTGTGTCTATTCAAATTCTCTTTATCTCTTCTTTAAGGCTTGTGGGTCATTATAACTTCTCTGAGCCCTGCTGCTAATTGTTGTCATTAACAGCAGTTGTCATTCTCTGATATTCTTAAATTTTATCATTGGCCTCCAGGAGTAAGGAAGAAAGATTATTTTGACAAAATATATGTCCTGATAGTCTGTTGTACGAGATACTAATTTTAGGATATAGGCTGCTGAGAAATCAGAAGGAAGGTGCAGTGAAGATGACTTTTTTCTGATAGAAAACAAGCCTGTACAAACAAGCTATATACAGGATAAATGGGGAGGGGATAGGGGAACCTCAGAGGGAAGGCACTAAGATTAAGGAGGACTTGGAACGGCTTTTAGCAGAGTAAGACTTGTGAGACTTGTGTGAAGACAGAGAAGTGAGGAGGCAGAAATCTGGCAGGAGAGCACCCCACAAATGGAGGATAAGCCAGTGGAAATGCTGGAGATGGATTGTCACCTATGAAGAATGAGGCCAGTGTCACCAGTTTCTGGAAGCAAATAATTTGCATAATATACCATAGTGGGTGTTAAATTATAGCACTCCTTCCTGTTTATATTTCCTTATTTTTTTTTCCAACCTGACTTCATAAAACCTTTCAGTTAACTCTTTTATGTGCTTTTTTTAGGTATCAACCTGGTGGAAGGTATCTGTCAATGTCTCGAAGCAAAATATTTGATGATGTCTAAAGCTTGAAAATATTTAGGTGACAATTAACTCTTGGAAGTCTGTATATCCAAGTCATTTTTCATGTTGTAAAGTATTTGTAACATTGGTGTACCCTCAGAACTTGCTTTCTGTTCTGGAAGAAGAAAAGTCAAGTTACGGTTAAAAAATAGTACAGAACTTGCAGCTTGTATAATAATTTATTTCTCATCAAGTAGTAGAGTATCACATTCTCACAGGATTTATTGCATATGGTGCAACTTTTTATGTGTTCTCTCAGTGGATAATGGGAATGTCCATTTAATTCATATTAAAAATTAGTTCATGCAAAAACATTTGTGTGTTTCAGGTTGGTTGAAAGGAACTTTTTTTCCGGAAGTTAGTTAACAAATAATAAGTAATGTAACACATCTGTATTACACTACAGTTCTCTTGTCATTTGTGGCATATATTTTGTTACTTAAAAAGAAGATATTTTGTCAAGCATTTTTCAAGGCTGTGTAATTGAATGGAGAAATCAAGTGATGATCATATGCACAGAACTCATCTTAAAAAAATAAGGCTTATTCATGATTCACAGAGCACAGTAATCTTTGTGCTTTAACTTTATATGCCAATAAACGTGTTTTGCATGTATAATGAAGATACTTCAATTGGCAACATTAGTATTTTTTTAGCATGTGTGATAACCAAGTGGTCTTTCCTTTTTAAGTCTTTGATAGTAACTGGAAATCTTTGTATTTTTTTGCTGTAGTTTTAATTTGATGGAGATGAGTTTAAAATTTTCCAATTCAGTGCTTTTTTTTGTATTCTTAACTCCTGAGCTTTCTGTTCAAGAAAAAGTATGTGCATTAATGGCAGATATTTTTGATATCCAAAGAACACGAAAAAGAGATCTGAGATTTTAAAATGTGCCTGTATATACCAGTAAAGCTTTTACAAAAGACACATGCTCTTTTCCATTCAAAGAAAAACATACTAATACAGAAGATGCTATAGATTAGTACTTACATTGCGGTTTATGAAATGTGTCAAAACCAAAATAGATTGTAAATAATTTATTGGGTAAATATGCTCGTTTAAAAAGTAATTTGTTTTGGTTTCATGTTTAAGCCAAAGTTGTGTTAGTTTTTAAGTCACCATCTTTATTTTGCAAAGTGAATATGAATGAGTGAAATCCTTGAAATATTTTCCACTTCCTACACAATTTAGTAGTTTATATATTTTCAGAAAAGCAAACTTTACCCAAGTCGTCCTATTTCAAAAAAGCTTAATTTTTTAAAATTAGTATTAGGTAATTTTATAAATTTAATATAATGCTCAAAAGGATCACAGTTACCCCTGTTATCTAGTTATTTTTAGTTTCTAAAACGAATGAAATTGAGTACATTCAAACGAAATACTAATGGGAAGGCTCGCTGTACTGCTTTGAAGGTTTCAGGGGGTACTCTTTTTTTGAGTTACATTCTTCCCTTTGTAAATTGTGATTGGTCACAGAGCAGTCAGCAGGGTGTAATAATACTTGGTACTGAATGCAGAGCCACCATGGATTCTCCTTGGGCAAGATGGAACCTCTCAGTGCCTCAGTGTCTTCACTGACATAATGAAGACATTTTTATCTGCCTACCTCACAAGGATAATGTGAGGGTATTAGAGTAACATTTATAATACTTACAGTCAAAGAACCATAGCTGTCCTCTTTTATCATCACCATGATGTTATACGTGAAAGTATTGGATGGAAAGAATACAAAATGGAATGTTTCCTTATTCTTGTATGGAAACTAACACACCTCTCTGGCAAGACCTGTAGATAGGATGGGGTTTTTTTTCCACCTATGTGAAAATAACTTGGTTATTAAATAGCTGATATTTTCTATCATGTGGCTTTACTTTAGAAATTTTCCCTTACGTGTTGTGGTATTTCTTTTCAAGTTTTATCATGAACTTCAAATGACAGTGTAGACAGAAAGCAAAGAAAACAGAAAACCCATGGTACTAGGTCATTTGAAGATTTACAAATCAAGTTAAACTCTGTCTTAAGGATTTTGTGGTCCAATGGCATCTACTTCAGAACATTATTATTATGGTTACGCTTTTTACGCGCAGGGCAGATGTTTAAAGCATGGCTCGCTCATAGTAATACCCCATGTGTTATAATGAAGTCAGTAATGACAGTGTTCCAAACCAACCAGTGGACTGGGAGGTGAAACTAGTAATAATACTCCTGCGACCTTGTCTTCATAAACAGCATATAAGTTACTATGTATCACTTTGCTAAAGGGGGAAAAGAAGGATTTTGGTTTTTTTCCCTCCACTATATTGCATTTTCTATATAATATTTATGGTCAGAGGGGCATCATGTAAAACCTTAAAATAGTAGACAAACTAAGAGGACAGCATGGTGTTGCACAAAGAACATTGGGCTGGCCGTCGGGAGACCTGGGGTCCAGACCTAGCCCCAGTTCAGCCTCCTGACTAGCTGTATTACACTGAGCAAGGCACCCGAGTCATAATCAGTGCTTGTGTACTGACTTCCCTTTCCCCAACTTCCATTTCATTATCTTTAAATCAGAATGGTAGGACTAGAAGATCTTTATTTCCAGTTCTGTGAAGACAGAGTCCTAATGATTACTTGGAATTCCATTACTAAATGAATACCTCTTCTCAGACTACTCTTATACAAAAAGACACTTAATAAACAACAGTGATTATAGTTAAATTAAACCTTTTAAGGGTTGCCTTTGACAAATAATTTCCCATTTTCGTTTGGAAAATTAGGAAGTACAAAGCTTAGAACTAAATGCTGATGGTAATAAATATTTGGATTATATGTAATTTGATATATTTGGTCAAATTGTCAGTACCAAAATCTGAGTTTGTGTACTAATTAAATTGACTACAAATGGGAAAATTGTTTGATTTTCCTCATTTTATTGCACCATAATGGGAAGTTCTTGGAAAGTTAATATATTGAAGAAAATATATTTTTTTAAAATCACTCTAATGCAATTCAAATTGGTAAATTTAAAATTTTTTTGATTTTTATTTGATTATGCCTTAGATTCAGAAAATAGTTATAGGAGCAATAGTTGGCAAAAACTGTTCTTAAGCCTCCCTAGCAGAATTTAAGAGGTCTTCATAAACTTAAGTCCCTAAATCCCATTTAAATGATAATCGTAGTAACAGATTGTATTTTATTAACCTCAAATGTTAAGAAGTAATTGGTTTTCTAAGACTTGTTACCCTGCAGCATCACTTTTTAAAATTCTACTGCCAGTATTTTTTTAAAAAATCTTTATACTATCTCCTTACTTAGGAGTAATTGTTTTAGAAATTATGTTCAGAACATTGAAGATTGTCGAAAGAATTGAGTTCTGGCTTCCAGCTCCACTATTTGAAATAGCAGTGATATATTGCACTATTGGAAGACACTGGGCTAGATGACTAAACTGGATGTTATTTAAGCACTACAGTGTCGATTTCTTCAGGCCACTAGGTTACTGCCATGAAATCTGATTGTTAAACGATATTGAACAAAAGTGCTTGGCTTACAAATAAAGAAAATGATAATATTTGGATGATGATTTTGTCATAGTAATAATGCGTCTATTTGCAGAAAGAATGCTTTCTAATGATATTTTCTTAATTACAAACTTCATTACCAAAAATAAAAACATCTGTGATTTAGGAAAAACACATTTCAGGGTCCAAATTCTCTGTCTGCACCTGGTCACTCTTCTCCTCCTCCCTGTTCCCCATAATGAAGAGTAATTCTGCCTCTCTTGAAACTATCTCTGGCCAAGTGATAGACCATAATACACCAAAGATAGGGTGATGGCTGCTCCAGCCTTCCTTGATAGGGCAGTGTGAGTCCTAGGACTTGAGAAGTACCTGGTGCTGGTCTGTCCTTGAGTGGTTGGCACCTGAGATTATTCCAGTGCCTCTGGGGAGCCAGTGCTGAGGAGGCTTGATCTTTCCCCCAGCTCATTCCATGCTCAGAAATCTTTGTTCCCAGAGAATTTGTTAATTTCAGTATCAGTATGATTTTTATTTTCTTTTCAGGACATGTCTAGTTTATTAATAAAAAGGAAACTAAGGACCTTTGCCATGTTTCCTCAATCTAAAAGGATACATTTTATTTTTAACAAAATTCTTAGGTTAAACAGTTAATAGATTTATCTTGAAAATTCTCTTTTGTACAATGATCTGATAAAGTAGAACTTGATGGTATTTTTTGCATGTGGGTAGAAGTGCTTTACTTTTGCAGGACTGACATGTGCAATGGAAAACAGCATTTTTGGAAGTTACTGTGCAGCACAAATCAATTGTGGTATTTTTCTTCTCACTATGGCCACCTAAAGTTCTATTTTTATCAGTATGACACTAGCCAATGTCTTTGACATTTAGCATATTAGGTTTAAGGGTTTTATGGTGATTGTTTCTCAGTAAAACAATGGATTTTCTTCGGACCACATTGAAAAATGGTATGGGAATAATGGATTTTTCTGCTTTGAAAAGTACAAAGCAGAATGTTTTCTTTGAAGGTTGGGATGTTGCCTTTTAATTTCCTGCAGTCAGATTTACACTTATAAATCACATGATGACAAAAGTACTCTCATGTTGATGCTCTTATTCCTGGCATTTAATTTTTCTGTTCCATTTTTGTAAATAACAGTATTTTGTTGCTTTCAGATGAAAATTTGAAGTCATTTGACTCCTTCCCTACAGCAGTGTTCTGCTGTTGTTAATTGCACCTCTAACTTATCAGTTGTATTAAATTAAAAACACTCTTCCATTTCTTCGTTCCCTTTTTTAGGTTTATCAAAAGGTGATGGGAATCTAATGTTTTGAATGAACTATATTGGTGTTACTTTGTCCTTTTTAATTTGAAAATCAAGTAAAGTATTAGTTTATTCCTTCCAGTCTGTAAATTAACCGATGTGTCTTAGCACATAATTTGTCAGTAGGTTAGCTATTTGTGTGCACAATGCCAATGTTATCTTCAGTCAGCCATTAATTACTACACGAAATTCAGCGACAGACTTTCTCTCACCTGCTACTCCTTTCATTTTACTAGTTTCATATGGTCTGAAAATTTGTGGGTTGGAAGTTTTAACTATTTGTGCAATTCCTGTGCTGTAAAACTTCAGTGTATATTCAATTTGTATTTAGAAAAGGCTGTAGAAGTGCTGCTTATTACTAGACTAGCAATCTTTTGCCTTATCGCTACATAATAGCCTTTCTTTTTGGTTATGACATACAATAAAATCAGTATTTTTTTCCTGTACTATGTTAAATTATTGGTGATGTAATGATTTTTTTTGAAGAATGTATATTTGATCAATTGTAGACTTGCATGAAATAAAATCCATTTCTAAAATTAGTTAAGTGCTGTTCAACTTGTATCTCTCAACAAATTTGCTTAATATTAGTGTACTTTTCAATTTGTGCTATCTGTTAGGGCACATATGAGTTGTATTTTTATCCCAAAAGAGAGTTGATTTAAAAGGACAGTACCTGATTTTCTACATTTCTGTCATAATTTTTTTTTTGTGGAATATACAAAAACTACCCTTCCCCAAAAAGAATAAATCTAAGAAAACCAAAACCCAAGCCAAGTTTAGACAGGTGAAACCACTAACTTCTCACTGTTCCTTTAGGCTTCCAGAGAGCAATGTGGTAATAAGAAATAGACATTAGAACTGCTAGAGAAACCCCATGGTATTCCAGAGCAAATTAGTATTTGGGGCAGATGTCCTTTTAGACCAATTTTGCAGTCCCCAAGTTGCTTTGTATCTAGGTGACAGTGAATACAAGCAGCTATATTTTTACATCTCTACCTGTCTTAAAGTAACAATTCTTAGAGAAATATTTCTAGTATAGAAAAAAAATTTCAATTCAACAAAAGTTAGGCACCTGCTGTATGCAAAGGGAAGTTTTCCTTTTCAATATAAAAGCTTAAGTAAGCTTTAGGTGGTCATACAGATTAAATTCATTGTCCAGGCGTGACTCTGGGAAACAGTACAGCAGAACAGCATGGCATCTAAAGGAAGGAACCACGGTTGTCAGGAGGCCTGATTTCCAAGTCCAGCTTTGGCACTTGGTGATTCTGAGTTGGAACAAGCCACATACCCTCTTTAGGCAGGCTTTAGTTTCCTTATCTGAAATGGGAGCATTGTACAAAGTGATCTCTTAAGGTCCCCTCCTGGTCTAACAGTGACACTCTGCCTTTCTTCTAGAGAATGATGTTTCCTGGGGAAAATGGAAAGAAAACAGCTTCTTTCCTCTGAATTTCATGTATGTAGGTATGAGTCCTAAGAAAATCAGTCGTGAGTTGTCAGTAAAGGGCTGAGCAATGAAACCACTAAAGGCAGTTTAGTAATTTTTCTGTCCCACCCCCCACCTCCTTTGAGAACTGTGTGCCAGAGCAGTGTACTTTTCTCATGGGAAGGAGTAGGAAAAGTTTTTTCCCACAGTACACCATAATGTATTATAAAGTAATACATTGAACATGCAGGCTCTTCATGTTTAAGAGGGCTGCAGGGAAGGAAGCTCTTGGTGAACAGTGTTTACATTGAACAAGAATCCTTAAGACAGTGATGATCATGTAGTAATGAGAAGAACGTAAGTTTTAGAGTCAGATGACCTCCTTCTATAGGGATTCAAGGCTATGCTGCTAACCTGTGTGACCCAGGGCAATTCAGGTAACCATTCTGTGCTTTAATGTTCTCATCTGTACAATGGTATATCTTGGAAGTTACTCTCCAACTCTAAAAATTCTAAAAAATTCTGAATTTAAGTTCCAGGTCACAGATTGCATGTTTAAAGTCTTTTTAAATATTTTCTATGAATTCTTTTTGGCAGGTGACCTTTTTGGGGGTTTCTTTACTTCAATATCCTCCTCTGAAGATGAACCTTGGTCATCTCTATTCCCATAATAGGTTTCTATGGTTGGATCCTTTCTCCTTTACCTGTGCATCTTTTCTGGTAATAGCTTAGTTACTTGCAGTCACCTCTAGCCTTGGGGTATGGAAAATGGTGCCTCCTGCCCCAGATCTTAAGTTCTCCCCTCTAGCCTGAAACCAAAGCCAAAATTCCATCCAGCCCCTGTAAATGCCCACTTCGAGGGGCTTTCTGTCTCACTGCTTCTGCACTCACCAGGTGTATGCTGGTTCTTTACTGCCTCTGCTGCTCTCTGCAGCATAGCTGGGTCTAGCCTTCCTTGTCAGCAGAGGTTCCCTCAATCTTCCTGGGCTCAAACGCCCAACTTCCCTCACTACTGGGGATAAAAGTTCCTGTGGCTGGGGCAGGCTCTCAAACCAACCAATCCCAGGGCTTGCTGTTGTTAAAAATAGACCCTAGCCTGGAGGTGTTTACTCTTCACAGGGACCAAACCTTGTCCTGGGATTTTTCTTTCCATCTTCGCAACTTGTCCCAGAACGATCCCAGTTGTGCCCCATTCTTATTTATCTCCACTCACATTTTATTTGCCCTAAGGTGCTATTTTAACTCTTGTGGGGGAAAATCTTGAGAGCTTGGAATTTTCTGACCTGCTCTGCCATCTTCCCAGAATCCTCTCCTGTTGTCTCATTCTTACCTAGCCCTAAATCACTGAATGAACGTGGCCTCAGACAAATTGAGACCTGGGAGAGACCTTCAATTAGAAAGGCCAAGGTCACCCACTGCATCCTGGGCCATCTCCAGGCCATCTTGCCCCTGGACTTTGAGGACTCTGGAGATTTTGAGGCTGACCACTTTGCACAGTTCCACCTCATTTACATGCAATTCACGAGCAAGTCAAGATGTCTCCATGATGTCATTGATCCTCTGAAAACCAAGGATGAACAAGCAGCTAAGTATGTACAGGTGATTCTATTTCCCCCTATCTTCTCTATTAGATGGCCCTCTATATAGTTCATCCCTACCATCACTTATCTTCATTCCCCCTATTAGTGGCTTCCCTACTGCCTACAAACAGGTAGAATTAAAAGGACTTGGTAACAGATTGGAATTGGGTTGGGGGGGATTGGGAGGTTGGGGCAAGACAGAGGCTGAGGAACTGAAGATGACCCTTATGTGGTGAGCCAGAGTGACTAAGAGAATAATGGTATCCTTGACTGTAATAGAGAGGAGGAGGTGAGGGTTTAGGGAGAAAGTTAAGTTTGAGATAGTGTGGAGTTTAAGAGGTCCATGAGATATCCAATTTGAAATGTCCAATATTCAATCTGACAATAATCAGCATAAAGATGGTAATTGAATCCATAGGAAGGGAACTGATGAGATCCCCATGTGAAATAGTACAGTGGAAGAAGAGAAGATGCCCCAGGATAGAGCCTTGGGGGGTACCCATGGTTAGAGGGTGCTGCCTAGATGGAGAGCCAGAAAAAGAAACTGAGAGGGTCAAGGAAAGGAGTCAAAGATTATAGAGGTCACATAGGGGGAGGATTGAGAAAAAGCTATAGATCTGGCAATTAAAAGATCACTGGCAACTTTGGAGATAGCAGTTCCAGTTGAATGATAAGGCTGGAAACCGGATCACAGAGAGTTTAGAAGAGAATGAGAACACAAGAAGTGGCAGAATCAATGTTGGCACTTTCAGTGAATTTAGCTATGAAAGAAAGGAGGAATGTAAGGCAATAAGTAGCAGGGATGGACAGATCATGTGAGCGTTTTTTGAGGATGGGGTTAAATGTCAAAGGGACAAAATTTGAATGGGGATTGGGTTAAATTTTATATTTGTTATTATATCATTTGATGGCCTCCAGACCTAGGTTTAGCATCCCATATTACGTCTGCTTCATTTTCCTGGACCCCTATGCATAGCCAGCTAGCAGCAAGATGCACCAGCTTCACACAAAGGAAAACCACCAACAGGAACAAAATGACATCCAGTAAGTACTGCTCATGCCAGGGCTGCTGGAACTCTTAGGGCCAGAGGTGAGCACCTCCTCCAATCTGGAAGACATGGTCCATCCATCCCAGCAGTCACTGAGTGGGGGAAGGTGGTTGGGAGTATATGATTTTAATTGCAGCTTCTGTTGCAGATTTGTATTTATGCCAGAGAAAGAGAGAGAATTAGATAATGGGTCACGTTCTATAAAACCTTACCGAAAAAGAGCTCTTTGTAATATTGCACTTTTTTTTGTTTGTTTGTTTTTTGGAGGGGGGAAGGCAGGGCAATTGGGGTTAAGTGACTTGCCCAAGGTCACACGGTTAGTGTTTAGGTGTCTGAGACCAAATTTGAACACAGGTCCTCTTGACTCTAGGGCTGGTTCTCTATTTGCTGCACCACCTACCCACCCCTATTTTGTACTTTTAATAAAAGTAAGCTGAGGCACAGAATTCTGAACTTTATCAGTTTATTAGCAAGGTATGAACCTGTTAATAAGTCAAATAGGTACCTCAGGCCAATGACCCAGAGGAGAAGGTGCAGCTCTTTTTTATGAGCATAGAACAAAGAACAGAACTGGTTAGTTGAAGAAAATAACATTTGGTTATAGAGCTGGCAGAATCATGGGGGTGAGCTAAACACATGCTACCACTTTATCTCTGTTCTTTCTTTTCTATCCTTTAGGACTCCTCTTCCATGGTCCTGTCTCTTTTTTATTTCTGTTCCCTCTTCCCCAAGTATACCTCCTTATAATCTCCCCTGACCTTTCCATTTGTTCAGATCCTATCCACCCCTGAAGGACTAGCTCAAGTCTCAAATGCCCTTGAAACCTTCCTGACTTCCTCAGACTTCAGTGATCTCCTCTTATGCTACCATTATTGCTAGCATTATTCATTTTCCATTAAGACCTTCTATTATTCATTGTTTTTAGTAAGTGTTCTCTATCAGTGCCTTATCACAGACACCAAGAGATGACCTGGTGTTTGAAAGATACGTCATTGAAACACAAACTCTGGGAGGTGTTACCAAGCCCAGGAATGCTTGAATTCCTGCCATCCAAGAACAAGACTAGCTAAGTTTGAACAGGCTCACCACCACATGGATGGCCAACAGGTCATGAAAATTTTTTGGCCACAGAAACTCATAAAACTAATAAAGCATGGACAACCCTCATCTCTATCAATGGAAAGTATTAACTCCATTACATCAAATCAAAGATTTTTTTGATGTGAGAACATGTTCAATTTCTTGAAATAGACAGCAAGCCTCTTGAGGGCATGGGCTGTTGTCTGGCACCTCTTTGTCTTTCAAATGTCTTACCCAGACTTGTGCTCTATTTGGAAGTAATGACGACCTATACATATGTCAGATTCAATATATTCAAAACAGAATGATCTATTCCTCAAATCCACCTCTCCTTACAATTTCCATAGTATTGTTGAGGGTACCATTACCCTTTCAGTCACCCAGTGTCTCAACGTTAGTGTCAACTAAGGTACACTAGGCAACTAGGTGGTACAGTAAATAGAGCACTGGGCCTAGAGCCAGCCATATTCAGACACGTACTAGCTGTATGACCCTGGGCAAGTCACTTAACACTGTTTGCCTCAAGTTCTTCATCTGTAAAATGAGCTGGAAAAGAAAATGAAAAACCACCCCATACAGGGACCAATATATCACCTCAGGGAAGGAGGAATTTGCTTTTGATACTCACGGGGAAGAAACCCTTACCCAAGAGATCATCTGCAGGAAGCCATTCTATGTTTTTAAATCTGCTGCCACCTTGATGTCTTTTGCCTATTGAGAGGGCTGGCATCATTCATCTTAAAAATGCAAAGTGGGAAGTTGAACTTTGTGGAGCTCATAGATACAAGTACAAAGCCATCTCCTCTGAATTTGGTTGTCAGGTCCTCCAGTTTCTGACAGCAAGGCACCGAGAGCAAAATGAGATAGTTGCTAACTGAAACTCAAATTGTTATACGTTAATTGTGACACTTCACCAAGCATTTCCCTCTCACTCAGAGTGTGAGCATGTAGACCTATAATCATTTTGACAGCACGTAACAAAGCAGAATCTTCTTAAGAATTTCTATTTTTCTTATAGCTGGATTTCCTGAAAGAAATATTTCAAAGCCTTTCATTTTCCCCAGTGGCAATGTCTTCTCTCTTTAGCTTTTCACCTGTGTATGTCTTGAAATTCTTTATTTCATAATGTCTTTGGAAGGGATGCAGTGAGGAAAGGTGAATGGAAAGTTTAAATAGTTTTGAGTTTTGGGTTTTTTTTTTTAGTATAATTCATTGGGAAGAGTATGACAGTTGATTGCCCTGTGGCATTATTCACCAATCCAGTGACTTCTCAGACCAAAAGCTCCTTTCTCCAATGCCCAACACGAAGCAAACTCTTAACAACTATTTTTTCATTCATTCATTCATTCATTTCTAAGATGTATGACAACTTGGAAATAGCCAAATGAGCCACAGAGTCAAATGGAAAGCAGTTTTACTGTCACCCAAATGCAAACCACAAAATACATTTGCCTCTGCTTTGGAAAGAGCAGACGTTGCACCAGAAAGTGCTTAGAGAAAGAAAGGAAGTCTACCTTGCTAACTTTATTTCCTGCACACCTGCATAGTTTTTGTTACCTCAATGAGAACTGTAACAAAATGAAAGGCTAGCATTAAAAAATCAATCCAATTTGTGGAAGAGTGTGAGTGAGGTGTTTATTTATTGATAATATACCAGAGCCTGAAGGGGGATAGGTAGCCTGGATTGCATTGGGAAGGGAGGACGTTGTGTCCTGACTATCTGTAAGTATGTAAGTATGCAGTGAGGGCATCAAAACAATTTCCCTTTCTGTCCCAGTCTTTTCTCCTTTCCCTGCAGGTGACCACAGAAATACTTGGTTTGGATGTATTAAATGTTGTAATTAAGACTATTTGCGAAAAAGAAGGGTCATCTTTAAGGCATTGTCTTTAGAGTCAGAAAGACCTGGGTTCAAATCCCATGACACATACTGGATTTGCAACCCTGGCCAAGTCACTAAACCTCACAATGACTGAGGAAATTCTCTAGGGCTACAAGTTGCATCACTGAATTGGTAGAGGTTTCTCCTTACTGGGAGATCACTATGCAGATAAAATCACAGCTCAAGACCCTCCTCACTCCCCTAAAAGAAACAACAACAGGTATTTATGTGAACAGCTTAATTACCACTGATCTAATGAATAGATCTGACCACTTTCTCTCAGTCTCCTTTGCTAAATTATCATCCATGTTCTTTCCTCCTGTCTCCCCAAGCTCCATCATGAGCTCTTCTTTCTTCTTCCTTCCTTTCCTTGTCCTCTTCTCTTTCTCTATCTTCTCCCAGTTTCCTTATTTTTGTTGAGGCCACCACCATCCCATCAGTCACCCAGGCCCATAGTCTGTGTCAGTCTTGACTCTTGACTCTTCATTCTCAATCCCCAAATCCAATCTGTTGTCCTCTTGTTTCTACCCTCACAACATTTCTTGTATATATTCCCCTCTCTCCACTCATATAGCCACCATCTTAGTGCAAGCCCTCATCACCTCAAGCCTAAATGACTGCAATAGCTTTCTGGTGGGTCTCCTTGCCTCCACTCTCTCCCGAATCAAGTTCATCTTTCCCTCTACCGTCAAAGCCATATTCTTAAAATGCAGGTCTGACCATGTCACCCGCCTATTCCAGTAAGCCCAGTGGTTCCCTATTACTATCAGGATCCCAATGTAAAATGCTGTTTGGCTTTTAAAAACCCTTCACAACCCAGGCCTTTTGCAACATTTTTGGGTTTCTTATATTTCACTCCCATCCATGTACACCGCAATGCAGTGATACTAGTCTACTTGGTGTTCCTCACACACACTGTCTCATGCCTGGAATGCTCTCCCTCCATACCACCACCTTCTGTCTTTCAAGACTCAGCTCAAATGCCATCTTATGCAAGAGGCCTTTTTAGCTTGTCTTCCTCCCTTTTCCCCACCCCTACCTCTCTACTCCCACTACCAGTGCCTTCCTCAGAGATTACTTCTCATTCTCATTCACACTGTATATATCTTGTGGCATGTGACTGTTTGCCAGTTACCCTTTGTAGTGCCAATGCAATATTCACAGCGCCCACAGTCACTATAAACATACCTGCATGGTGCATGATCACAAAATATAACAGACTCTCCATATAGAAGACAGAAGCAAAACATTTATTCATACACCAGAAGACCACATCCCAAAATCAGTAAGCTGATTCCATCATGGTAGCAAAGAAGTTAATAAGCCATAATAGCACAGAGAGCCACACCATCCTTTAGCCTTCTCACAAACCAACACAAGACCAATATTTATTCACAAGCCTATCTGTCCCCCTTGGAAGTGTCTACTCCTCCCAACCGTCTAGCTTTCTCTAACTCCCAGCTTCCTATGGAATCTGCTCTACCCTTCAACAAACTCCTCCCACCACAGGCTCCATGTGATTACATTCAGCCTATTAGGGGTCAGAGTTTATTTTCAAAGCAGGGAAGGTCTTCAAATGCCCTTAAGCTTATTAAAGAGAAGGGAAGATCTTCAAATTCCCATTCCCATTACTCTTACTCAAAGATAATGGTTAAAAATGGGAGGGGCTATTAAAAGGAGAAGAGAAGAGCTTCTTAAAATGAGGTTGAATCAAAGGAGATTGAGAAAAACCTGGTAATAAGGGCAATTTGCTGACTTAAAAGAGGAAGAGGAACCAAAAAAAATCTCCAATAAAAATTATTAGATGCGCAAATAGAAAAAAAAAGCAAATCTAATTCTAATAGGTGTAAACATGAATGGATTCAAAAGGATGAAAGAATGTGACTGACTGGATGAGAAAACAAAACACTGCAATCTGTTGCTTACAAGAAACATATCTAAAAAATCCCAAAACATACATAATATAAATGAGAAATTAGAACAAAATGAATGAATAAATGAATAATAATAATGAATAAATAAATGAATAAAAAATAGCAGCTTCAATTACACTATCAGCCAAAGCAAAAATAAAAATTCACCATATTAAGAAATTACATCATGATCAACCATAGACAAAAACTAATATCAATATTGATATTATATACTCTGAATGGCATAGCATCTAAATTCATAAAGAAAAAATGAACTGAACTACAAAAAGACATAGATGGCAACACAATAATAGAAGACTTTAATATTCTACTTTCAGAGTTAGTTAAATCTAACAGAAAGATAAACAAGAGAAAAAAATACAGAATTGAAAAAATTGTGAAGAATTTAGAGCTAAAACACCATTGGCACCTTGTGAGTGGTCACTAAAGATCCACTTATGAATGTATATTTTTGCATATGCAAATTTTTACATCAACTTTTCCCAAGAACACATAGATGCAATATAGAGTAACACAAATACTGAAAAATATCTAGAAATAACTAGTACCCCTGGTGCTCCTTTGTCTTGAGAATAAAATTTAAAGTTTCAAGCAATTTTAGAGGTACTTTTGTCTTATCCCTTCATTTTACAAATAAAGAAACTGAGGCCCAGTTTCTTTTGTTTCTTTTTCTTTTCAAGATAATCAGGTCAGTTCAGGAATAGTGTCCCAGAAGGAAATAATGTCAAGTGATGCTAGAAAGATAGATTGAAGCCAGATTGTGACTGCAGAAGTGTTAAGCAGAGGAGTTGTGATTTTATCCTAGAGACAATAGAAAGCTACTAGAGTTGATTGAGTCAGGGTGTGACTTAGTTTGCTCTCAAGAAAAATTACTTTGGCCACCAGTATGGGCTTCTATGCAATGTTGAAAGGCTTGAGGCAGAGAGAACAATTTGTATGATTTTTCAGTTATCCAAGCTAGAAATAATGAAGCTCTGAAGCTAGGTGGTAGCTGTGGAGAGTGGAGAAAAGGGTTGTACTAGAGAAGTAAAAATGGCAAAAATTTGGCTACTGATTAGATAGGTGGGGTGAGGGAGTGTGAGGAGGCAAAGATAAATTATTCTGTGCTAATAACTTACTAAGTGCTAGTGGCTAGATATGTTATCTTTCTCTGGGATCATGCACATTTTAAGAGGGGCCATCTTTTAATTTTAATTTTTCATTATTCTGATTTTGAAAAACACCAATGAAACATTTTTCTATAAATGAAGAGGAAAAGTCTACAGTACTATGAATCTCTCTCGTGTATACCTTTTTTTTTTATTAAATTTTTTTTGAGTTACATATTTTCTCCCCTTCTTTCCCCTACCCACCACCCCAAAACAGCCATCCCAGTGTTTCCCCCCTCCCCCAGTCTATTCTGTCCTACATCACTTTTTGGTAGGGCAGGATGGATCTCCCAACTGCAGTGCCTGTGTATCT
>CM053580.1:295867655-295899987 GCA_028627135.1 Pseudochirops cupreus | reverse complement strand
GTTAGGAACACAAAGATAAAATGGAAGCCATCCCTCCTATATTCCATAGGACTCAAAATAGTCTATGGAATATAGGAGCCTATATTCTACTGGTAGAAACATGCATATAAATAAGCATATCCCCAAAAGAAAAACCACCCACAAGGTAACTTGAGAATGAGGTGCCAAAAGGAAAAGCTTCTTGAAGAAGGTGATATTTGAGCAGATCCTAAGAATTCTAGGAAGTGAATCCAAAAAAGTCAGTGACTTAGCAAAGTAAGCAGCAGAACAGGTCTACTACACTTGTTTGGACAATGAAAGCACAGATTATGGCGGGTTCCAGAAAATATATTAATAATGTTCACTGTGATATCTATAAAGGAAACATCCAAATCTCCATTAGTTTGAAGAAAAATCATATTTTAATTTCTAAAGTGTGAAGGAACATACATAGTGCTACCCAAATGAACATGTGAGACTACAAACTCCACTTTGCTCTGTGCACAGATCTCTCTTGGCAATGAGGAGCCAGGGAAGAGTGGAGTTGCTCCTGTTTCAAAGAAAAATTCCTTGCAGGTAAAGGATGGATGTGCTGGCTCATCCTTGGACATAAAGGGTTAAATGTTTTCCATTTAGATACAATACTAAGAAGCATCATTTTACCCTGAGAGGCAGAAATGAAGACTTACACATAGGTCCCTGGACCAGCTAGGCTAATTAGAGACAGTACTGCTCTGTGCTCAAGGATGAGGCTGGTGAGCACAAGTGCGTGGAGAGCAATATCCCATATGTTCATAGTAACGTTTCAACAGAAAAGTACTCCCGACAAAAGAAAACATCTGAGAGGGAGAGTCAGTTTAAAAAATGACTAAATGCCTTTTGGGATTCTGTGTAGCCTAATTCAAAACACTAAAAGAAGCTCATGCTTGAATTCCTGGTATAGAAAATAATGGAAATTTTTTTCAACAAAATTCTTAAGGTAAATTTCCACTTTTTTCTGAAAATGAATTTTCATAGCAGTTCCCTTGGTTTCATTATCATGTGAGAGTGGGGTTCACTGCATCAGAAAATGATAAGCATTGAAAATCCTGAAGCCCCTCGGGGTGGGGCCGAGCCTCTACACCATGCCAGACCTGCACATGTTTTCTTTCCTTCCCTTCTTTTGCCATCTCTGATCTTAGTCCATTTTTCCCTTCTCCTTTTCCCATTTCTCATGTTCAGATGAAGGTGAGCTTCTCAAATCCACAAGAAACCAGTAAATGGGTATACTTTTCTTTCAGATGAGGGTTAAATCTGAAAGCTGATTATAGTTGCACCAAGTTTTTTCCCCCCTCAAACTTTCTTTTCTAGGTGAAATAATATCCAATTACATTCATTAGTTTACTACAGTCAGAAGTTATAGTGTCATTCCTAAACCAAGACTTTTTTAAAGTTCTTTCACCTAGCAAAATAAATTGCTCTCTATTCTACCCCACTTCCAGCAATCTCCTTAAATGGAGCAAAGATGTTGGGATGCATTGGAAAGGGTTAAGACTTTGGAATCAGAGGACTGACTCCTCCTCTGACACTATCGGAATGACCTTGGACAAGTCATGCAATTTCCCTGTACCTCAGTTTTCTCATCTGTAAAAAGGAGGGAATGGAGAAGATTGACCTCTCAAGGGAGACTGGAGGATACAGGTCCCAGAGATTAATGCCCCAGAGGCAGCATCAAAAGAATGAATCTTCACATACTTGGTGTTTGTATTCTTTTGTAGCCCAATGAGCAGATACAGCATATGGTTTCCATCTCTTACTAGATAAAATTATGGAAATTCACCTAGAGTAGCATAACCATACTTACTCACCTGGTCCACCCAAGTACATGTGCTTGTGTATAAGTACCTGTGTAAAGCCTTTGTGTGTGCACAAAAGACCCCAATTTAAAGTCTGAATATAGTTGTTGGGTTTTGTTTTTGTCTTTTAATAACCTGAGGATGAAATATGTCTTCATGCTATTTAGAAATGATTGTTAAGAAATACACTAAGAAACACACAGTAAGTTCAGAGTAATTTATGAAACAGGCATAACTTATTTTCTCCAGTTCTCTTGCTGATTCCTTCCAGCGTAGAATCCAAGAGATGGGAAAGAGGACAGATGTAGGGTAACAGATATAGGTGTAATTTTTAAAAGATGCCTTAAATGTGGTTATTTTATTTGAACACTAGCCAAGTGTTATTTTTCTCTTAATGTCTAGAGTAAGTTTTTGGTTATTTGGGAGGAAACAATAGCACTTATATAACCTCCATAAAGGAAATGGATGTCAATCACTGTGTAGGAGAGAAAAAGCAAATTCTTTGGAAGTCCACATATATATATATATATATACATATATATATATATATATATATATATACACATATATATATACACACACACATATATATATATATGATCATTGTCAGAATGAATAGTGCTAAAATCCTTTCAAAAATCATCCCATGGACAGTCTTTGATTGCAGAAAGAAGCAAGAACCAAAATGTCACAATCTCCAGGTCTTTCTCATGATAAGAATGAAGTAGGCATCACTGTCAATGGAAGCACTAACCCCAGCATAATAATCCAAAAAGTCCTCTTGGGAGACCTGCATATGGAAGGGAAGTAAAAAGGGATGGGGGAACAAAGTCAGCGAATGGTGCCACCAAAGAGCATTCTGGTTAAAGGCAGGTTGGAGTTACTACTGGGATCCTGCTCTGACCTGCCTAACCCAAAAGCAGAACCCAGATGGTGTGCATGAATACAACAATGGATAAATTAAAAAATCACCACACCAGGCATGGAGTACCTACAATTCTCTATTAGAGCCATGTGGGTTGAGATATGTTTCTGGGAAATGCTTATTAAAGTACATATGAGTAAACTTTGAGATGTAATACTTGAACCCATTCACACCTGCTAATATTTGAGCTTACACAGAGAAGAGCCTTTAGAGAATGGGGGCCTCTTGGGGGGAGGCACCCAGAAGGGAACTGAACATTGATGTGTTCATGTAGGGAACGCTCACTGGGGTACTGAAGAAGTCAGTGAAGGATAATGGGAGGAAATGTAACTAGGGGCATGAAGTGCTGAGGAAAGGGCCATCTAAAAGGGAGACTAGCTATCCTGACTTCACAATCTGACTGGCAAAGCCTGAAGGGCCTATTTGGGTACTGGGAATGGCAGGAGGGGGTGTTGTCTGTGGATTAACCTGTACCATCCAGAATGGCACATGAAGTTGAAGGAAAGAGTGCTCCCTGAGCCCTGCTGCTCTTCTCACCTCAACCCCATTGTCCTGGCAATATCAAAAAAGACTGTCACTAATCCTCAGATGTCCGGAAACCTCCTGGGAACTCTCTTGGCTTACTCAATGGAAACCATCCAGCCTCATGGGAAAATGAATATTACATCAAATTCTCAAAACTATTGTTCTTAGTTTGGGTGGGAGAAAGGGAGGAATTATCAAGTTTAAAAAGCATAATGAAAGACATCAACTTAAATAGAATTTTATCCATTTAAGTGAATGAAATAACACCTAGTAATTCAATTCCCATTAAAAAACATGCTAATCTTGATCCAGAATTAGCAAAGCCATTATCAGGAAAAGAAATGACATTTTGAAGAGCACTGTTATACAAACAATACACTAGCAAATAAAGGGAAGGTTAGCTGAGAACTAAGCTAAAAACTGAAACTACAAAAAAATAAAGAAACTGCTGCATCAGTAGAAATTGCCAAAAGTGTCTCTGCTCCTGCTCATACAACTACGTGAGCATTCTAGACATTTCAAAGTCCTTCAGGAGAAGAAACATGGCAGCATCAGAGCACTGTGGCAAAGCACAAATTAAACACATGGGCACAAAATGTCAGGTTGTATTAAAAATGAAGCCCATTCATTCATTCATCTATCCAACATACATTTACTGACTGCCTATTAAGTACAGTGTCATACTCAGTTCTGACCTCTAACAATAAATAAAACACAATTTAGCTCCCAAGAACCAGATTAAAATGTAGTTGGGAAATAATAAAACAAAACTACAACAGATAATGTTAATTTGTGCTTTGCTAAATCAGAATAGGACAGCTAGGTGACACTCATCTTCATGAATACAAATTCAGCCAAATTAGCTGTGTGACCCTGGGCAAGTCACTCAGCCCTGTTTGCCTCAGTTTCCACATCTATAAAATGAACTAGAAAAAGAAATGGCAAAGTGTTCCAGCATCTTTGCCAAGAAGACCCCATATGGATTCATGGAGAGTCAGACACAACTGAAAAAAAAACTCAGCAACAACAATAAGTCAGCATGCCTCCAGCAGGGATCTATTTCTACTTGAATTTGACACTATTTCTCTAGGCAACTCTTGATGACTTGAAGGTGCCAATTTGCATTTGGTGGAAAAAATTTCCTCACCAGGAGTTCCCTAGCAATCAGTGATCAATGATTACTAATATTTGTGAAGTTCTTAGCACAGGGCCTGATGCCTAGTAGGGGCTATATTAATAATTCTTCCTTTCCCTTTCCCCCTCTCCCAACCTGTAAATGGTTAGTAAGGGCATTAGGATTCTTCTACCTCCTCAACTCTAATGACTCCAGTCCCACTTCAGCTGTCAGTTGGCATGGACCCACCTCACTATCTCATGTTCTTGTACCACCTTTAAGATAGACAACTTGGAATTCTACTGACTATAAACTCCTATTCTTCCAGGGGTGGGGAACCTGTGGTCTCAGGGTCACATGTGGCCTTCCAGGTCCTTGGGCGCAACCTTTTGACTGATGGCAGATCCAACTGCTATTCCTACGTTTATATTTATTATATTTTTAGATTATATTCTATTTAACTATGTATGAATACGTATCAGGCCATCTGAGTCTAAGAAGCCCCAATATGATTTCAGCAAAATGCTGCTAAATGGTGTACTTTCTGAGGACATTTAAAGAACATATAATGGCAGACACACACATTTTAGATGCACTTGCGAAACACTTTACTTTGTAATCTCATTTGGTTCTTCACAGCTGTGAATGAAGTTGGTGCTATTATCCCTATTTCATATTGAACCTCAGGCAGGTTAAGTCACATTTAGAAGGGAGCTGAGGTGAGTGTATGTTTTAATAGTGTGTTTCCATATGCATACACTCTGAAGTCTGATAGTCTTCCCCCTGGGATTCATCCCTGTCCTCTTCAGTCACTCTCCTCCTTTGTCTGTGCCTTCTACCGTGCTCATTAGAATTCTCAGTCCACTACTAACCCTTCTCTTTGCACTTTATCTTTTCCCCCTACACGCTATCATCTGCTCACACTGACACCTGAAGAGAGTACACGCCTTGCTACCCTCACCAAGGCTGGACACTCCAGAATAGTCTCACACATTTCTAGTTTTTTCTAGCAGTATTTAGCAACCCAGGAATAGGACAGAAGAAATTGGATGGCAGGAGTTAAGAGAAATTGGAATGAATGAATTGAGAATTGTATGGAGCTAAATATTTCTAGAATAATGCTAGTGAACTCTATTGTTGACTATTGGAAGGCAAAGTGGAGACACAATGAGGGAGGTAAACTGGAAGAAGAGGGATTGATCCAAGGACCAGAGGTCACATTGACGTCAAGGCCTAAATTTAGAGGGAATGAGAGAGTAGGACAGTCAAAGCAGGGGTGAAGAACTTTCAGCCTTGAGGCCATAGATGCATGAGTGAGGCCCTTTGACTGTATGCAAACTTCACAGAACAAATCCCCTTAATAAAGGGATTCCTTCTATAACACTTGGACTCAGACAAAAGACTGCACACAAGGACCTAGAAAGCCACACGTAGCCCCAAGGCCACAGTTTCCCCATCCCTGGAAGAATAGGAGTTTATAGTCAGGGAGCAGAATTTCCAAGTTCCATATCTTAAAGGTGGTACCTTAAAGGTGGAGATAGTGAGGAGGGTCCATGCCAACTGACAGCTGAATTAGGAGTGGAGTCAGAGTAGAGGAGATAGAAGAATTCTTTTAATTTTAATTTTTTTTTTTTTTGCTTTTTGGAAGGGCAATTGGGGCTAAGTGACTTGCCCAAGATCACAGGGCTAGTAAGTGTTAAGTGTCTGAGGCTGGATTTGAACTCGGGTCCTCCTGACCCCAGGACTATTGTTCTATTCACTGTGCCACCTAGCCACCCCGGTAGAATTCTAATGCCTGTACTAACCATTCACAGGATTGCTGTAGAAACCAAAGAGATAATGAACATAAAGTATTTGGAAAACCACAAAGTATCTACTTCATAAATTTCAGTCTTTTTTGTCTAGTTTATATATTGTCTTTCTAGAACTTTTTAGGCAGAAACGTAGGTACAGTCAGGAAAAACTGAGTTCAAACTCAACTACCGACACTTACTAGCTGTGTGACCCATGGCAGACAATTTAACCTCATTCTGCCTCAGTCTTTTCATCCATAAAATGAGAGTAATAATAGTGCCTGCCTCATCAAGTTATTGTGAGGATAAAATGAGACATTTATAAAATTTACAAGACTATATAAACACTAGCGACTTCTTCATTTTTCAATTAAAAAGGGGCACCCATTAGGACTTGTGCTCAGCTGTGGGTCCAAATTCTGCTCTGAGGCATAACTTGAAAGATCCAGTTCATGTCTCTAGCAAATTACTTGCATTGTAGACTAGGTGTTTCTAAGAGAAAAGCAGCTCAATTAATTTCAAGCTTAAGATCAGGATTTTGCCACATTTGATATGCAAGTCTTAAATTTAATATAAATGATAACAGTACAGGCAGATTCGTGTGAAATTTGATTTGAGTCTTCAGGGTTTAAGACTGCTGCCCTCAACCTGACCAAATGCCTGAATGTTTCTGTTGGGGCCCAGTGGGATTAGCCAGGCCAGGCACTCAATTCCGTAGTTTTGTAAACACAGATACTTGCCCAGTTCATTTCCATACCTGCCATTTTTATAAACTGCTAGAGAAATGAAGCATCAAATTCTGTTTATGTAAAAATTGGAGAGGGTGAACAACAGGGAGTTTAAGGTCTGATATATCCTATATTTCCAGGTCATTTTTCTCATTGTACAATACACTGTACCTTTTTGGCAGGCATGAGGGAGGGCTGCTTCAAAAACCTGAATCCATGATGTTTACTCCCACTCTCACTGGGTTGTGCTGTGCTCTGAAAGAGCCCTCCCCCTCTATTTAGAGGATGGAAGAGAATTTGGACAAAGCATCTGCATAAAGCGAGAAAGGAGCTCCGGCAGCTTTGATCCAAAGAACTGTTTCACCACAACTCACTGCCCACACTGAGAGTGCCAGCCAGAACCTGTGGCTTTCAAGCTTGCCCGTCTCATAACCTAGGACCTATCATCCCTTTATTTCTACTTTCTAGACATCACTTTCTTACATTTACTAGGCAAAAGTCACACTAGTGAATTGGTTGCACTTAATTTTTTTTCAAAATCTAGCAGTTTCCTCACCTCTTGGGGGGAAGAGGAAACAGATTAGGTGACCTTTCAGGCTGTGGGTGCATTCAGAAGAAGGCAGAATTTGGCGTCAAAGGATTTGGGTTCTAATATTGCCATCAGCATTTACTACCTGTGACACCTTAAGCAAGTCATATAAACCCTCTGAGGCTTTCTTTCTTCATCCAGAAAATGAGGGTGTTGAGCCTAGACGACTTCCAAAGGCTCCAAATTTATGATTCTTCCAACTGTGACAACCCAGCAGTCTTTTACAAGGGTAGAATTGTTTCCCCAATGAAGTTGGAGGAGTAAAGACATTCTGTTAAAAAACAGAAGCTTTCTAAGGACCATTTTTATAAAAAACATAAAGACATGTTTATTTTTTTCTTCAAATCACAAAATTTTCTAAAATTAAAAACTTTGGACTTAAGAACTCCTAACAATGGATGACCAAATGTGATTCCAGAGGCCCAATGATGAGACATCCTTCTCACCCATCTCCTGACAGAGAGGTAATAGACTTGGGATGCAGAATGATCTACACAGCTGATGTGGGAATTGGCTTTAACTAGTCTTGTTAGCTGGGTGCTAAATTCAGTTGTTTCTATATTATTGAAGGACTGCAAGTGCTATCTGCACTTGTTATAAGGGCTTTGTTTTTCTTTCATTCTCCAATGGGAACACAAGAGGTGAAAAGGAGAAAATATGGATTTTTGGTCATTAAAATCATTTTTGGGGGGTCGGCTAGGTGGTGCAGTGAATAGAGCACTGACCCTGGAGTCAGGAGGACCTGAGTTCAAATATGACCTCACATTTAACACTTACTAGCTGTGTGTCCTTGGGCAAGTCACTTAACCCCAATTGCCCTGCCCCTCCTCCAAAAAGAAAAAAAAATCATTTTTTAATTCGTTGCTACATTCACCCAACTCTTACTAGAAACTGTCTAGAAATTAATATCAGGTATGAATCATCATTCTATCATCAGAGCTGAAAAGGATAAGGTTTTAACATTCAGGTTTTAAGGAAGGAAGAAGCAGCATGCAATGGATAGAGATCCAGCCTGGGAATGTGGAACACCTAACTTCAAACTCCCCACCCCGACACATAATGGCTGATAAAATGGAAAAAAAGCTGGCCTCAGAATCTGAAGGAAGTAGGTTCATGTGCCACCTCAGGCTGTGTGACTCCAAGCAAGTCAATTAACTTCTCAGGGGCCCAGGCAACTCTTCAACACTATAAATTGTACAACACTTGTAGTCCTGTTTGGGTAGAGTAAACTTCCTCAGCAGGAGTGCCCTGTACAAATGAAGTGACAGCATTGGACTAGAAAAAAAAAGGGGGGGACAAGACAGGCAATTTCGGAAGAAAGATTTGTCTCAGAAAGGGTTTGTTAGGCAGAAAAGTATTAGTAGCATTTTATGAATGTTGATTGTAACCCCATGCCAGAGTCCAGAAATATGGTAGCTACCATGATCTTTGCACTTGGTTAAAGTTAAGTGGAAAATGATGAATCATTTCCCCTTTATATCTACCCAGGTCAAGAGAAGAAAAGGAAGGAGACAATTACCAGCTCTGAGGAAGAAGACGGCTCTTTGAGTTACACTATCCCCTCTCCTGCCATCAGGTTCACAATCTGATTTCTCAAACTTGGACTTTCTTTGTGCAGATTTAGCTTAGTGTCTGCATTGCCCTGGGGTTCAAAGCTCTAGAACTGCCATGTTTATGTTTTCCCCACTTCTTCCCAGCCTCTTGTGGGCTATTACCCCTATTAGCTAACAGTTTACTTTATTTTCATTCTTTCTCTTCTCAGGCATCCAAAACCCAAGTACATGGGCAAAATTATCTTCTAACCTGTACACAGGGCATTGGGCTCTCCTTCTAGGCAGACCCAGACTAGGCTTGGTGGTCAGGGCTTTGCCTCAGGGTAATGAAATTTAAAGGATGCAGATAGCACTTGCTTCAATAACATAGAAACAAGTGAATTTAGCACCCAGCTAACAAGACTAGTTAAAATAAGAAGCTATCTGACAGTAAATCTTCCTCTCCCAACTCCCAGTAGCTCTACCCCAGGTAAATTCCTGGGAGTCCTAGATGATCTCTGAGATCTCTTCCGGCTGTAAATCTACAATCATACTGTGATCCTCGGATCTGCAGATGAACAACAATTAATAAATCAATTAATTGGCTTTCACATGACTAGTAATGCCCAAAAAAGAATCTTCTGAAATAATTTCTTTATTAACTGATATTTTAATTTTGCTTAAGTAGCCAAGCCCATGAACAAGATAGAGTTTGTCTCAGGCAGCATTCCATTTCAGACAACAAATCACATCCCTGTATCCCACAGGTAGGTCATTTCTCTTGCAATCAAATCAAATTATTGATCTATAAGGCCCCTCTAGGGCAGGGTATCTCAGAGACTATTTTTCCCCTTGCACAGCCTATGAATATTTAAGGTCAGTCAGCCACTCCTGCCAACTGGTAACAGACTGGTATTTTGAAGAATGAGATGCCAGTCATTAGCTAGGGAATGCTTTTGTTATTTCTTCTTGGTGCTCTTGACCTTGTCTTATTTCAGGCAACCTGACACCATGATAAAGTAGAAGGACAGCTGAGGCCACTAATATCATGCATTTTTTAAACATTTTAATTGATTATCTAGTTGTTCAGTATCTGTGACACATACTCAACATGCCAGGTAAGTTGCTAGACATTCTCTTTTTTAAACTGGCACCTCAAGGCTAAGGCAAACAATGTGATTTTTAAAAATATGAATATTTAACAAACAGAAAATATTTAAGGAAAAGTGCTGGGGAGTTCTGAAAATGATTGCTCATTTTTCTTCTTCCTTCTGTCTACCTGTACCAGGTACAAATGTTAAACAAAGAGAGAATTCCAGAACCTTGCTGGGAGCTGTAGAGATGCATGTTATGCTGCTCTTGTTTTTATAGGTGAAGTACCACCATTACCATCACTAATGACTTTTGTTGTTGCTCAGTCATTTTCAGTCATATCTGACTCTTCATGACCCTATCTGGGGTTTTATTGGCAAAGATATCAAAGTGGTTTACCATTTCCTTTTCCAGTTCATTTTACCAATGAAGAAACTGAGGCAAATAGAGTTACGTGACTTTCCCAGGGTCATACAACTAGTAAGTGTCTGAGGTCTGATTTGAACTCAGGAAGAGGAGTTTTCCTGACTGCAGGCCTGGGACTCTAACCACTACACCACCCAGCTGGCCATAAATAATAATAGCTTGCATTTCTGTGTTAGCCTCTGTTTTACAAAGCATGTTAAAAACATTATGTCATTTCAAAGAAAGGATTCTGCTCAGGGGAATAAAAATATAATTATTAACAGAGGCAAGGTAACCCCCTCTGAATTTTTGACTCGTGGGGCCCAGAATTTAAACAGTAAGAAAGGAGGTTATTGAGTATGATGAGATGCACCTCCTAGCACCACAAACACTGGTTAGCTGAGATCAGATAGTGACACCTCAAGCTCCTGTAAAACAGGAAACAAAACACAAGTGGGGAAGACAAAGATCATATCCAGCTCCTAGTCCCAGTGATGAGTCACTGGCTGAACCGGCACCAGCAGAGCTGAGGAGCAAGGCCCATTCAAGACCAGGGAAGCAATGGATACAGTGCCAGCTGGCGCTCACAGTCTGTAGGCTGCAGGTCAGGAAAGACACAAGGTTTCTGTTCAACTTATTTTCTTTGCAAAAGGCAAGATGTTGGGGGTGGCTAGGTGGTGCAGTGAATAGAGCACTGGCCCTGGAGTCAGGAGGACCTAAATTCAAATCTGGCCTCAGACACTTAACACTTACTAGCTGTGTGACCCTGGCCAAGTCACTTAACCCCAATAACCCCTTCCCCCCTCCAAAAAGCAAAAAAAAAAAAAAGGCAAGATGCCTCACCTACCCATGGCTACAGAAGCAAATTTCGGTAACCCATAGAAAACTTGCTTCTGTAATCATTTATTTCACCAAAGTGTTAGTCAGTCTCATAGATCTAGACTAGGAAGGAACCTCAAGAGTCATCTCATCCAAATCCTTTGTCTTTTGAAGAAACAAGTTCTGGGAGGGATCAAGGAATTTACCCTAGGTCATAAAGGTAGAATAAGCAACAGGGGCAGGATTGGAACTCAGGGTCCTTTGCTTCCCAGAACCAGAATCTCTTCATTATACCTGCTCCTCCCACTAAAATCTATCTGCTGGTATTTGAGACCATACAATCAATCAACAGGCATTTATTGGATACTTACTCTGTGTCAGGAATAGTGCTAAGTCCTGGGGACACAAAGAAACATTAAAAAAACAACCACCACCATCTCCTGCCCTCTGCCCTCAAGAAGCTTGCATTCCAAAGAGATCTACTCAAACTATAGACTTTGATAACAACAACAATAAAAAAATTAAAGATTTTTCTGCAAAACTGAACCACATGGGCCCCTTCTATTGCAAAGGAGAAATATAATTTGTTAGAACAAACCAACTGAAGATTTACAGCAACTAAACTAACCATCTTCTCCTTCTAGAATTAGAAGACCTGGAAAGAATGGGGAAAGGATCTGTGGCAAACATTCCAACCTAAAAGTTCTTGTTTCTGGGTTTCTGCTTTCTGCCCTTTTCTCTTGCCATAACCACACACTGCTTGGTGACATGGATATAAAAATCGAAATGAATGGGGTCACATTGGGCAGCATATGTTAAGCATTTTGAAGCAAGTAGTTGGAAAGAGAACCCCGGTTCCCCAGGTCATACATTTAGAGTTTCCATGCAGTTTTCATCATGATGATGAAATAGATATCGGTGTCTATTGACGCACTCACTCCTGCGTAATAGTTCATAAATTCCTCCGGCGTAACCTGCAGTAGCAAAGTTTAAAACAGAAAGGAAAATCTTCACATCTCATTGCTGTATTGCCTAGACATAGAAGAAGAAGAATTGGAATCCAAAAGGCTTTCAAGTGAAAGCAGCTAAGGAATGGACCTGAAATAAGAGAATCCAATAATAAACAGTAAAGAGTTATGTGAGGAAAACGCTTTCCAAAGGGCATGTGCCTTCTGGAGGAAAAATAAGTGGGGGGAGGACAGAAGGACAAAAAGAATGAAGAAAGAAGGCTTGACAATTTCTAGGCCAATTTAGATTTTTTTTTAAAGTGGCACCATCAGCATCATCTTGCTTTAAGATCAAGAGCATGCCTGTTGAAGATATGTGAGACTGATACTCAAAACACAACTAATTTGTTTTCTTAACTATGGTTAGGATTGTCATTCTGCGACATAACTGAAATTGAATAGGTCGTTGCTATGGTAGGCTAAGCCCGGCAAAGCCATTTTCTGCCTCTGAAAGACTGGAGTTTAGTTCTAAGTGCTGAGACAGAATTCCAGTTTAATGACCTTCTATTATCTGCTTTCATAAGAGGCAAATGTTTCACTGTATGAAGAGTAGAAAAAGACAAAACTAGTTTCTGAGTTTTTTTTTTCAGTTTTATATGGATGCTTATGCTCAGTTTTATTAGGCCAAGGAGATCCTTCCTCTAAGGGTGGAGTTTAGGGCATTTTGCTTTTTGAAAAAGAGGGGGAGAAATGTTATCTATATTATTTCATAAGCGTTTTAGGCCAGATCAGTAGATATAACCAGTTTAACCATCTAAGCAATTGATTTGGGGGGGTGGGGAGGGCTTTGGAGGGAGAATCCTCAAATTCCAACCAATTATCTGACTGATTTTCTTGCCTTTTTGACTGACTTTACCCATGAATTCAACTCAAAGAGTACTCATTAATATGTGTAGAAAAAGTGGTCATCTAAAAAATTCTCCTTCCTAGTCAATCCTCAATTATACCATAAGGAATAAGGATGGCAGGGACCCCTGAAATTCACAGAAGAATTTTTACAGACCCCTTTGCAGTCCATTGCTCCAATCTGCTTCATGTTTGTTATGTTTTCAATCTCCAGAGCTACTAAGAGTAATAATGATTTGAATTTCATCTTTGTGTCTTTCTAGTGAAAGCGTTAACGAGAACAAGGAGAGAAAGGAAGAGAGAGAACACCTAAAACAGGAAGAAGAAAACACAAAATTGCGTCTGAATAATCCACAGAGCAGATCCTCCGAGAAATCCAACAGTAACTAGAGAAACAGAAAAAGAAAAAGTCGGTTAGCTATCTCAGAATTCAAGGCTTGTCAATGACTTTGTTATCTTCAGTGGGTGTGGATAGGATCTAGTGAAATTGGAAATCATTGTTATTTGAGTTCTTAGTTTCACTAATGGCTCACTTATATAATAACCGATTTGCATACTCCTTCTTAAAAGGTCAACTTCCGCCTAGACCCCTGTCTGCCAATATTTGGTTTCCCTTGTGGTTTAATTATTGTACTCATTACTCTCTTCACTTGGTTTTCCACATTATCTGTGACCTGTTCTCCCCTACCATCCCTGCTTACAGATTTCCCAGTCTTTACTTTCTAATTCCCTGTCTAGCCTTTGTACTACTATTTCTTAAACTTCAAAATAGTTCGGTGGCTGTTTCACAAAGGCATGCCTCACTAAAAGA
The DNA here is from genome assembly GCA_028627135.1 of Pseudochirops cupreus. Taxonomy (NCBI): domain Eukaryota; kingdom Metazoa; phylum Chordata; class Mammalia; order Diprotodontia; family Pseudocheiridae; genus Pseudochirops; species Pseudochirops cupreus. The sequence continues at coordinate 295,885,987 of CM053580.1, read as the reverse complement.
ACCCAAAGGGGGAAAAAAATCTGGGGCTGATAACTTACTTTACAAAGGGATTTAGTGGAGGATTCCTTCATATGGTGGGTTTCCCTAGTACCATTAAAACATGGAACAATTCAAAAAAGTTTGGTTTACATGAAACTTTTCAGGAACACTTTTAATACTTAAAGAAAGGCTTACTAAGTAATCTTGGGCATTAAAATGTTTACTTCTGGTACCTTCAGCCACCACAAAACTAAAGAGCTCTTTCATGTGAAGGATAATATATCATCCTACCTTTTTACCACTATACTTGAAAAGTTAAACTGAGTTGTCAACAGGAAAATTGATACGGCTGGTTGAACAAATGAGTAAAATAGTTCCTGGCTAAATAAGTTTGGGGTCAGAAAGGACCCTAGTCAATGTCCCTTATTTTAAAGATGAGGAAACTGAGGTCAGATATTTTTAAGTGACTTATCCAAGGTCATACAGCTAGTGAGAGAGTGAAGACTAGAACTCAGGTCTCCTGACTCCAAGTATAGAGTATTTTCTACCATTCTGTAGTACTTTCCTGAACTAAAAGGAAGATTGCTTATTTAAAAGGTTCTATTGGGGGCATCTAAGTGGCGCCGCAAATAGAGCACCACCGGCCCTGAAGTCGGGAAGACCTGAGTTCAAATCTGGCCTCAGGCACTTAACACAAAACTAGCTGTGTGACCTTGAGTAAGTCACTTAACCCCAATTGCCCTACCTTCCCCCCTCCAAAAAGCAAAAAAATTTTATAAAAGCAAAAAATGCTTTGGGAAAAATCGGGGGCTGATAACTTACTTTACAAAGAGATTCAGTGGAGGAGTCCTTCTGGGAAGAAGCTAGGGAAAACTCCTTCAGAAGATAACATATTTTTCCTTTTCCCACCTCCATTTTTCCTTCTTTTAGCACATACCCCTCCCCCAGTAAAAGAGAGGTTGATTTTACACTTTTATCAGTTCTTTGACTCCCAGGGTCTCAGTTTTCTCATCTGTAAAATGAGGGGATTATAGCAGATAGATGATCTTTTAACCCCTTCCAGGGAGGTCCCTAAGGTTCCTAACACTCTCCTACAAATGATGACCCTACACTCTCCCAGCTGCTGTTATCAGTAAGAAAACCAAACAGCCAAAGGAAGTGTGGGGAATCATGACTAAGGAATACCCCTCTTTTCTCCATCTGGAATGTTGGTTTTGGTTTTTTTTTTTTTCCCCAGGAAATCAAGTCTTTAGGATGTCCATTATGAGCAGGCAATTGGAATAGAAAGAATTCTAAATTTGGGTTAAGTAGTGCTCTAGGAAATGCTGCTTTCACCTCTAGAGTATGCAGTCAAAAGCTGATATTGGTAATGGTGACTTTGAAGAGGTGAAGATCTTGAAATGCCTTCAGAATCATGCTCAGAAAGATTGGATCATATTGAGATTAAGACATAGGATAGTGAGTGTCTTCGAGGTTGAGTACATTTTATTTTTTCTAACTCTTGAGAAACTGATCATCTGTGGATGATAACTCTCTGTATACAGAATAATATGTAATTAAACAAAGCAGCCCATTCCCCCACCATGCGTGGAGATCAGATAACTGAGAGTTTTCCTTCTGTGGCTACAATGACAACATATCTAGCTGCTTTAGTTATTTTTAGTACTTCACTATTTGTCAACATTTTAAAACTTTGGTAAAGAACTTCCTTGCTTTCTTTATTTCTATTTGCAGTCAGATATGATGGAAAATTTGTCTAGCTCTGAACTCACCAGAATCTTCACATTGAACAATTAAAATTGAATTAGCCAAGCTCCACTTAGCTTAAGCCCCTTCACTTACCAATCCATCCTTGTCATAGGGCGAGTCAAAGTTATCCAGAAATTTTCTGAAAACTTGCTCTTCTGTCCATTCTCCATTCTGGTACTTCGGATGGTGTTTTACATTGTACACCCCACGTAAATCCTCAATTGTTATCACACCATCACCTGTCTTGTCTAACTTCCTGAAGGCCTGCATGATGACCTCCTTCCTGGCCCTGGACATTGGGGGCTACAGAAAGAGGAAGAAAATTGCAAACCTAATAGAAAAGCAATGCTGTACTGAGTGTGATGAGCTCATTTACTGTCATTTCCTGCATATTCACAAATGGTCCAAATGGAGCATCCTCCCTTCTTCTCCCCTGAACCACATTGTGATTGGCTTCCATTGGGAGAATGGAGCAATGCCTACCCTCCACAGTCAGTAAACCAAACCATGCAGAAATTAGGTCCTTGATGACCCTAGAATCCCAGGTTTAGAGCTGGAAGGGGTATTAGAGGTCACCTAGTCCTGGCCACCTTCATTACGTACCAACAAGCACCAAAGACAAAAACCAAACCACAGAGCAAATAATTGGAAAACCAAGTACAGATGTAGCACTCTGATCCTTACCCTTAATGTAAGAAGAAATTCATTAAAATCTATTTTCCCATTTCCATCTTTATCAAATTGACTGAAGAGTTCTTGCACTTCTTCTTTTTCCATCACCACAGCATAATCATTTAACCCTTTCACAAACTCTTTGAAGTCAATGGTTCGGCTGTTGTCATCATCCATGATCCGAAATACTCTGAAGAAAACACACACATACAAACACATACACATAGCCACTGAGAGCAAAATAGGTGTGGGAGTATGAAAAAAAAAAGGCAAGCCCATGTCAAAATTTTTCATCATAAAAATATAGGCACTTCAGAAAGGAGATAATGTAAAGTGCTTTGCAAAAAATTTGAGCCAGTAGTATTATTCCTTTGTTCTGTCTTGTCTGGCTGAACTGAAACAATATTTTCTAAATTTTTTCAAAAATGGAAATGAAACTTTAAATAAAACACATACAGGACATGATACAAATTCTCTCCCTGAGATGAGCCCTCAGCTAAAAGACATTGTGGTTGTCTGTCTTCCATTTGGGAGAATGCAGCCATACCCCCATCCATAGGCAGGAAATCAAACTGTGCAGAAAGTAGGTCTTTGATGACCCCAGAATCCCAGGTTTAGATTTGGAGAGAACTTTAGAGGTCACCTAGTCCACCCCCCTCACTTACAGATGAGGGAGACTATTAAAGAATTTGTCTAAGGTTAGAAGAGGTGACAAGAGGTAGAGTCAGGAGGTAAACCCAAGTCTTCGGACTACCCACCCAGCAAGCTCTCCCCTTCTCCACAACAGTGTCCCTGCTGATGGTCATTTTCCTTAACAAGACATGGAGTAGCAGCATGAGCAACTTTCCCATTCATAGAGAGAGGGCAAGTCCATTCCTAGGTAAAGAGTCCCATCATAGCAGAAAAAAAAACAAAACTGGCTTGAAATGAAGACCAAACCACCAAAATGGGCCACAACATCAATGACTGTTAGTATAAGCTTGAGTTTGGCAGCCTCCTGAGTTATGGTGACCAAACCATCCTGTCCAGGAAAACTGGGGAATGAGAAAACTTGAGGGGATGTGATAATCATCTTCAAGTATTTAAAGAGCTGTGATACAAAAAAAGAGATAAGACTTCCACTACTAATCAATCAAGGAGAGCATTTATTAAACTCCTACTATGGAGGAACTGCATCAGGTATAGGAGAGACTAAGGCTAAAACACCTCCCTGCCCTCCAGGAGCTTACATTCTGTAGAGCAAAGAACGTATACATAGATACAGAAATATAAGAGATATAAGAAGTAAATATAAATCAATTTCAGGGGAAAGGTGCCTGCATCTGTTGGGGAGGTTCATGTGTAACAGGAAGTGGAAAATGAGCGGAATTTTGGAGGAAGCGAAGGATTCTAAAAGACGGGTTAAGGAGGGAGGAAGTAGATTCCATGTGTGTATGGAGAGCAGCCTGTGCAAAGACATGGAAATGGGAGATGTCATGTGTGAGGTGTAGACCAATTTGGCTGAATTTGTTCTGCTTGTCCTCAAAGCATGCCCTAAAAGTGATTAAGAAAGTCTGATTTTAACTCAATGTGTGAACGTTTTTCCAAACAATTAAATGTGTCCAAAAGTGGAATGAGTTTGCCCCAGGACGTAGTGAGAGGGTTCCTCTCTCCACCCTACTTGAGGCCTTCAAGTGAAGCCTGGTTGACCACTTACTGTTGATTCTATAGATTTCTATTCTGGTACAAGGTCAGCTTGAACATCTTCTGCATCCTTTCCAATTCTATGATACTCTTGTCCCTTTACAATTCAGACACTGTTGAGAGAAGCCTTGTCCTAGCTAGCTGGGTAACTCAGTGGATTGAGCACCGGACCTGAACACAGGAAGACCTGAGTTCAAATCTGACCTCAGACACTTACTAGCTATCTGACTCTGAACGAGTCACTTAACATTGTCTGCCTCAGTTTCCTCATCTGTAAAATGAGCAGGAGAAGGAAATGGCAAACCCCTCCAGTATCTTTGCCAAAAAAAAATGGTGCCACAAAGAGTCAGATACAACTGAACAACAAAAAGCTACTAATAATAACACATTCACAATTTGCATTGGAAGGGCTAAGTTTTATTCTTGCTGGATTCCAACTTTAATTTGGAAGCATTCCTGAAGATGGACAAATGTTTGTTGAATTAAGGTGAATTCATTACTTCTTGATAAACACTGCCTCTGGCTGACTTACCTATCTATATCAATCAACTTTGAAGAAGAGGAAATAACTGATTCACAATTTTCTGCCTCCAAAAGAATGTTCACTCTTCCTTCCTATAATGCCGGAATGCTCCCAGTGTGAAAATGCAATCCCCAAGTGAGATCAGCAACTCATTGGGCAAGGTAAGCTTAGAGAGCTGTTTGGGGGTAAAGGTAAGTGACTTGTGAAGGACCATACAGTAATTGTGCCTCAGAAGCAAGGCTTGAAAACAGGTCTTCCCAAGTCCAAGGCTGGCCCTCCCAGCACTCTGCCATGTGACCCCTCATTTAAGGATCCCTGTTTTTTCCTCTGTTGCTACAAGTACCAGAGTCAGGTCTTCACATCTTTTATATTTCATAGAATCATAGGATTTATACCTGGAAGGGACCCTAAAAGGCCACCTTAGTAAAAAATGCAAAGGGAAAGGGTTAGATACAGCAACCAATGGAGAGTGAACCTACCAGTTTCCTCCAGGAACAGAGAATTAAGGCATATCTGGTCAAGTCAATATGCATTAGTAAGAATGTACCGTGGGGGCAGCTAGATGGCATAGTGTAGAGAGCACTGACCCTGGAGTAGGGAGGACCTGAGTTCAAATCCAAACTCAGACACTTGACATTTACTAGCTGTGTAATCCTAAGCAAGTCACTTAACTCTGCCTCAAAAACAAACAAACAAAAAAAAAAACCCCATACTATATAGCAGTCAGTACAAGGTGCCACACTTGGAGTCAGGAAGGAAATCCTCACTCGGGAATTTATTAGCTGTGTGACCCTGGGCAAGTCTCAATGCCTCTGGGCTTTAGCTTTTTCATCTATAAAACAGCCCCTATTTCACAGCACTTGGGGGAGGCTCATGTGAGAGAGCTTGTAAAATGCTTCACAAACCACAAAACGTTGTACAAATGTGAGGTTACCGGAGGCACTGAAGTGGGCATAAAAGGAGATGAAAGGTACAGTTCCTTTACTCACAGTACAAAGAAGCTAAATTCTGCCTCCACTCTTTAGATCAGAGATGCAACCCCACTGTACAGCCTGGGGAAAAGAAGCCTCGCCCAGCTCTAGGAAACCATCAACTAGGCAGTGAGTGTGGACAGCGGGTGAGGATGAGCTAAATTTCCACCAGGGATGATGGATGTGGCCAGACAAAACACTGACAGTGGCTGGTGCATTCATATTGAAAGTACCCGACCCTGTCTCACTCAGCCTTTCACCTTCACCCAGTAGGACATGTCCCAACTCCATCTGCAGATCCACAAGGCACTGTTGTCACTGCAAACTCACCATTTGAGCCTTGAACCCCAGGTCCTCAACCCCATGAGAAGACTGCAGAACAAACATCTTTCCCCTCTCTGACCTGCAAAAACCTGTCCGTTATTCTCCCTGGTCTCTGTGCTTCCTCATATACCTGTTTTTCACTTTCAGATCTTTTCCTTGGTTTCTGCATGCTGAGCTGCACTCCACAGACACAGTAGTAGACTGACCAATGAATGGTCGAGGCTAGCACAAGCCCAGGTCCTTCCAGTGTGTAGCAGTTGTCAGACCCTGCAGGGAATGCCTCAGTGTTCCAAGAAGTTTCTCGGGTTCCTGAGAGTGCCTTTTTTTTGGATGTCAAAGTTATGTAGTTGCCAAGGGAACAAAAGACATCTGCTTTCACCTTATGTGTTGATAGAACATAAGCTGCTTTAGAGAAAGGATCGCCTGGGTTTTTTTTCTTTTTCTTCGTTTTTGTCTTATATTTTCCCAACATCTGGTATAGTACTTGGCACATGGTAGATAGATGCTTAATAAATTCCTGCTTATTGTTGATTGATTAATTGAATCAAAGGTAACGACATTTGAGCAATTTGAAGGGGCTACAAGATGATCCAGTTAGGCACAAAGGGAGAGGGAAGGGACCATTGTCCCTTCAAAAAACCCTATCTTTCAGAAACAAAGAGGAAGCCAAGAAAGCTAAACTTGGAGTCCACCGAGAGCTCTGACGTTTGGGGTTTGGGTTTTTGTTGCCGTTGACACTGTTTTAATACCCTCCCTCACCCCCCATTTTTTTCCTTCAGAATTTTATTTCAGACTCAAACACCAGAACACAAATACAGATTAGAGAAAAGAAACAAAATCATGTCATAAACTTAAATATTGGAACTTAAATACAAAGTTGGAAAGAAAAAAAAGCATGTCCTGTGCATCACAGAACATAAGAGAAGATTCAAAATATGTAACAATGAATTTTCATTTCAAGAAAGCCTCTTTGATAAACAATACTCATTGTGCTGAGAGCTGTCCATCTTTCCTTTGCTTCCTTGTGAGTTTTCTTTTGCTCTCTGCTGGGCACTTTTTTACTTTGTTCTTCTCCCCCCCACCAAGGCCACAATAAAGTTTAGATATGTTTCTCCATAGCTACAGATGCATACATGCACATATACATATATACATACACATATAGACATATCCATTCCCAAACCTATTCTACTCCTGATCTTTGTTTTCATATATGTGCGTATCTCTTGTTTTCTGCCCCTCCTGCCTCCTCTACTGTACTTTGACCTACCACCTTGCACTCCTATAATGTTTTTATTGCTTTATTGCTTGCTTTAAGAAAATAGAGGAAAGAGGAGAGATGGAAAGATTAAAACTGTCTCAGGGAGGCTGGGATATTCACGAAGTCCTTTTCAGGTACAGCAAAGAGCCTCCTTTGGATATGGCAACTAAGCATCAAAAAATTGGAAATGACTTCTGAAATAATCTAGCCCATTACCCTTATTTTATTGATGATGAAAGGCAAAAATGAGAATAATAACTCAGATTTAATTAGCTTTTAAGGTTTTATAAAATCATGGATTCAGAGGTCATCCAGCAAAAGCATCTTATTATACACCTGAGGAAACCAAGAATCAGTGTGAGTCAGTGACTCACTCAAGGTCACACACAAGTAGGAAGCAACAGAGCTGGGGGCTTTTAATTCAAATCTTCTGGCTCTAAAGCCAGGCCTCTTTCCATTATTCCACACTGACTACAATCACAAAGTGCTTTTTTCCCAATAATATCTGAGGTAGAAAAAAAACTCCTTGAGGGCAAGGACTTTCTAGTCTTCTCTTCTCATCCCCAGCATCTAATCAATGCCAGAACAGAACATTGCAGTATATATAATATTTGCATACTAGATTTTGACTTGCCTGTACTTGTTCCCTATCACATTGTTATATCCTTCAAGAATAGAATCTGTATCAGCTCTTTCTTTGTATCGCCAGCATCAAACATGATGCCTTGCACACAGCAGGCACTTTATTAGTGCTCAGGTTGAGGTGTGTTGGATTGAGATAGGTAGTAAAAGTGTAATTATCCCCATTTTGCAGATGAAAAAAACAAGATTCAAAGAGATGAAGTGATCATCCTGAGGTCATATTGCTTCTCAGCATAGAGATCAAAATGACTGATGTAAGGTCATACAGCTGAATTACTGGCAAAGCCAGGATTTGCCCACCAGTGCTAGTCTAGGGCTCTGGCCAACACACCATGATGGCATTGGTTCCTTCCTTCTTACCTGCCAAGGCCCTTGATGCCAGCTGACCCCCTGGCTAAGCACTGGAGCCGAAGTCTTTCAACGGGGTCTGTGGCTGTAGCAAGTCTTCTCTTGGCTTGGATCGCCATCTCCCTGTCATGCCTTGCAGTCCCAGCCATCTGGAGCACCGAATCTTTCCTCAGTTCTGCCTTGAGGGTGGAGCTGGGTCACAGCACTGTACACATTAGAAGAAATCAGTTAGGCAGTTTGTCCTTTATCTGCCCAGAATTCACATCAAGCTAACCTGAAGGGTAACTTCCTTTTATTCATTGTGTGCTTTATCACACCTTCACAAAAATTGACTCAGTTTCCAGAATTTCCGACATTCAGTTTGATCCAGTTCAATTAATATTTATGGAACACAGACAATGTGTCTGGAATATGTATCACTTATTTATTTATTCTCAGGCACAGCCGGCTTCAGAGATAAACAATCCTCAGTAGTTCTAAAATATTCAGCCAATTTCCACTAGGTTTTGTTGGGTCATATATTTCAAAAACTGTAATTTTCTTACTCCAGGAAAAAAAAATTTTCTATGATGCCTCTGTACCTACCACCTGCCTCCCTGAAACAATGGCCTTAATTCTTGCTCTTCAGAGACCTGAGCCTTTACTTTTACATTCTTCCACCAGGCCTGGTGATAAAGAGGACCCATATGCACTAGCTCTCTATTGATTCTATCTTTGTTGAAATTAGTAATTTGATCTTGACTGAACCTGTCTGTGCCTATAGGTTTTCCTTTATTGATTGGTTTGTATTTATGAAATCCTAATGAAAACCAGAGAGGCAGATTGGGTAGAAGATAGAAAGCCTACTTTTCTGAGACAGAAAGACTGGGTTTCAGTCCCATCAATGACACAAATTGGCAGTGTGACCCTAGGCAAGTCACTTAACTTGTCAGAGCCCCAAGGAACTCTCTAAGACCATAAAGTGCAAATCAGTTGCTGACTTTCACTAGTAGAGAAAGTTTCCTTACAGGGACTTCTCCCACCCATTAAATCACAAGTCAGGAGAAAAAAACAACAACAACTAGAAAACTTCAAATGAGACAACCAGACTACATAAAAAGCACGTAAAGACTTAGATGTAGAGAACATGTAAAGAACAGATGCAGAATGAAGTCATTGGGTCAGGAATACAGTAGGCACTGCTATTATGGAAATGGAAAGACCACAACTACAAAACAATCAAAAATATTTATTTCAAAAGCGTAAAGAACAAGCTTGGCCCCTAAGAAGAGATGTGAGAGGACACCTCCCCTTACTGCTTGGCAGAGGTAAAGGCCTACACATACTGAACACTGCATAAAATGCCCAAATTTTTCAGTATGTTGATCAGGGTTCCCATCCCTCCCCTCCATTTTTGAAAGAAAAAATTCTCTATTAAAAGGGATGGCTATGGGGGCAGCTAGGTGGTGCAGTGAATAGAGCACCAGCCCTGGAGTCAAGAGGACTTGAGTTCAAATCCAACCTCAGACACCCGACACACTTACTAGCTGTATGACCTTGAGCAAGTCACTTAACCCCAATTGCCAAAAAACAAACCAAAAAAAGGGATGGCTCTTTGGTAGGGAAAGCCTGATGGATACAAGGGGAAATTTAGGTGATGTAAAAAGATATCAGTAGAATCTACTGAGATAAGCAGAATGTCTAGGATTAGGCAGACTGAGAAAAATTATTATTTCTCTCTTGTACAAATAACTAATTATTGAATCAAGACTAAATTTTTTCCCCTTTTCTACTTCTTCATCCAGAAATCACCCACTGTGAGAAATCTTTCTCAGAGACTTAGCCAGGTTAAAGATTGAACAAAGACAGTTAGAGAAATTCTAAATTTAGGTTCATAGGAGGATTCCTGCTCATTGTATTTACTCAGATAGGTCTGGGAAAATGTGGATTTTCCCTTTTGTTAGACAGGTGATAGGGAAATTGAGAAGTCTCTTTGACCAAGACTTGGGTGATCCAAGTCACTGTACAAGAGCCTCACTGGAATATAACCCATCTCTCATTGTTGTATTCATTCTCTCATTAATTGTTAACCAATCAGAGTTAATTGCCTCCCTCAGGAACACCCACTCGTCCAAGGGTATATAAACTGTGAGCCTACCACCATGAGGAATCTTCAACATTCAAGAGTGCCACTGACCTATTTTATTAATAACCATGCTAGGCTTATTAATAGAATGATTAAATTATCCAGAAACGATGTCTCTCAAACTTTTTAAATGTCACAAGGTGGTGACCCTGCCATACTGTGCTCCAGTCAGACACCTAGAGCATTGTGTTCAGTTCAGACCTCTCATTTAAGGAAGGACAGTCATGAACTGGAAAGTGTCCCAAGAACGAGAACCAGGATGACAAAGGGTGGCAAATTCATTCCATGTAAGAATCAGATGATGGAAATGAGGATGTTTAGCCTGAGGAAGAAAAGATTTAATGAAGCCTTTGACTGTTAGCCTCAACTCTGCTGGGTAGAAGAGGCATTAGACTAGTCCATCTTGGCCCCTGAGGACCAGGTCAGTCTAGCAGTTGTGAACAGAAGTTGCAGACACAAATGCAAGCTTACTGTAGTCTTACATCCAAGCAATGAGAAATATCCAGAAGTGTAATGGGCTGTCTAAAAGGGGAGTACACAGACCTTCACCGAAGGTCTTCAAGGAAAAGCCTGTCCTTTGGTGTAACTGAAATCTAAATGACCAGAGAGCCTGAAGAGACTCAGTTACTCGAAGAAAACTAAAAATAAAACCCTCAAAGATGACTCCAAGAAGACTTAAAGAAGACAGAAGCGCTCTCCTTTCTCCCACCCCAGAATTCTGCTATACCAGTGAGGTGAGAGTCCCATACCAGTGGCCTTTGGGACTGGGGTTACATTAGGAAAATGTTGAGGACCACAGGTCAATGGGACTCTGACCCTGATGGCTGAACAAGCCCTTTCAGGTGTTTGGCCTGCTGATGAGGCTGGATCGGTTCTCCATACCCCAGGAAAGTGCTCAAGCATACAGGAGTGAGGATTAGGTTCTCGAGATAAGCATGGCTTTTACACTCATGGCCTGGGACAAAGAAGTACACAATGTCCACCGGGGAAAACAATTAAGAAGTGTCCTATAAAAGCCTGGATACAGGGTAATAAAATTGGCTCTCTACTTTCACCATTTGTAGAGTCCCTTATGCATCCACTAGCAGCTGCCTCTGGGTTGGTGATTCTTTCTCAGCCCTGTCTGGGGAGAGCAGTGCTCCCATACTTTCTCAGCCCTGCTGCAGGATGGCAGGGCTTCTCATAACTGGCTCCCCACAGGAAAACCATTTTTTTCTGAACAAAGAATGGAGATGCAGGTGTAAGATGGGGAAGAAGTGCCCAGGGTTTCTTGGCTAATGTGAAATGGTCTTGTAGGAGGGGAGGGAAAGTCTAAAACAGAGGTATCAAATACAAAATTAAAATGTAATTTGGAAACATTTTATAAAATGAATTAAAATACAATAGAATATAAGTAATGTTAATTTGTGGTTTTCTAAGTCAAAATTAAATTGTGGGGAGTCTTGGTTTAATAACCCCATTTCCATTTGAGTTTAACACTACCATTCTGAAGGAAAGGGTGATTTTGGGTACACACATACACACACACACACACACACACACGAATGTTATTGGAGGCTCCATTTCATTCCTTTCTGAAATCAGAACTATTTAAATGTCATAGACTATAAACTATGGAATCTACTGAAAATCCTCCCTAGAATTAAAGCCTCAACAAGTTCATCCTTATTTTGCTTCTTATTGGATTCTAAAGAGGCTTCCCAATTTCCCTTTCAGATTGTGTAGGATGAAAAACCCCATTCAAAATTTAATCAAGAGATAAAAACAGGAAATTTTATTCTCTTCCTCTTGGGAGAAGAGGGCAGTCTTCTCCATGATGGATCAGGGAGAGGAGGTGCACAATATGAGGCAAACAGAGTTTTTAAACCCTAATACAGCAGGGTTATATTTCCCTCATTGTCCCTCACTCCCATTGCCTGGGGGAGAAGGGGTTGAGCTCAGGCTGTCCCTGACTCCCACTGAAGGACGGGCCCACAGAGGCAGGAAAGAAGACAAAGGACTGAAGCTAGGGGTGGGTCAGAAGATTCCTAAAAGGGCTTGCTGCTGATTGACAGTAGCAATGAAGGGGGAAGGGTAAAGCCAACCCCAAACCTGACATCAAATTCCAAGACCCATTCTGAGAAGTTTTCACATTCTCCCACACAAGATGGACTCCAGTCTCTCTGCCTGACTTCATGCCTGTCATTCCCATAGTTTTTTGTTCAGCATCTCCTGCTTGAAATTTATCTCTACAGAATCACTGATTTGCTTGTGGAACTAATTTGCTTAACTGGTACAGCCTCCATTTACAATTTTCCTTTCTTTTCCTTATTCTGCTCTATTCCCTTTCTTTGATCAATACTTTCTTTTCTTTTTTTTTTTCTTTTAAAGCAGTGGTTGGAGCCAAGAATTCCAAAGTCCACTAGTCATTTCGATAAGTCATTCAAATACATCTGTTGCTTCAGTGTTCACATCTTTTAAAAGGAATAATAACAGCCGCTGGCACCTTTCTGTCCAAAAAACTTCAAATTCCATCTCATATGCCTTTGCACAGGTCCTTCCCCATACCAAGAATTCTCTCCCTGTTCACTGTCACGTTCTAGCATCTCTAGCTTTCTTCAAAGCTCAGCACTTGCCACATCTCAAACATGAGACCTTTCCTGATCTTGTCTACAGCTCTCACCTATGATGAATTACCTCGTATTTCCCTTGTATCTATTTTGTATATATGCATATGCATACAAATTATTTCCCCCACTGACAGGGTACAGGCTCGGGAAACCCCCTTGAACTTCCCTTGAATCTTCCCACTTGATCTGGTCTTTACCTAAGGCTACAATCCCCTCAACTGGCCTTTCATTATCTTACTTTATTACTCTTAACCTAGCCCAGGCCTTCATTGTTGTTACCTCCAGATTACCTCTGGCTACTTCCCACCTTTGATCCTATCTAAACCCCACTCTGGCCTCTGATCTCTAGTCACCCCAACCTACTGGCCACTCCCATTAAGATCCTCCCTAGACCCCTCTTCCAGTTAGTCATGCGAGACTACTTGGCCAAACCTAGATCCCTCCCACAGTCTTTCTGTATATAAGATCCATCTTGTTTCCATGAAAGTGCTCAAATTCAATCTGGCCCACTTACATTAGCATTACAAATGTTCAGATCCCTTTAGAGTCTGACCAACATGATGGATTTTTAATAAACCTTGTTTCCCTTTGGCTGGAAAAAGGCTTAGGTCAAATGCATTCTGGCAGAACCCGTGCATCGCTAGTTCAGGGTCCCAGCACCCCTCAACCTCAACACAACTAAGCTCTTTGAGGGTAAAGACTTGATTTTTTCCCTTCATTATCTGCAGCACCCCTACAGTACCCGGCTCATAGCAGACACTTTAAAAAGGCTGATTGGTGAATCAGAGGGAATTGCGGGCATGGGAAAACTCAGACATTACTGGCAGCTCCCAGAAGGATGGTATGATAATATATTATACTGCGGCCAGATCTGCATGCTGAGTCTTGCCTAGCCATACATTCTGCCTTCTGGACTTCAGTTTAAAAAAAAAAAGCCAACTTTGCAAGTGCAAAGTGAGGGAAGGGTAGTTAGAGGACAATTCAACACAAAAAGATCTGGGGATGTTAGTGGACTGCAAGCTTGATATGGCTCCACAATGTGACAGAGCAGCTGCAAAAGCTAATTCAGTCTTAAGCAGAGCAAGGGTGGTGATGTTATTTTACTAGTCTGTTCTCTGACCTCACCGGGAGTACTCTGTTTCCTAGTGGACATCACCTTTCAGGAAGGATATTGGAAAAACAGAAAAATACCACAGGAAGGTGCTGAAACATGAAGAGATAGAAGATCATGCAGAAAGGAAAAAAATAAAAATAAAAAGACCACCTGAAGGAACTGGGGGAGTGGGGGGTGGGGGGAAGCGACAGGGTGGTATCCAGGAGAAGCTGTCTGCCCTCAACACCTTCATTTCCTCTCCTCCCACTCATTTCTCAACCCCTTGCAGTCTGGCTTCTAACCTCACCATTCTAATGAAACCGCTCTCTCTCAGGTTGCCCAGCATGCCTTCATTGCCCACACCAATGGTCCGTTCTCAGCCCTGCTCCTTCTCCAGCTTGTTAGAACATTTGCCATGGAAGACCAACCCCCCTTTCTACTCTACACTCTCTCTTCCCTGTGTGACGTGACATTTCCTCCTGCTTCTCCTCTTACCTGTTTGATGATTCCTCAGGTCCCTTTAACGGAATATCACTGCAATCCTGCCTCAAAACTGGAATGGAGTTAGCCCCACAGCTTTGTCCTGAACCCCCTTAACCTCTCCATATCTTCTCTCAGAGATTTTACCACCATCATTACCTCTATACAGATGACTCCTAAATCCATGTACCCAGCTAGGGGTCCAGCTCTGTATCACTTTTGGACATGTCCAATTGAATATCCCATAGACATCCCAAACTCAGGATGTCCAACCATACCTAACGATCATCCCTTTTTGGGAACCTCCTCTTCCTCCTAATTTCGCTGTTCCTGTTGACAGCCTCCTTCTGGTTGCCCAGGTTTCTTGGCAGGTTTCTAGCCTCAGGGTCAGCTTCAGTTCTGTTGTAAGGCCTCTTAAACTGTGCCTGTCATGAGTTATTTTGTAGTATCTAACTTATGGTTTCTCTAACTCCTTTGTATTACAGCAGTGGTTCTCAACCTTCCTAATGCCATAACCCTTTAATACTAGTATGTGGGCATATCTGCATGTGGGTGGACCCGCCTGGAGACGGATGGGAGCAGTGTCTCGGTACTAAGACCATCTGAAATATCTGTTTTCCAATGGTCTTAGGCAACCCCTGTGAAAGGATCATTTGACCCCCAAAGGGGTTGCGACCCACAGATTGAGAACCGCTGTATTACAGTATGTGTAAGGACAGGTTTACTTCTGTAATGTTAATAGGATATAAGATCCTCCCTATCCATTAATAGACCTCACATGGAGCCCATTAAGGGAAGCTTGATCAGGGGAGGCTTGTTTTTCAAGCAGGCCGACACCTTTTGCTACTTTGTAATTAGGCACAAGGGTTGTAATGCTCTCTGACCCTGAAGAAGTGTATATATAGTCTGAGGTTAGCGCTTTTCTTGGGGGCTCACTCACTGGAAGAATGTTCTTGTGATTTGACCAGATGAGACTCTGGGGAGCCATTAAGGAGCACCTCAGCTCTGAAAAACCCAGATGTTGGTGCTTCTATTTCTGGTATCTATGTATGTATTGCCTTGGTCTGACAGTTGGATCTATCTGTTGATCTGTGCTAATTTTTCAGACAATTAGAAGCCCCATCTGGTATTTATTTCTCTGCTTGGATTTTCTCTATTTTCTTTGCTTGGATTTTCTCTGAAGTTCAGGATGCTGATTTTTCCTCTGAACTAATGACTGTAATTTAAAAAGATTGTTGACCTCTTGAATCTTTCCTAGCAAAGCAGATCTAAGAACCTATGCTAGCAGCCATCTTGGGTATGCCAGTGTGGTTGCCACTACAACTTCTTAGTTGTATGTAAACATGCTGTCTTAGCCGTTTGAATGTGACCACCTTCCCAGGAGAGATTAAATCATTCTATGTGTATCCCTAGCACCTAGCACAGTTTCTGGCACACAGTAGGTGCTTAATAAATGCATGTTGATTGATTGATTGCTGGAACCCAGCTGCCTGAACATGTTCAATTATTCTCTGCTATTTCTAGATGGAACAGATAATGATAGAGTCTGATCAAGAGTGATGAGCTGAAGGAGCTTGGAGGTTTGTCTCCTCTTCATGCTTAAAAATAAATGGGTAGAGCAGTGCCAGAAGGAATCAAGTTGATCCTAATGTAAAGACACTCACCAAGTATTCTGGAAAATTTAGACCTACTCCAGATTAAGCTGTCTTTGAGCACCCCCTGGTGATACTTATATGAACTACACTGATGCCATTCAAGCAATTGGGCTGGGACATTTAAACATTCAAGTTTCTGGAAAGACTTCTGATTCTTAACTGCTAGGTCCAGATGGATAACCGGTGTCTTTCGGTTTCATCATGTCTAGTCAATAATTAAACGCATATAAGGGGTCAGTCACTGTGCTAAGTCCTGAGCATGCAAAAAAAGACAATGGACCCTACCCATGTTCCAAGACTATTAGCAGTGGCTTTGTCAGAAGCAGTGCCTTAGGCTCTTCTCATAGTAGAGTAGAAGAAAACATGTTTAACTGGTAACAGGGAAACTAAAGATGGATCGAAGTCCTTGGGAATTGAGAAGCAGAAATGGAAAAACATGGGAGAACATGCCTTTGTACTGGAAAGTATGTCCCTCTGATGGGATTCATCACCAGGTCATTCCACTATTACCATTAAAGCTTTGTACTTGGCTCCCAAAGTCCACTTGGGTCATTGGTCATTCAGTCAGGTCTTGACACTAACTCAGCCCATAGACTTAAGTTTAAGATTTCTGCTTTCGAACCACAATACCTGCCCTGCTCTACATTCTTGTGGCGGAAAGGAGACAAACAAATGCAATTTGCTATAAATGCAAGTGCTTATGTACATATTTGCACAACTGACCTTAGTTATATGGTGATGTGAGTGGTAGGGGAAAGGAGGGAGGGAGGTGTTGGATACTGATGGAATGACTAGATGGAACAGAAGTAAATAATTAGCTCTTGAGTCAATGGACCTGGGTTCAATGCTTATTATACTTCCTACCTGTGTGACCTTAAGCAAATCACATAACCTCTCTAGGCTAAAAACCAATGCTTCATAACAGTTTTCATTTAATACAGTCATTCCATAGGCACTGGCACCTACTGTGTGTAAGACACCATGCTGTAAGAATTAGAAGCAGAATAAGTGCCTAACATTTGGAGAACGGCTGGAGAAATTGTAGCATATGAATGTAATGGAATATTATTGCACCATAAGATAGAAGAGGGATGAAGAATTCAGAGAAAGAAGAGAAGACACATGAAATGATACAGTCAAAGAAAAGAGAATCAGAAAATTAATAATAACTAGCATTTGCATAGTGATCTAAAGTTTGCAAAGTGCTTTACAACCATTACCTCATTTTATCCTGATAACAGCATTGTGAAGCAGGTGCTATTATTATTCTCTATATTAGTATTATTAAATAACTTGCCCAAGACCATACACCTACTAAGTGCCTGAGTCTGGATTTAAAGTCGGATCTTCCTGACTCTGGGTCCAGTGCTCCGTTCATAGAGATGACATACATAAATCTATGTAAACAATATATATAACAACAATGTAAACTAAGCGAATATATTGTTTAACAACTGACTGATTTATGTTTAAAATGACCAATGTTGCACCCAGGGAAGCAATAAGAAAACGTAATTACACATTTTCAGAGAAGGAGATGGAGTTCTGTGGCCGTGGAATGTTGGACAGGCTTGCGGATCCAGGTGATGTGCTGATTGGTTTTGTTAAGCTGGATTTTTTTTTTCTTTTTTAATCTTTGTTGCAAACTCACTGGGTAGGAGAAGAGAGAGGAATATATCCAGCAATCACTATGATACAAAAACAGAAAGCATCCGTGTGATTTTGGATTGTTTGTTTATTTTTTTGTTGTTTTTTTTTTAATTTTATTTTAGTTTGCATCATTCATTTCCACAAGATTTTGAGTTACAAATTTTCTCCCCATCTTTCCCCCACCCACCGCCCCAAAACAGCCATCCCAGTGTATCCCCCCTCCCCCAGTCTATTCTCTCCCATGTCTTCCAACCTCTCTCCTCTGACTTTTCAGTAGGGCAGGATGGATCTCCCAACCACAGTGCCTGTGTATCTCAGGTTCCAGTTGGATATAGTTAATAATAATAATAATAATAATTGCATATATATGGATAGATAGATAGATAGATAGATATATTTTTATAACATTTGATTATGGAACTTTAGATTCTAGATTCTTTCTCTTCCTCCCTTGTCACCCACCCCCACTGGAAGGACAAGCAATCAAATACAGGTTGAACATGTGAAATTACGCAGAACCTCTCCATAGTGAGTACACTGTGAGAGTCTGATTACATGTCCCTTCTTC
>CM053580.1:295847989-295867155 GCA_028627135.1 Pseudochirops cupreus | reverse complement strand
TGCCCTGTCCCCTGCCACTTCCCCCTTCTCCAGCCCCTTGCCACCTTCCCCTTCCCCCAGCCCCTGCCACCTCCCCTTTTCCCCCCTTGCCCTGCCCCAGCCACCTGCCCTGCCCCAGCCACCTCCCCTTTTCCCCCCTTGCCCTGCCTTAGCCACCTCCCCCTTCTCCAGCCCCCTGCAACCTCCCTCTTGCCTTCATCCCTTGGCCACCTCCCCTAGCCCCCTGCCACCTTCACTTGCCCCCCTGCCACTCCTCTTTCTCTTCTTTGCCCAGTCCCCAGCCAACTCCCCTTTCCTCTCAGGCCCTACCCCAGCCACCTCCTCCTTCCCCCCCGTCCCTCCCATATCCCTATCCCCCCTTGTAACCTTCCCCTTACTCTTCCCTGCCCCTTTCTGCCACCTTCCCCCTCTGGCCTTCCATCTCAGAGGGCTTGGGACAGTGCACCCTGTATCCCAGGAGCAGAGCTCAACTTTAAAAGTCACAAAGTAGATTGAAAAATGAGTGAAAAGAAAAGCCCTAACCATAGAAAGCTACTATGGTGATAGAAAAGATCAAAACAAACCCAGAGGAGACCAGCAATGACAACTCAACACATGTCATTTTCTTTACACCAGTTTCAGCCAGTTGCCTTTGTATGTTGTTTTAGTTTTAGCAAAACATTCTTCTAATTAGCTAGTACAAAATGATTTCAAGGAAACAGATTAGATTTAACTGTCACACGTCAAAATCCCTTTTGACAAAGTCCTTACCCATCTTATTAGCTAGGTAAGGAAGGATAGCGCCTTACATTTTAATTTCAAAAAGGACCCAGAGACCCTGAGGCGGACAGCCCAGGAAAATGAAGATGATGACAGTCATTATCATTGTCACATCACAGGGATGTTGACAAAGCAGAAATAGCAGATTTAAGAGAAAATTACTAGCTTGTCATGCTTTTCAATAGCAAGTTGGAAAACGGATTACCTACGTTTTATAGGAGAAATACTCACCACCTTCAGCTTACCAAGAAATGTAAAGTACAATTTTTGAAGTTGAAACACATTTATAACAAAAATGTTACTAAAGTCTGGTTCTTAACTTTGAATCACACATATACATATATGCATATACACATATATGTATATATATACACACATAATATATGTATGTGTGTATGTGTATATATAATATGCATATGTGTCTACATCTTTATGACTATATTTTAATGTAATTGGTTTTCTTTGTAAATCTAAGTATTTATTTTATGCATTTAAAATCATTATTCTGAAGAGGGGATCCATAGGCTTCATTAGGTTGCCCAAAGAGTCCAATAAAAAAAGGGACTTGATCTAAAGGAAAATTCATTCAGTTCCTTGATCTACTAAGAACAGATGACAAATGAGTGTTGCATAAGATAAAGAATCAATTTATTAGCATGTATTTGTTGAGCATCTATCCTAAACATTTGATTTCAGGGCTTCTCATCTCGGGGCATTTATAATTTTTGAGAGAGACAAGACTGATTAGAGAATTGTTAAGTGCCAAACTGTGTGCCATTAACTATAAATATAATATGAGTCCAGAAAAGGAAGAGTTTAATCTAAGCTGATCTCTCTTTTTTTTCCCCAGAATTGAATTTGAAATCAGTTTTCACATGGAAGTAATATAAAAGGTGGTTTGGTCCTATTGTCAATATAATTTCGCTACAGTGGTCCAGAACAGAATTTTACAAATTATATCCTATGTAAACAGTTCTCAAAATAACAACTATAACCTATTAATAGCCATTTAAAATGCTGTAAATCACGAATGATCATTAAAAATGTAAATTAGAACCACTTTGAGGTTTCACATCCCAGCAAATTGGAGAAGATGACAAAAGATGAATATGGTCAATTTTGGCTAGACTGTAGGAAGGTGGTCATAGTAATACATTGATGGAGCTGTAAATTAGGCCAGCCATTCAGAAAATTTGAAATTATGCTTTAAAATGTCTAAAATTTCAACCTCCTTTGACTCAAAGATGTCACTTTTAATCATATAGCCTAAGGAAGCCAAAGATAGAAAGGTCCACTAGGAAGAGCAGCACTTTTTGGAGTACCTAAGAATTAGGAGGGGAGGGGAGACAGTGGGGGGAGTAAGCCTCCCTTGATTGAGAAGTAGCTGACCAAATTGTGGCACACCAATTTGATAGAATATCACTGCACTGTAAGAAATATTTAATGTGAAAAATATAGGAAAATTAAGGCGATGTAAAAAAAGAAAAAGATATAGGAGAGAGATAGAAATGTACGCATTTGTAAGCAAGTTTTACTTAAAAATAACCAGTAAATTGAGCTGTTGTTTAGTATCTTTCGTGAAAGAGTCTTGTACACTTTCTACTGCTTCCACATAAGGACAATTTATAGTTTGGAAAATGCTGTTGCAAGAATTCAGTTTCACCTGTATATTAGCAAGGTTGACGTGCCTCTCCCGCTTAAAAACACTAGTCATAGCCTCTCTGGTACAAAGGGTGATAGTCGCTCTCTTCCCTCCTCATCCATCAAGTTTAACAGAAAATCAGAGAATCTTCTGACCACTAAACCCAAACAGAAATTTTATTTCACAAAAAATTCTAAAATAATGTCATTTCTAGGTAAATGCTGAAATACATTTGAGGAAATTAGAAGACGAAAAAGAAAATATGCCAGATGAATCTAAAGAAAAATCTCCTCAGCGAGGTGGTAAAGGTCGCAAACATGCAAAGAAGCCAGAGAAGAAGAAAGGTATTTAGTGTTCCAGAAAATCATCTGTCTTCTTTAGTATTTTCCTGGTAGAAAACATACACTTATAAGAAAAGTTGGTGCTGGTCACATAGGTAGAATGAGGAATAAGAATTACAGCCAAATGATAAACTGGTAACCATGTGCTGTAAAACACCCAAGGGAAGTCTTTTATAGTACATTGGGTGGTCAGGGAAGTCTTTTATAGTATATTGGGTGGTCAGGGAAGTCTTTTATAGTACATTGGGTGGTCAGGATTTATGGGAGGCTGTGGGTGAGAGTTGCATGGGGTGAAAAGGCCTGCATGCATTGTAATCTATACCATTAGAGAAAGTACCCATAGCTTAAATGATGTATAGAATAAGTCATTTTATTTAATGTTTTGAAATTTATACTTTCTTTGCAACAACTCTGGAAAGTAGAACACGCATACAGATGAGGAGAGTGAAGCTGAAATGAATTAAGCATAGCCTTTAAGGATGATTGAGTCCAATGTTAATCAATTAGTAATCTATCTTCAGTCACAGAATAACAGACTCTCAGAGCTTAAAGGACCTCTGAGGCTATGTATCCCAGCATATGCCTAGGAAATCATCTCAATGACATGCCTGACAAGTAGTCATCCAGCCTTTTTTTAAAGTACTCACCCAATCACTTTGGATAGCTCCAGTTGTCAGTATGTCTTTATATCAAGTTCAAATCCTGGTACTACCCAGTGAAGCCAAACAGTAAGAGACCAACCCCTGTTCCACATGATTAACTTGAAGATAGCTATCATGTTAACTCCTAATTCTCTTGTTAGCTAGGCTAACATTCCTAAAATGTGATAACCAGAATTAAAAATAATACTTCAGGTTGACATGTCCAAGGTAGAATATATGACATGCACTGGACATGATGCCACACTTAATGCATCTTAAGATTGCATTCAATTTTTTGGCTACCATGTCACATTGCTGACTCATTGAGCTTGAAGTTTACTAAAACCCCCAGATCTTCTCAAAACCCCTATCTAGCTATATCTTCTCCAATCTTGTGGCTTTTAACCATTCCTTCATGTTTTTTCCACGTCTGTTTCTTACTTTTGAGAACTTTTCTTCTTCATTCCCCAACAACCTTCTTACTCTAGAATATCATTCTACCCATGAAACTCCTTCTGATTTTTCCCAGAGTCTCCATTTTAAGGGAAGTGTTCTGGCCAGCCATGGTCACTCCTTCATTCTTCTTCATGCTCTCCTCCCAAATCACAAGACTTCATCCTCCACCATGCACCTCACCAAGGGAACTTTCTCTGTCTCCCCACCCCACCCCACACCAACTTCTACTTTCAGAATTCTTTTACATGTTTCATTCCCATATAGGAATTCAATTTCCTTAAGGGCAAGAACTGTCTTTATTTTTCTTGTATTTATATTCTCAGTGCTTAGCACAGTGCCTGTAATATAGTAAAAGCTTGGCTAAGTATATGACATTACAATTATGCTTACTAAGATTTATCTTATTAGATTATATTCCATCAGATAGCTACAAAAATTTTAGATCCTAATTCCATCATCCGTCATCTTAGCTATCCCTCCTAGCTTTTTGTCCTCTGAAAATTTTATGAGCTTGCCACTTATGCCTACAAGACTTTGATGAGAATGGGTTGAGCAGAGATCTCTGCAGAACTCCAACTGAGCCCTCCATCCAAGTTCACATGGAATTGTTAGCATCTGTTCTTTGGGTCCAACAAATCCAACAGTTCTGACTCCATTAAGCAATACTACTTTCTCTCTCATCTTTCCATCTTATTCATAAGTTATAGCAAATATCTGAGAGACATTGTCAAATGTTTTGCCAAAAATCCAGGCAAACCCTGTCAAAAAAGGAAATTATTGGAATCTGGCACCACTTTAAAAAAAAAGTCATGCTATCTCTTTGTGATCATTTCTCCTTTGGCTAGATTTTACTAATTTTTCTCCTTTTACAAGGAATTAAAGCTAAGTTCTTTGATTTATACTTTACGTTGCACATAGTAAGCATTTCACAAATGCTTCATTCATTCATTCACCTCATTCCTAACAGAACCATAGACCTTGAAGGCTGGAAAGGATCTCAGCAGCCATCTAGTCAAACTCAAACATGAAAGGAATTCCATTTATCACATACCTCACTAACAAGTGATTACCTAGACTCTGCGTGAAGCCCCCCAAGATGGGGAAATTGACCACCCTCTGACAGATTCACTTTTGGATAGCTCCACTTGTGATATCCAACCTCAGTGTTCCTCATTGAAACTTCCATTCTCTGTTCATGATTCTGCCCTCTGGAGTCCAATGCAACAAGTACGATTTATCCTTCACATGACAGTCCTTAAAATATTTGTAGACAGCAGTTGTGCCCCCTCCTGCAAGTCTTCTCTTTTCAAGTTCTTTTGACCAATTCTCATATAAAACAGACTCAAGTCTCTTCACCATCTTGGTTGCCTTCTTCTAAAAATTCTCCATCTTATCAACAGCACTTCAAAACCATGATGGCCAGCATGGAACATAATTCTTCAGATGAAATCTGATGTGGGCATAGTGTGACTATATCATCTTCCTTTTCCTGGAAACTGTGGCCCTCTTAATGCAACCTAAAATCATGTTAAATTTTTGTGGCATGTGGCATCATGGTGCTGACCCAAATTGAGCTTACAGCTTACTAAAACTTCTAGATCTCTTTCAGAATAACATCTGTCTATACGTGCCTCCTGTGGCTCCAATCCTATACTTATGAAGTTGATTTTGTGATAACCAAGTGCAAGACCTTATATATATATCCTCATTGATTTTAACCTTATTAGACTTATTAGTCTAATGTTATAACCTGTCTAGATGTTATTGGATCCTGAGACTGTCATCTATTGTGTTAGCTATCCCTCCCAGCTTTGGGCCACCAGCAGATTATAAGAGCATGCCATTGGTATATTTGTCCAAGTCATTGATAAAATTGCTAAGCAAACAGAGCCAAGCACAAATCTCTTGAAGATCTCCTGCCATGCTATCTTTGAATCATCACAATTACCTTTGGAGTCTAGACATTTGATTGGTTCTGAACCCATCTGATTATCTTATTGTCTAACCATGTCTCTCCTATCT
Source organism: Pseudochirops cupreus (assembly GCA_028627135.1). Taxonomy (NCBI): domain Eukaryota; kingdom Metazoa; phylum Chordata; class Mammalia; order Diprotodontia; family Pseudocheiridae; genus Pseudochirops; species Pseudochirops cupreus. The sequence continues at coordinate 295,861,294 of CM053580.1, read as the reverse complement.
TTGCCAGAATAATAGTATAAAATTCTTAAAACCTTTGCTAAAGATCTAGGCAAGCTATATCCACAGCATTCTACTCATCTGATAGTTTAATAATCCTGTCAAAAAAAAAGGAAGTGGAAGGACCTAGTTTTAATGAAGCCATATTAGCCTTTGGTAATCACCATTTATCTTTCTAGATGTTTACCAATCATCTCTTTAATGCTCCATCCAGGGATTTTCCCAACAAAGTCAAAATCACTCGTTTATAGATTCTCTTCTCTTACCTTTTTAAAAAATTTTTACATAAGGGCATTTGCCCTTCTCTATTCTTGTGGCACCTCTCCTTTTTCCCTATCACTAACAGTAGCTCAGCAATCACATCTGCCCATTCTTTTAGGATTCAAGAATGTAGTTCATTTGGGTCAGATGACCTGAATTCAACTAGAGCAAAAGGATGCTATCTTACCATCTCCTTGCTTCTTTTTGAGCATTAACTTCCTGTTAGTTTTGTTGTCACTCCAAATGTGAAAATCATTCTCTTTTGCAGAGAAAAAATTCACATACATATATATATATATATATATATATATATATATATATATATATGTGTGTGTGTGTGTGTGTGTGTGTGTGTGTGTGTGTGTGTGTATAGATACACATACATATATACACATGTATATGTGTGTATATACATATACATATATACATGCATGCATAGATGCATACACATACATATATACATATATAGTTGGTTGGTTGTTGCTCTTCATTCTCAAAGAGGACCAAAATGACATCCCAATGTTAGAGTCAAGTTTCAATGTGTCCAACCATGGTTGATCAGATCAATACGAGCTTGGAATGCTCTACCACAAGTTGGGCACAAATAGTCCATGTGAACGTTTGGGTTGAATTCTCTAAATTTGTGCATCCTGCATTTCCTTTGAGCTGTTTCAATTCTGCTTTGCTCATATAGCACTGCACCTTCTCTGATGTGGGCATGCCATGCTGAGCAGTCCTGTGCCCGTGTCTCTCATTTTCACAAATCAGTTCCAAAGTTCTTAAGAGACTTTGAGAGTGTCCTTGTATCGCTTCCTTTAACCACCAAATGAACATATATACATATACGTATACATATACATATACATATACATATACATATACATATACATATACATATACATATACATATACATATACATATACATATACAGAAAAGGTCATATTCCTTCTTTGATCCTCCTTTTTTCCACAGATTGGCCTTAGCTTTTCTTGCCAGCCTCAGCCTGTTCTGAGTTTTAGCATTCCTCGCGCTATTTTTACAGAAATGTTCCATACTCTTACATATAGTTCTTTGTTCTCAGCCTTGCTTACATCTTTCATACATTTCTTTTAAAAAATCTAAGTTGTTTGATGCAGTCTCTGTATATCCACATTGGTCTTTTCAGGCAAATCCCATTTTCTTTCCTCATTGGAATTATTTCCTTTTCTGTCTTCAGAATTTCATTCTTGAACTTCTCCTATCCCCATTGTGCTGATGTCTAATGAGGGATTTTACTCACAGATTTCACCCTGTTTTTCCTTTGAACTCTTTGAAATCTGCTTTCTCAAAATCTGCACTGAATATAAAATTTGCCTTGATTTCTTCTTCTTCTTCTTCCCTATCACAAACTCTAGGATATCATGATTACCTGGTCCTAAGATTCCCATCATTTATATTTCATTAACACTTCCTCCCTGTCAGCATAAATCAGATCCATAATGTAACATTTTCTTGTAGCTTCTGATTCTTTTGAAGGATAGAATCTTCACCAAAGAATATCAATTAGTTGATCTGCTTTTGACAGAGAGTTTCCAGCAGATGTCTGGGTGACTTAAGTTCCCCATCATTACCATATCATACCTCCACAAATGCTGGATTTGCAATCTGTCTTCCAAACTTATCTACTCCTCTCTCTGTCCAAGTGGTCTTTAATATATCCAAATAACAAGATCATTTCTCTTCCCCCCTCCTTTGACCTTTACTCAAATACCATCCACCATGCTTTCCCCTCTGGTTCCTGAATTTCCTCATGTGAGTATAGAACTTCACTCCTTTTATCCATTCTGCTTCTTTTGAATACACTGACAGAGCCGTAGCTATCATGGGAGTCATACTATGGTGTCTCAATGATATCTATGAAATCACATTTCCTCCTTGTGTTGGGACTTTGCTGACTCTTGTTTGTTGCCTAAACTTTGGGCATTTGTGTTTAGACTCTCTAGAGGCCATGGATTTTACCACTGGCTCCTTATCTCCTATAAATTAGCAGATCCCCTAGTTGCTGTTCTTCCTTATTTGTGTCTGCTCTCTATAGTACCTAATTTCAGGATACACATAGGCAATCATCTCTTCATCCCATCCATTCTAATGTAAAGCACTTTTGATTAGGTTTGCAAAAACCTCTGGTAAATATGTTCTTACCAGCTTCAACCTTTTTGTTTGTTTGTCTGTTTTAAAGAGCTATTTTTCCTTTATTCAAGTAAATTATTTTAGATGAAATACAAAATGCTGAACGAGCCTACCAACGGCATGATCTGCTAGCATGACAGCTGTCTGACTTGCAGGATTCAATGTTGCCATCTTCTGTCGAGGATCAGCATCTCCCCAGTGATCCTTCACGATGTGGCATTCACCTCCAGCATCAGAAGTGGGCCCAAAATACTGGCAGTCCTAGAGGCTTACAGGACATTTTTCACATGTTCTTCAAAAATAACTCAGCTCTTGTTCTGATAATCACAAAACCCTACTCACTATTCAGTCTCTGTTACAAAATTAACAAGGTCATAAAGTGGTGAACATTTTTCATCCAAAAACAACTCATTTAAGAAAATGAAATATGGCCAGGGAAAACAGAAAGAGCACTTTATAAAATTTAATTTCAAAAGGATTAAAAGCCAGTGTCAGAAGATATTCTCTTTGCGATCTTTACCTTTTAAAGGTAATCTATCAGCCCTATACTGTAAGCCATGATCCAGAAATCCAAATCTCATTCTCAGGCACACCTCCTTGGTCATCTGCTCCCCACCCAAATTAATTTTTCTTTTCAGTATCTCTTGCATTAAATTTTCAGGTGAGGAATACAGAGTCTGTGCCTCTATGGACTTCATAGAGAGGACTTTTTTTTCTTTTACAATTTTTAATTTTTAATAAGTAAAATTTTTTTACAACCAATTTGACCCTGCCTAGCAATTCACATTGTCAATTCACTTAACATTCTATTTGTTCTGCTCACTTTTTCTTACTTGCCCTGCCTTGCATTGTTTTACCAGATGCCTTCTCCTTAGCTTTCTTGAGCCTACTTCTTCCAGTTCCACTTGAAGGATTAATCTTCTTCAATCTTCCTGAGTCCCTCTATATCTTCCTTAGCTGTCCTTCATCTTGTTCCTGTTACAATCAAGAAGTAGAAGCTGGGCCAATAATTGAGAGCTTCTTCTTTCAATTTTATTTTTGGTTCATCTCACATTTTACCAAATTTCTTCTCCCTAAATTCAACCTCTGTCCTACTTTAATAGTCCAGATTCCTGCAAGTCACTTAACACTATCTCTCCTTATCATTACTTAGCTCAAGCCCTTCTCTCTTCTCCTAATCTTTCTCCCACAACCTTCCCCTAGAAGCCTCTTCCCTATTTTTGAAAACAAGCTCATTTACTCTTTGTCCATCCTGTGACAACTTCCATAACCTTTCAGTAACTGCTGACCATGTGTCAGCAATCACCTTCTTTTAGTACTCTGGGGTATATAGTTCCTATGTGCCTGCTGACTTGAATTTATCAAAGCCTTTAGTCAATTTATCTCTCTCTCTCATTTGAGGATCAGATAGAGAGTAGAAGTTCCACTAAAGAAATAGTTATCCCTTCTTTTAAGGTTACAATAAATCATCATTGGAGCAAGTCAGAAAAACAAAGTATTAACTGTTTTGACTTTGGAATCCTCATAATAACCATGTGAGGTGGGTGCTATGAGTACATCCCAATTTTATGATTGAGGAAGCTGAGGCAAACAAAAGGTTACATGAATTGCCCAGGGTCAGATAGTTAGTAAATATCTGAGGCTGGATATCAGCTGAGATCTTCCTGACTCCAGGCCCAGAGCCTGGAGAGAGAAAAAAAGAGTTGGGGGTAAAGGAAAAGGAAAGTGAGAGTGAGGAAGAGAGAAAGAAAGAGGGGAAAAGAGAAAGACAGAGACAGAGACACAGAAAGAGATGGAGAGAGAGAAAGAGAGAGAGAGAGAGAGGGATTGTATATGTGTGTTCCAGCAGTGGAACTGATTACCCATCAGTAATCGTGACTATATAATTTCTACACACCAAGCTTATGATTAAATTCTTCATCCATTGCCTCTCTCTAGGCAGTCTGTAGTATTCTGATGATATCAAAGCTTCTGTTTCTGTCTGTTGATTTTCATCCAAATGTTTTCTATCATGATTCTGCCCCATCCCAAACCAAACAACAACAAAACTCCAGGGTCTTAGATTTTTTTCCTAGAACTGTATCTTCTTAACTCATAATATTCCTCTTCTTTCCTCTCCTCCTGTACCTGGTGCCTATTCTATTTCTTTCTCATAAGGTATCCCTTCCTTCCAGAGACATATTACTATCATGAGTCACATCTGAACAAGTCTCTATGATATTCAAGATGTCAAATTTTCCTTCAGTTTCAAAGATTAAAGCCAACAGTTATAACAATCCCATCCATAATCACCCTTTAAGTGCCCTTTATATACTCTGACTGGACCTTGAGAGACAGAAATTAATTTAAAATGGCTAAGTGCTCTTACTATTTTTCTCACCTACTTTGGGCTTGTATTCCCTCCCAGTGATGTTCATTCTATCCTTTACAATTTTAGAATAATAATAATAATAGCTGACATTTACATAATGCTTACTATGTATCAGGCACTGTTTTAAGCATTTTATCTCATTTGATCCTCACAACAACCCAGGGTACTATTATTTTCCCCATCTTACAGATGAGGAAACTGAAGCAGACAGGAAAGTAAGTGACTTGCCCAGGGTCACACAGCTAGTAAGTGTCTGAGGCTGAATTCAAACTCATCTTTTTTTTTCTTAACTCTTGTTGATACCACCCCAGTTCAAATCCTTGTCACTTCTCACTTGGATTATTATAAAAGCATTCAAATTTGTTTCCTTAGCTCTAATTCATCTTCCAGAGGTACAATTGACTAAATAATTTTCCTAAAGCATATGTTTCACTATGTCAGTCCTCTGCTCAGAAATCTCCAGTGGTTTTCTATTACCTCTAGGATATAATAATCTCAGACTAACAGACTGCTTATGTTTGAATCCTAGGTTGCAATAAATAACTTACATGAGAGTTATGGTTTTAATGAAGCCAGGTTTATTGAAATGATACACAAGAATAAGTGTTATTCAGCAGCCTACTTCATACCAGAAGTAGCCACAGCAGACTCTGAATCTATAACCCTAAACCACTGTGCCATGATCAGAGGAGCGCCCTCAATGTACAACTCTGAATGGGATGTGGTCATTGGCATCTCTGTACCAGGCCTAGAGTGATCCAAGTCCTTTGGGGCAGAAGAGCTTTTATACCCTTTAGATGCTATGTAAAAAAAAAATTTTACATATATACATATATATATATATATATATATATATATATATATATATATGCACACACACATATTATGCAGCTGGATTTCTTCCAATGGGACCTCACAACAGGGAAGTTCCCTTGGAATGGAAAAATAAAGCTCCCTAACTCATTAGAAGATTTGCCTCAAGGCAACTTCCTTGCTTACTGACCTTACAGCAAGAACAATTAATGGAAGAGGTCAGGAGCTCAGGGCAAGCAGGATACATGCTCCTTTTCTCCAGGGGAATGGATAGACAGATGTAGAAAGAAGTTAATTCCTTCAGCAGAAAGTAAAAATTCACTTTGAGCTAATTCTTAGAAAATGGAAACCAGAAGGAGATGAACAAAATTCAAGGCATGAGAAGATGGTTATTACCTGTGGCCGACAGAATCAATAAGATTATCCAATAACTTAACTGCTTTCCTTCAAACTTTGCATTGAAGAGCCTTTGCATTCTGGCTCCTATCTAGCTTCCCAGTCTTATTTCATACTATCCCTGAACTCTACTATCCAATCAGACTGGATTAGTAGCTCTTATACAAACTCAACTTGTCATCTCCTACATGTGTGCATTCACACAGGTTTTTCTCTGTAAATGCCATTCTTATCTCTCCACCTCAGAAGCCTTGTCTTCCAACAAGGATTCACTCAGACCCCAACTCCTCTTTCTTTGTGAGTGAAGTGAGTGAAGTGAGTGAAGTCTTTCCTGATTCCTGAGTAGAGGCAGCTAAGTAATGCAGTGGGGCAGCTAGGTGGCGCCATAGTGCACAGAGTGTCAGGAAGACCCATCTTCTGAAGTTCAAATCTGGCCTCAGACACTTACTAGCTGTGTGACTGACTCTGGGCAAGTCACTTAACCCCATTTGCCTCAGTTTCTTCATCTGTAAAATGAGCTGGAGAAGGAAATGGCAAACCATTCCAGGATCTTTGCCCAGAAAACCCCAAACGGGGTTACAAAGAGTCAGACATTACTGAAACAACTGAACAACAACAAGTGTAGTAGTATATTGTAGTAGTGTAATAGCTGACAACAACAGGTAGTGTAGTAGATAGAGTACTGGACTGGGAGTCAGGGATTTTAAATTCAGCCTTAGACACTTACATTCTGTGTGACCCTGGGCAAGTCACTTAACCTCTGGGTACTTCAGTTTCCTCATCTGTAGAATGAAGGTGATAATACACCCCCAGAGCTATCATGAGGATACAATGAAATAAAAGTTTCCAAGTATTTTACAACCCCTCACAAGCTCGCTATAAATCCTAGCTGTTAGCCATCTCACAGGTATCCGCATCTTCCTTCCCTCAGCATGTGTTACTGCTGTTGAATTTGTTTCAGTCATGTCCAACTCTTTGTGACCCTATTTGGGGTTTTCTTGGCAAAGATACTGGAGTAGTCTGCCATTTCCTTCTTCAACTCATTTTTACAGATGAAGAAACTGAGTCAAAAAGGGTGGTCACTTTCTCAACCAGATTTGAGGCCAGATTTGGCCTCATGAAAATGAGTCTTCCTGATTCCCAGGCCACTGCTCTATCCATAGCACCACCCCTCCTTAGTGTGTGTTAGTGTCCATACCCCCAACCACCACCAGTAGCACCATTAGAATATAAGCTTCCTTAAGGGAAAAACTGATTTATTTTTGTCTTCCTACCCCAAGCGCTTAGCATGTGTTGCTTTTGTTCAGTCATTTTTCAATCATATTCAACTCTCTGTAACTTAATTTGGGATTTTCTGGGCAAAGGTACTAGAGTTGCTTGCCATTTCCTTCTCCAGCTCACTTTTACTGATAAGAAACTGAGGCCAAGAGGGTTAAGGGACTTACAAAAGGTTACACAGCTAATAAGTATCTAAGACCGGATTTGAACTCATGAAGGTAAGCCTTCCTGATTCCAGGCCACATGGAAATGCTTAATAAATATTGGTAGAATTTAATGGTTTAATAACTATATACACACATAACACATGTAGACATATATATATGTATGTATGTATGTATATATTAAGAAAATCTGAAATTTACTCACAACCTTTTGTTTCTTCTGCAGCTGCATCACCAGAAGTCCCTCCTGTGACTCTAACACCAGAGGAACTGGAAGAGCTAGAAAGGAAGAAAGAATTGAAAATAAAAATAAAGGATGAACATCTGGCAGCCCTTCAATGTGAAGGTATATAAAAATCACATCATTTTCATAGAAAACCAAGTCAACACTCACTAAACGAACAAATCACGGAGGAATCCTAAGGAGGGTTAGTTCACCTGTGTCAACAATACAACAAAACAATAGAGTGCAAAGCGAGCCCTTCTGTCCACGTGAGTCAAAGAATTCTTAGCAACTTACCTGAGCAGAAAAAAATTGACAAAGGTTTTTTTAAGGAAGAGAAGTGTAAAATGTGACAGATTTTTAAATCTACCGACAATATCAATACTCGCAGTAACATTTGTTGGCCAGTCCACTGGCATTGCATCTTTCCAAGGGACAGCTCAGGCTCCACCTGCTCTTTAGACTTGGCTGATGTTTTCTCTAAATTGAATTTTGAATTGAATTTGGTGTCACAGTCTTTCTATAACCTCAGAAGAGGATGTAGAGGTATTAGAAAGGGAGAATAGCAACTAGGAGGGTCAGTCAAGCTGTGGAACAGGTGTAATTAATAACGGAAAAGTCTGGACATTACTGAGATTCACCAACCAGAGGAGGCTGAAGGGAGGCTTAAAGAAGTGGGGTGACTTACAATGGGAATGATTTAGGTCTGCAACTAAGATAAAAAATTCCGATGAAGGATTCTTAGATATTGAAATTTAGTTCTTAGGAGTAACATTTGTAAAATTCCCCTCTCTGAAGATCAGTAAGATAGGAGAAATGGCCCTTGCAGCAGGGCTGATGAGAAATTGTTAGGTACTTTCCTTCTGATAGCTGGTTAACAGGCTGCCTCTTTCAGTTCTATGATTTTGAAATTCTGGGAACCAAATGACAAAGAAGGATTTCAGAGACATCAGAAAATAGAGCCAAAATGCCATAACCATTTACAAATCATTATAGCCAGTGGATTAGAGAGTAAAATCGTCAAAGTACAGGATTAGGGGGTGCGGAAGGGGGAGAATAGTGACCCAAATAATATTCTTGATACTCTCTGGCTTCTCCCCAATATAGACCATAAAAGTTTGAAGTAGGAAAGAATGGAAGATCCAGAAGGATTAAAGTCAGGTCCATATTTCCTTTCTACTGCCCTATCCTATCCTACAGGATTGCTATGGCTCTCTACATCCTACCCATGGCTCTTCTGTGTACCATGTGCCCCTCTCACCTTTAAAGCCTGTAAGGTGGCATCATCCACCAGGCTGCTACTGTTCCCTTAGTGAGCCTTTTGATTCTAGAAAACCTAGCAGGGGCAAAGTCACAAGAAGTTACCCAGTTGCCTCCCTGTGGTTTTAAAATAGTGAAATAATCAGGATAGTTCTTATTTCTTAGTTATAATAAGAGGAGGTGTCTCCTGCCCACCTTTTGAAATTTATAGTCACCTACATGTGGTATTTCCATCTTTGCCTCCTCACTTCAGAAGTGATTCAGAACAGAGGCAGATCATCTCATGTAATCCAGCCCAAAGAATGAAAACCATTTCTAGTTCTAATGTAAATATTTTTCTATACTTTGCTTCTGAATTAAATAAACCAGAGAGGTTCAGAAGTTAGGAAATCTGCTTCTTGTTTATCGGGACCTATGACCGTGCATTCAAATCCTTGCTGTTTGACAGGGAATTATTTGTTTCAAATGATTTTGATTCATTTGAAAATGTGTGCTCATATTATTCTAAACCATCCCTTCTTGATCTCGCTTTTTAAATACAGCACAAGCAGCCCAATTCCGACTTGAGCTGATCAAGGCAAAGGCCCTTGCTCATATGGAAGAACTCCTAGGAAGGGCGATTGATATTTACAAACTGATGGACAAGTGGCTGGGAGCCCGGTTCTTAGCAGAGATGGCAAGGTAATAAATGGCTAAAAAAAATAAGAAAGAATTCTTAGCAACTTACTTGAATGGAAAAAATAACAAAGATTATTCTTTAAGGATGAGGAGTGTAAAATGTGATAGGTTTTTAAATCTGTTGACAATATCAGTACTGTCAGTAGCCCTGGTTGGCGATTCCATTGGCATTTGATCTTTCCAAGTGACAGTCTGGGCTCCAGCTGTCATTTTTCAAACATGAAATTTTAGAGGATGCTGATGAATATGACCTTCTCATTACTCCATCAGAATTTGGGGTGGAAAGTCAGACAAGTAATCTCCTGAATTTCTGAGGATTTTATGCCATTATAAATACCAGATTAAGAATCATATATTTTGATGCTTGAAAGGGTCTTAGGGATCATCTGGCTAAATTCCCATGCTTTACAGATAAGAAAATTAAAACCCAAAGCTGAAGGCTATGCAGTGTGAAGCCGAGGAGGCATTTACAGAAATCTAACCAATTAAACTGGTTGACTTGCTTAGACAATTCCCACTGCTATTTTATAGATGGTTTTATTCTATCAATTACCTGAGGAAGTTATAGAGACTTGGTATATTAGGAGTAAGAGACTTGAGACCTAGTTTCATCTATGCTGTTAATTAGCTAGGTGACCTTGAGTTCATATTTTCCAGTCCTCAGTTGCCTCATCTGTAAAATGAAGATTTGGGGACTAGGCCATTTCAGAGGTTCCGCCTAGCACTACAGTGCTACTGATCCTTTGAAATGCAATTTTTCACAATACTCATGTGTGAAATGTCCTCAAATTCTGGAAATTTCCATCATACATGGGCTAATGAATGGTCTTCTCAAATTCAGCTACCATCATCCACAAATCAGTCAGTTTATCATTTTTCTTTTCTTAACTAGTTGCCATTTGCTGAAATTTCCACTCTAAACTCTTCAGGATACGTTTTCAGAGCTATAGACTCCAAAGCAAATGGAGCATAGCATAGCATAGCACTTTTCAGTCTATTTGCTATACCACAGCTCTAATTGAAAATTAATAACTCATCAGCCTTGAAGTCTAAATGAAGTCTAAATGGACCTTTACTGTGCACAAATGGTCATTGGTTCAGTGTGCTACATACCACTTTCAGATGATGGAGCATCCTTCTTTGTAATGTGAAAAGTTCTTTTCCATATTGTCATTCATCCAACAATTTTTTTTAATTTAGTGGCTACCAGGTGCTAGGGGCTGGGGAAAGATATGAATTTTTAGATAAAACCTGGTTTTTCTCCTTTGGGAACATATCTTCACTAATATAAAATATGGTATGAAAAGTACATTGGAGAGGTCTACACAGAGTGCTGTCTGAGGTCCAGAGAGGAAGGTCATTAGTAATAGACGGTCAGGAAGCTTCCTAGAGAAAGTAACATTTGAGATGGACTTTAAAGGCCAGATAGATGATGCAGTGCATAGTGCCAGGCCTGGATTCAGGAAGACTCATATGGCCTCAGCCACGGACTAGCTGTGTGACCCTGGGCAAGTCACTTACTCCTATTTACTTCAGTTTCCTCATCTGCAAATTGAGCTGGAGAAGGAAATGTCAAACTGCTCCAGAATCTTTGCAAGAAAACCCCCTTCCTGATAATGTCACTTCATTTTAAAAATTGGAATAATAATAATATTAGTCTTACCTCCCTTATTGTAGGTCTTACAGCTGCTGTTTACAACACATTTTTTAACAGCTGCCACCAAGTCAAATGTCTAAGTTTAATTTGCCATATTCGTATTTTCTCCATCTCTCTCTTAAGTCTAAAAATCAACCAAACAATAGATAATACCCTGATTTGTAGCATTGGCCATAAATGCTAACATTAAAAATTTAACAGTTGGTCTCAAGAGCTGGTTGGAATTGGCTCTAGTATATCTCTGGGCTTTAATGAAATCATGTGTTTAAAGAGTTTTGCAAACTTTAAAGTATACAAATGTTGGATATTGTTGTCATTTCAGAAAAAAAGCTAATAATTTTCCTTAGAAAATGAATATATTTGTGGGCCTATGTAATGTAATACATGTAATACACATGTGTATATGTATATAAATAAGCATGAAATATGTCTGTTTTACTATGTACTGAGATTTGCTTACATTCTGAAGTCTCACTCTCTATTTGGATTCTCAAAACTCAACATCTCAGACTCAGCACAGCAGCAACTTCTCTTACCCCACACTGGCCAGCTACCACCCTGATGTCCCGGCAACCATGCTGAAAAGACTTTTAGTTTAGCATTGGTCTTGGCATCACTTATTCCTACGTGGGAATCTTCCAACATGGGAAAATAGAGATCAGTACTAATGTCTAAGGAAACAAGACCATCCCAAGTTACCCCATCTTCAGCGACATAGACTATTTCATCAGTGATGCAATGAACCCCACCAACACAGAGTTTGATGCAAATGTTTGATAAGTTACAGATTTGTTGATGCAATTGTATAAGCATTGGCCTTTCACAGCAGTTAATGATGCAGGCAGATGTGAAATCCAAATGGAGTTCAAAGGGAAGACCAAAAGTTTCTATCCTCAGAAGTATCTTCTTTGGTTATTGACCAAGGTGAAAGAAATCACTGAAGCGTACCTAGGGGAGACTATTAGAAATGCTCTCATCACAGCACTAGTCTACTTCAATGATTCCTAGTGTCGAGCTACCAGAGATGATGCTGAAATTATTGCCTTTCTCCATGGACTCCAAATCATCAATATGCTCAGTGAGTCAACTTGTGCTGCTATTTATTATGGCTTGGATAAAAACATTGGTTCATCTCCACTCTTCATCTACTGCTCTATCTGATTTCAACTCCATGGAACAATACGTGTCTCCCAGATTAATCTCATCACCTCTAACCTCATCACCATGCTGCTCTAGGCTAGACTGACACCACCTCCCTGCGCCTTCTCTCCCCTCTGATTAGACAACTTTTTGCGGGGAGGGAGCAGTGTCAAACTCCTCCCAATGACCTCCTATATAGAGGACAGAAGCTGGACTTTTCAGCTTGCTCTACTCTGTATCTGCTGCTCTGCTTGGTTTTACCTCCATGGAACAAGATGCTCCCATGCCAGATAACCTCCAGTCCCATCCAACACGTGCCCTTTTCTCTTTCCTTTTGTGCTGTCTCCCCTCCTACCATTAAATTGTGAGCTCTTTGAAGGCAGGGACTGTTTTTGTTTTCATTAATTGTATCCTCATGGCTTAGCACAGTGCCTGGCACATATTAGGCACTTCAGAAATGTTTATTAGATTGGTGCCAAGAAAAATTAATTGTTATTTGACCTTGGATCACCTTTGATGTCTCCATTCTTGCCACTGAAAATGTTATCTTTGAAGGTGAGTCCACAACTGGGGGTACCCACTTGGGGGGTGGGAGGACTTTGACGACCATATGGTCAAGCTTTTAATTGCTGAGTCCAAGCAAAAGCATAAGGAGAACATCAATAAGAGCAAGAAAGCTTTGTCCACCAAGTGAACATACACAGCATGCCCTCTCTTCCTATACCCAAAACAATATTAAGACTGATTCCCCGGGGGCGGAGCCAAGATGGCAGCGTAGCAGCAGCAACACATCGCAGCTCTCACATAGCCACCCCAAAATACCCATAAAATAGGACTCTAAACCAATCCTGGAACTCCAAAACGCACACAAAGATACTTCCCACTAAAGTCAGCTCA
>CM053580.1:295802005-295847489 GCA_028627135.1 Pseudochirops cupreus | reverse complement strand
AGAATAGACTGGGGGAGGAGGGAAACACTGGGATGGCTGTTTTGGGGTGGTGGGCGGGGGAAAGACGGGGAGAAAATATGTAACTCAAAAAAAATTTTAATAAAATAAATTAAAAAAAAAAAAGACTGATTCCCTCTAAGGAAGTAGCAACTTCTCTACATCTATCCCAAGTGTCCATATTGAAGAGGTGTACCTTTTCTCTGACAAACTAAACCCTGTGTAAAAGGCCCTAAGGGAGATGCCAAAAAGATAAACCACAGATTCAGGACATCATCTTGGCAGGTGCGTCCATTAGTATCCCTCAAATTCAGAAACTGCTGCAGGACTTTTTCAATGCGAAGGAGCCCAATAAGAGAATCAGTCCTAATGAGGTTGTTGTCCATGTACCCTGGATGCCATCTTTATCTGGAGATAAATCTGAGGAGTTTCCGGACTCACTGCTTTTGGACATCATTCCTCTTTTTCTTGGTATTGAAACTACTGGTGGAATTATGACAGTTCTAATCAAATGTAATACCACCATTCCTACCCAGAAGATACAGACATTTATCATGTTCTCAGACACTCAGCCTGGTGTGTTTATTCACATTTACAAAGATGAGAGAGCAATGACAAAGGATAACAACCTGTTTGACAAGTCTGAGCTCACAGCAGTCTTCCCTGTCCTCCAAAGGTATTCTTCAGATTGAAGTTACAAATGCAAATGGCATCCGCAAAGTTTCTGCTGGGAATAAGATTGCAGGCAAGGAGAATAAGATTACCATTACCGGTGACAAATTGTAGTCTGAGCCAAGAACTTATTGATCATATGGTCCAGGAAGCTGAAAAACACAAGGCTAAAGATAAAAGCAGAGAGACAACGTGACCTCCAAGAACTCACTTGGTTCTTATGATTTTAACACAATGGCTACAGTAGAAAATGAGAAATTTCGTGGCAAAATTGGTGATGGAGATAAACATAAGATCCTTGATTAAATATAATAAAATATGCAGCCGTCTAGATAAAAACCAGACTGCTGAGAAAAAATAATTTGAGCACTAGTAGATGAATTGGAGAAGGTCTGCAACCCGATCCATACCAGAGTACAGGGGCCACGCCAGAAGGCATACCTGGTGGGTTCCCTGGTGGGGCGGAGCAGCCCCATCCAGAGATGCTTCTTCTGGACCCACAATTAAAGAGGTTGCCTAAAAATGCCAGAAGGAAGAGCATTCCACACAACTTTCCAAAAGCCGAGGGACCCAAATTTGTAGCCAAGGCAGTGGCAGTTTAAAAATAACATCTAAGCCACTGTGTAAATCTGGGCATTCTGAATACTTGAATAGGTGCAGGAGGAGGAAAATGAACAACATAGAACTTTATCAGTACTATAGACGAGTGGAAATGCAATTCTCCTTCTGGAGAATAAAAACTATTTAAAATCGGCACCATAAAAAAAATCTGAAGTCAAATTTGTCTCCTCAAATAGTTGTGTTTATTGCCTAAACTTTGGCATTTGTGTGTAGATATTTTAGGTCAAGGGTTTTGCTCTTGGTTTCTATTTTGATTTTTTTTTGTCTGTGACTTTCTGGGTGTCTCAAGAGCTATTCTTCCTGCATTGTAGCTTCTCTCTGTGTTCCTGAGCTTTATTGACTCTACATGTGTTTTTCTCACTCCCCCATTCTTTTTTAGCTTCAAGTTCTATTGATTTAGATTTTCAAGACACCAGACAAATATGTTCTAATCAACTTTTGTTCAGTGTATCCAGTCCCTAATTATGTCTATTATTCCTGTATTTTCAGCTAGAGTCTAAAAATCCATATTCACACACATACAAGCACTTGCTTGGATATAAGACTTTTATTTGGGAAATTTTCCATAAATATTTTCCCCAAAAGTCTTACTTTTTACAGATGACAGGATAGATGGTTTCCCTAAGAAATTCTAGGGATTCAACTCTTCACTTAGATTGATTTATTCTCTCCATTTCTTTTTCTTCTTTTATTGCCTCATTTGGTACTTTTGAAAACATTGTTGCATCCATTTTATTTAAGAATCTTTACAGACCTGTGAGGTAGGTAGGGAAGGTTTCATTACTCCATTTTTACAGGGGAAGAAATTGAAGAGTAGAGAAGAGGAGTGACTTCAACAGGGTGATATGGATAGGAAGTAGGGTAGAGCTAGGACTTGCTAGGGATCCTCTGACTCCTAGTCTAGTGTTATTTCCACCATAATACACTGCCTCTTAAAGATAATAAGGAATATGGAAGACAGATACAGTGCATTTCAGTTTGCAAAGTACTTTCTTCTTTATATGGATATATGTTACATGTTGACATAACTAGTAAAAACTGATATTTACGTAGAGCCTTATGGTTCACAAAACACTTTACACAAATTACCTCATTAAAAAAAGAAACTTGGAAGGTAGATACTAGAGCTATTATTATCCAGATTTTATACATGTAAAGAGAGACTCAAGAGCATTTAAGTGACTTGACCACAGTAAGTGACATGGTCAGTTGTTTTTTAGTCATGTCTAATTCTTTGTGACCAAATTTGGGGGTTTCTTGGCAAACATACTAGAGTACTTTTCCATTTCCTTCTCCAGCTCATTTTACAGATGAGGAAACTGAGGCAAACAGGGGTAAGTGACTTGCCCGGGGTCATATGGCTAGTAAGTGGCTGAGGCCAGATTTGAACTCAGGAAGAAGGTCTTCCTGACTTCAGACCCAGCACTGTGCACTACGGTGCCATCTAGCCGCCCATTAATCTCTAATAAGTACCATGCCTAGACCTAGTGGCTCTGAATCTAATTTTCTTTCCATTAAAAACCATTTTCTATCTACTCATTCCAAAAGCCACATGATTTGACTGCAGCCCTGATGATGATTTATGGAGCCATTTGGAGGCTCCACAATTGATCACCTGTGCTGTGGTCCATTTTAAAAACTGTAGCTTAGTTGGAGAAGCAGTATGTTAGAGTGGATGGAAAGCTGGTTCCAGAGCTAGGAAGGCCTGGATTCAAGTCCTGTCTCTGACACAAACTGGTTGTGAGACCCTATGAGAGTCACTTAACTTCTCAGTACCCTGGGTAGTACTTGAAGACAAAAGTTTCAGAGCAGGTGCCAATCTATATTAGTAGAGGGAGTTTCCTCACTAAGAATTTCCTAGAACCAGAGCACTCAAATGCTCTGATTACAAAACAAAACCAGAAAAACCTTAGATGACATTGACATGTGGTTATAAAAATTTACATTAGACATAGCTCTTCTTGACATCCTATGAAACTTTATAGTGTTCCTGTTTATGATCCTTACTGAATTTATCCCTTAAGGTGATTTGGTATGATTTATTATCTGAAAGAAATTCTTAGTATGCCATTTGACCAGTGCATATTTGACCAGTCTCTCTGGATATGAGATTAACTCATATGCACCTTGTTGTTTAATAAATTGTGTTTAGTATAGAGAGACATGGTGCATAATGGTTAGAGGGCCATGGGTTTGAGTCTTGTCTCTGACACATACTAGCTGTGTGACCATGAGTTATCCTTTGCCTCTCAATGCACCCCCACCAGCAGTCTAAGCTTGTGTATTACAGAAACATTACCAATGGACATTTTCCATATCAGTGGTTTCTTAAACTGATGAAATCACAAATATGTTTAAAAAAATAATATAAAAATTGTATTATCCTTTTATAAAATGCATAAATTGTAAAACTCATTATCCCCCTAAGGCATGCTTTAGTGTGCACATCAAAGTATCTTTCTTAGCTAGAAGATGCACTCTAACTTGCAGGATGTGTCTGTTGTATAAACACCTAATATTATTCTAGCATTTTTTGAGTTGAGAATTACATCCTTTGTGTATTGTTTTCATTCCGGGCAGTGTGGAAAAATTAACCGAAGTGGCTCACTACCACATCGAAACATCAACAAGGATTCAGTATGAGCTGATTTTAAGGGATGAAGACTTCTTCATCAATGGCGATGTGAAAGTCTTTCCAGATCCCCTTCCTCCCATCCGGCCTCCACCTGTGGAGAAAGAAATAAATACTTACCTCACTATCGAACAACTCAACACCCTTCGAAAAGAGTTTATGGAGATGGCACCGAAAGGTAGGGGGAAAAAATTTTTGATCCAGGCATCTCCAACGAAAGTTAAAATTTACCACCACAATAAGATAATTGTCACTTCTTTGAAGAGGCAGGTAAAGTTTGCTCTGTGGAACTGGCTGTTTATGAAGCCACGCAAGCAGGACTCAGTTCTCCCTTGTTTCAAGGGGACACTTGTATTAAACTTGTCCTTCAAGGTTGGAGAAATCAAGTTCAGTTATACCTAATATACCCTGTAGTATGAGCCCATGCAGGTGTGTACTGGGGCTCAAGAGAACTGATTGTTAGGTGCTCGGTGCAAGCATTTATGCCTCTGAAATCAGCAGAATTACAAACTGGGTCTTGATTTATTGTTATTGTTTTTAATTGTCAAGACTTAAGAAGGTGGTGGTAGAGGAAAATATGATTAATGCACACTAAACTTAAAAGTGCATCCTGCCTACATTTATTCTCCAGAGAGCTCATTGTTAAATATTTACCAGCATGCCCCTGAGTACGTATATATGCAAATATGAACACAGTCCATCCTAAGGGCACTTCAGCATCTGCATGCATCTTTGCAGCTTCAAGTGTGACTTCTTGCATCAAAAACTATTGACCAAATATGTCAGTTGTTTCAGTTGAAATATGCAGAAATACAGATCAGGAAAGGGATGGTTGTCTCCATTTTATAGATAGAAAGGCAATGGCAAAAAGAAGTTAGGCTCCAATGTTCTGGAATCTATCTGTGCTAACTCCAAGCCAGGCGGCTGCTGATTACCTTGACCTCCTTCACCCGTTTTATTTGAAGATTCAGGAATAATCTCCTTAGAAAACCATAGCTCTCTCCCAGTATGGCCAGTTAGCAAGGATGTTTCACATCTAATATGTCCATAGAAAGAGTACTACTTTTCCCTTTTCTTAGACTTCTATATAAGCCATGGAGATGAAGGGAAAGGGAATAATCCATTTACATAGGACCTACTGTGTTCTGTGGGCTGTGGTAAGCTCTTTATAAATAATAACTCATTTGAAGAGATGAGATGTTTTCTTAAAGGGATCCGCATTCTACTGTGAATTCTTCCATAGTTAATCCCCAGGAGCACCCATACCATTGGTCACCAATGTTATGCATACGGGTAATGAGAATCCTTAATTAACCCTACTGGATGGAAGCAGAGTCATCCAAGGAAACAGAAATTATTCCAGGTTTCATGAAGCTTTGCAGTGTCTCAGGCATTCAGCACTCTGAGGAAAAAGATGGCTCCATCCACTGGCCCTAATTTTTAAAAAACCTGAAAAATGAATGAATGGATAGATGGATGGATATATAGATAAATGAAAAATGAATTAAAAGATATACACACATATGTATATATATATATGAAAATATAAACATATATACGTAAAACATATATATGTTTATATATATATATATATAAATAACATATATATATATATGAAAATTCATGCGTGCACATAGTCAGATGTAACACTCCTCACCAGGGCAGGGTTCTCCTCCGTACTCCCCTTTCAAAGGCTGTATGTTGCCCTTCTGTGAATTCTTTCCCCCTTCATAGCTGATCTTTTAACCTGGTTTCAGGTGGATTAAAATGTCATACAATTAGGGGAAGAAGAATACTGTTTGTATAAAAACAAGTTTTTAGAGTGAAAACAAGAAAACAGGAATAATGCCTGACAACCAGGAAGTAACTTTTTCTTTAACATCTCTGAAAATGTACTCCAGGAGTATTTAGAGTCTAAGCAGGCAGGGAGAAGAGGGAGGGGACAAGCACTTATTAAGTACCTCCTATATGCTTTTCTGGGGACATAGGGGAGGAATGAGTGAATGAATGAATGGAGTGAGTGAGTGACTGATTGATTATTTGTTAAGCCCATTCTGTGTGCCAACCTTATGCTTAAGGCTGAGGATACAGATATTCAAAAAGAGATAGTCTCTGTTCTCAAGGAGCTCACAGTCTAATTAGGAGAGGCAATACATGAAGGTAAGGTCAGCAGCCAGGCGTGTGTAGAGTACTGAAAATCCTGAAGGTACAAGAGGAGAGAGGATGGCAAGGCAGAGATCTCCTTATAGGGCCAAGGCACCATGAAGCATGAAGGCAGAGCAGATAGTAAGACCTAGAGAATCTTAGAACATGAGGATAGAGCCTTGTTGATCCTCTATCTCATCAGAAGTGGAGTTTTGTTGAGTTTTATTGACTCCCGTCTCATCTAAGCCCTAGGGATGAAAAGAGGGGAAGAGGAAGAGGTATGCTGCTAAACATTTAACAACTAGTTCTTGGTGGGAGGGGGGGGGAATTATTAAAATTTTGTAACATTTTCTGCATTATTAACATTGTCTTTATCACCTTCTTAAGTCTAGACAATCAACAAAACAATAAATCACTCCACGATATTTAGCATTTACAGATTTCAGAGGTATAAATGCTCTCACTGAAAATTTTATACGCTTCCATGAGCCCGTCTGAACTGGTCCCAGCACACCACTGGGAATACATTGTCTACCATGGTGATACTGGCTCTTCCCACAGACTGTCTCACTTTTTCAGGTGTTCCACCCCAGAACTTGCCAGAGAAGGGGATGGGTGAGAAAGACAAAGGGGATAAGTCCTTGGCTGAGGAGGCCTTTCCCACCCCTGGATATCCAAGATATAAGAGTAGCTCATGGTCATTTAGCACTTTTCAACTCACACTGATCATGACCATGTGAGTTAGGCCAGGCAGATATTGGCCTCCCTGTTTTACAAATAAGGAAATGGAGGTACAGGGTGGTTAAGTGGTCACAGAGCCTGTAAGGTCTTGTACTGAAACCTGGATGTTCTGACTCCAAGTGTAATGTCCTTCACACTGCAATAAGATATAACTAATTTTCTGCCTTCAGACAAATTTATAATTTAATTGGGAAGAAAAGGCACATAAATGCATAAATAACTTCTAGAGAACATAAACAACTTTGAGAAGATAGATTACAAACTACACATAAGGGGTCAGGAAAACAAAACCAACTATTGATCAGTGTGGTGGGGAGGTTGGTCAGAGAAGACTTCTAAGAGGATTTGCCATATACTTAAAGGAAATGAAAGGTGTGGACTGTCAGAAAAGCAACTGAGGGCATCTGAAGGAGGAAAACAGAATAGCCAAGGAAGAAGTGAAAATAACTATGTAAGGTGCAGGGAATGATGAGGGACTGGCTTTGTATTCCTGCTGCCCCAGCAGCAGAAACTGTAGGGCAAAGGCAGGAGGAAGAAAGTGACCCCCAGGTAAGAAGAGGAACTGAGTTAAAGGAGCAAGACCGTCCTGCTGTGCCCAGCTCTCATGTTAGTCAAAAATAGAACCAAAAGGGACCACCCTCAAGGCAGCAATAGTTTTGAAGTTGCCTGGTACTCTGCACTTTCTAGGAACTGATAAGTCATGATGAAACTGAAGAAATCCATTTCTTATTGTTGCTCAATTATTACATGTTTTGGGAAATGTGAACCACATGTTTTAGTTTTATTTAAAAAAAATGTAGAGGAATAAAAAGAGTGAATGTCACTTGACCCCTTGGTCCAAGATCATGCCTGGGAACTCTCTTTCTGCTGACTGACTTCAACATTGAGGGATCAGAACGGTAAGACATAGCTCTGCTTTTGCTTCTCCAAAGCCCAAGTCATGATCTCGGGGAAGTACCTGATTTGTCCATCTCCCTCAGTGTTACAGTGGCTGTAACAGGTAGAAACCCCGAGGGATCTCACTGGCTTTCATGATATCACATGTTCACATTTTAAGTCAAGTTCTTAGTATAATTGTTTTCTTCCTATAATTTAGAAAAAGAAAAAGGAAATAATCTCTGTTTTGCGCTCCATAGAATTCCATAATTTCAAAAAGCCCGTATTAGATGAAGTGATGTTCATGTGAAAGAGGAAATATGGAATGCTAGTTTAAAACTAGTAAATTTCTCGGTTCTTGCAAAACATCTTAAAATATAGATGGGAGAAATAAGCATTTTAGTATTTCCTCATATATGCTCCTATATACATCATAATATATTAATGGTTTCTCTTTGGTTTTCTGGAAATATAATGAAATATATTCCTCTTAAAAAATGAGATTTAGTATTATTCACATGTTGTACTTTCAACAGAGCTTTTAAAGTCACATTTACAAGGAATGTTAATATAAGTAAATTATTTCTTGACATTTGTGTTCCTGTAGCATTAAATTACCTATATGCAATTTCTGAAGAAAAGGGATATTATTTGGTTAAAGTAAGTAAATGCCTAAGAATGTTTATATGAGATGGTAGGTATCTAATGCTTTAGTTACTGAAGGAATTGCTTCTGCATGTGATTTAGCCCATTTGAATACCAAAATTATTTTTTTTTAGAGACTTCATTTATGATAATGTTAGATTAAAGTTCATAGAATGATAGATTCAGAGCTAAAAAGGGACCTCAGAGGTCATTTAGACCTATTGCCTTCCCCCATTTTTTCAGTTGAAAAGAATAAGTCAGAGAGGTTAAGTGGCTTACTGCATGAAATAGGATTTGAACCCAGGTGCTCTGAATTATTCCAAACTCCTTTCAATGGTTTAAAAAAAACACTTGTCAATCTGTTATTCCAAAGGGATTTTTAAAAATTATTGGATAATTCCAAAAAGTTTTATTAGATAATAGGGTCATAGATCTAGACCTCAAAGACCATCTAGCCCAACCTCTTTATTTTACAGACAAGAAAACTGAGGCCTAGAGGGGCCAAATGAATTCTCCAAAATGACAAAAGTAGTAAATGAGTGGTAGAGTCAGGATTCAAACCCAGGTCGGCTGACTGTAGATCCAACATCCTTCGCATTCCATCACACTGCCCTTTTATGTTTTCATTGTTCATTCACTCTGGTCATGTCCTCATTTGGGTTCTCTTAGCCAAGATACTGGAATGGCTTGCCATTTCCTTCTCTAGCTCATTTTACAGATAAGGTAACTGAGGCAAGACTTGCCCAGGGTCACACAGGTAGTAAGTGTCTAAGGTCAGATTTGAACTCAGGAAGATGAGTCTTCCTGACTTCAGGCCAGTACTCTGTGTACCATGGCACCACCTAACCTCCCTTGTGACCCCTCACATGTATAACTAGAACTATAGGTAAGGCAATAATGTAGTGAGAACAAATGATAACTGGTAGAATCGTAGTGCACCAATCTGTAGGACTGGAGAAGGCCTCCTGCACATTGTATGGATCTTCAGTAAAGGATGTATACAGACCACAGACAAGTCACACAGGATATACTTCTTCCCACTTTCATATGCTATGCATATGAGTATCTGAAATGACTTGTGAACATCTTATTATATTTGTGTTGTTATCAACACCTAAGAAAGTCCCAGAAATTTAGACATTTGAGAACTTATCAATCAACTCCTCCAGCAACTTCCCCATAAGCCATCTCCCCTGTCCCTCTTTCCTATACCCCCCTTCATGCCCTTTCAGGAATTTGGGAGGGAAATAATACGACACTCACTCTTGCCCCTGATCTCCCCTCACTAAACCATGATTTCCACTTTTTTGCTTTGCTCTTCAGATGTTATTGTGAAACTACTCATTATATTTCATTTCAATTTTTCTCCCATAAAAATGAATTTAGGGTGTCAGAGTGACAAATGTAGTATATCTAAAGCAATGCTCCCTTGGACTATATCAAAGAAGATAGAAACATATTTCTGCATTGTTGAATTTTATCTCAGGGTTAATTCCTTGGAGTTGCCATTTCAGGGCTGATTGCCTTCATATTGTCACCAACCAATATCACTGCTCCCTAGTGAAAGATGAAATGAGGATGATATCAGTTTGTTCTCCTGGTGCTTTCTGTTCTGGCCTGCCAGACACTGATTCTCCCACGACCATTATTACCCTGATCGCCACCATCTTTTAGTCAGGGCTCAAGTAATTTAACTCCACTTAAAGGCTCGCAGAGAAAATTGTAAGCTGAAAATAAATTTAATAACTCTAAGAGATCTTGGAGTGAGGGCCATTGTGAGCTAAGTAGAACCAAATCGATTAATTCCCAGAAACTTAATCTCTCAAGTGTCTGAAAATGATACCAAAAGAGACGACAGACCAGTGCCATAAAAGTACACATCAAAACCTGTGATCCAATCATTTCATGCAGCCTAGACAAAGCAGCCTTTTTGGAACGGTCCCACAGTTCATGGTGAACAGCATTGCAATGGGCTGCTTTGAGAGCCTAATATATCAAGCACACAAGCATTGAAAGACTAGCGTAAGGAGCACGATAGTGCATCCTGAGCATAGCAGCGTCTTGTCTCCAGACATGAAGTGCTAAGTGTGTCATGTAGGTTAACTCTGAGAGAATAAAAGTGTCACCTGAAAAAGCCAGAACTCTGCCATCTGTTTTTTCACTCAAGTGAAAATTCTCCCCAACTTATTGAGGAGGTTTGTGTGGTTTCCATGCAGGAATCTGGATCTTTGGGGGAAAGAACATAACTTCAACCTCTGGTATCTGAGCCCACGAAGCATCTCAGACAATGTGTGCTCCCTGAACACCCCCAAGGTCTAGAAACCACTGGCCCAGACCAAGAAAACATAGAAAAGAGAAGAGCTCAGATGTGGTCAAGGCTATAGTTGTCACTAATCTTGTGACATTGAGTCATTGATTTATTCTATACCTAAGAACACAAGTGGCTTACAGTACATCACTAAGAACTTTGTTAGTTACAATAAAGGTCCACTTCAAGAAGCTCCCCATCTACATATGCAATGCGGTGGACCTGGGTTTGAATTCTGCCTCTGATGATAATCATTTAATCTCCCTGGGTCTCTGTAAAATGAGCAGTTTGGACTATCTGTTTCCTTTTTAGGTCACTTGAAAATAGTGAAGTATTTAGCTTGGAGAACCTAGTGACTTCACTAGCAGAAAAGCTTAGCTTCTGGCAGTAGTAGATGATCTATATTTTATCCAGATCAAAGTCCTAACATGGTCCTAGAACCCCATCTTAAGCAATCTCTGGTCTCAGTTATTCTATTAGCAATAGAGACCAAGTTTTATTGTTGCAGCTATTAGCTGTCTATGGGTTGACCATTTGGTTTTCAGCTTCAGTTGACACTGAGATGTCACAGTAAGTTGTGAAAGAGATAGCTATAGGAAAATTCTCTTTGGGTGCCTTGGGGAGTTTTGAAATAGTAGGGATACACTCCTATATGTAGGAGCATTCTAGGGCATATCTATCTAGGGCAGTGGTTCTCAACCTGTGGGTTATGTTCAATTTGTAACAATGAAAATACATCCTGCATATCAGATGGATTCCTAACAGTAGCAAAATTACAGTTATGAAGTAGCAACGAAAATAATTTTATGGTTGGGGGTCACTACAACATGAGGAACTGTATTAAAGGGTCGCGGCCTTAGGAAGGTTGAGAACCGCTGCTCTAGGGGGAAGCTGATAAGAGACAAAATGGGCATCAATCTGAGTCTAGTAAATAAGAGATTTGTTCAGTCAGTATTTAGATAGGTATAGTATTTTCATACGCATTCGGTTATTGTTTAGACCAGAGGCATCAAAACACAATAGTCTCAAGTCACCTGAACCAAATTAAAATATTAAGGAGACATATTTAATAAAATGAATGAAAATACAATAGGACACAAATAATGTTAACAGGGGTTTTCTAAGGCAATAAGAAATCCACAGGGATCCTTCTGTATGATTTGGTGACCCATTTCTATTTGAGTCTAACAACACTGGTTTTAGACCATGTGTCAAAACCAGAGTTACAGAGTGGTCTTTTTCTATCACCAACACTTTTTCCTGATGAATAATGTTACTCCCTCCCCAAACCATATTGAAAAATCATGTTTTAAAAATCACTCTGGAATGACCTCCCCAAAAACAATGGTGCCAGTCCCTCAATACTTCATTGGTTGTTTTAGGGGTAATTATGACACTGTGAACCCTTCCACCTTTAATCCTTGGGAACAACCACACTATTGGTCACCAATCTGGCAATAATAATAATAACAACAACAACATGACATAATTAGCCATGGATAATCACCTTTTGAGAAATGGGACAACTCACTGATGTCCATTATCTATACCAACTATGCATCACCAATTATGCATTTGTTTGTTCCCTTTCCATTTATAGAAAAAAATGATGTGAGGAAATTATATTGAGAAGAATAATGGGGACTAGGAAAAGGATCTTTTTAAACAAATCTCTCAGAATTTTAGAGATAAAAAGGACCTAGGGGATCATTTTGTCTAGCCTCCTCATTTAACAGAGGAGGGAACAGAGACACAGAGAAGTTAAGAGGTTTGTCCATGGCCATGGTGTCAATGAGTAGCCAAAGCCAAGAGAAGTCAAGGTTCTTGAATCGTAAACAATTGTTTTTCCCGCTACATCAGGCTTTTTCCTTTAGGATCAACTGCTTCTCATATGATTTCATATATTTCAGATATTTATGTATGTGTAGTATTGAAATTTTCATATTGTGACTTCTTTCATTTACTGTCTATCAACCAGCACTTTTGGAGACATTGGTTTTAAATGCTCCCTACTTTCTCCAAACATGGAGTAACTAAAGAGAAGCAGGGAGAAGCGGTGGAGATGCATCCTAGAGGGGGAACTGGGAGATCCCATTGCCTTCTCTCACCTAAGTATTTCTTGGGCTTTGGGTTCTGTCACCTTTAAAAGATAAAGTGACAACAATAATACACATTTGTAGGAAGCACTTTAGTTCAACAAACATGTATCCAGTATCAGCTCTATACAAGATATCCTGCTAAGTACTGAGGACACAGATTAAAACAGCAACAGCAGCAGTAAAATCTCTGTGCTTATTCAGGATCTTATAATCTGCTTGGAAGTAGGGAGTGGGGAGGAGGAGCAGAGACCACATGTGTATGAAAGTAAGCATGCTGTAAGGAGCAAAGAAGACAAAGTATTCTAACAAAACTAGAGAAGGAAGAACACACTAGTGTGCAGGGGAAATAGCTGAATTTGGAGTCAGAAGACCATGAGTTGAGCACCAGCTCTTCTGCTTACTCTCAACTCGGGCACCACATTTAACCCCTCAGGTTCTCAATTTCATTATCTATAAAAAGAAAGGATTAGATGCCCTAATCTCTAAATTTTCTTTGACTTCTACATATTAAGTCCCATACTTTAGCCTTAATAATTACTTCAGTTACACTGTCTGAAGCTTGCAGAAATCAATAGAGGGGAAAAAAGATTTTTTTTCCTTAGAAAAAATAAGAGGAGTAAAACAAAAGAGAACAATTCATTTCTCAGTAGTAGAAACCTTTAAAATGTACTAAGGAACAGCTGGATGACTCAGTAGATAGAGCAATGACCTTGAAGTCAGGAGGACCTTAGTTCAAATCATATCTCAGACACTCACTAGCTATGTTACCCTGGGCAAGTCACTTAACCCTGATTCCCTCCAAATAATAAAATAAAATGTATTAAGTGCTTACTATGTATTTAGCATCCTACAAATTATACAAGACACAATTTAGTATAAGACAAGGTACTTAGTAATAAGGACTTTTAAACTTAATTGGGGAAAACATGACATTGAAAAAGGATCTTCAGTATTTCAAGGTTCTAGAGTTTTTCTTCCCTCCAACAGATTTCAAACCCTCTCAGACTCTTACTTGACAATTTTCATGAGTTCCATTGGCCAAAATGATCCATCCTTAGGAAGAAACTCTTCAATGTTGGCTAAATCTTTGGGGTCTTGGGACAAAAACAAGCAGGACTTCACTGTGCTCATACTCAGATCTCTTGCAGCTTTGTACAGGACATTCCTGAGCTTGTGCTCTGCTCCTATAGGCTTTACGAATCCAGGATAACCTCCATGCATGATGAAGCAGCCTGCAGAGGAGGACCATTGTAGAGGATGGCATATGTATCAGCATTATATGTGTGGATGTGTGTTTGTGTTGATATATAATGGGGTAATCAGCCATACAGTACAAGTATAAAACAAGATACAATAAAATATTCAGTAGAGATAATTGTTCTGAGTATTTAGGAAAGGGGTCTGGAGTCATAAGCTTCATGGAGACTACGTTACTTGCCCTAGGCCTTGAATTATGGATTACCTTTGGATAGAAAGGGAGAAGGGCAAAGAGCATTCCTGGCAGACAGGACATTATGGTCAAATGGACAAAGGTAGGGATAATTATGGGGCATGTTAAGGGGAGAGCCAGGGGAGGGTACAAATGACTCAAATGAGTCAAAAAATATTTTCAAAAACAAAGAAAATTAAAAGGCTATATTTTCCCAGTGAAATAGATACAACCACAAAATCAAACGTGATTGAAAAATCTTTTGTCCATTTGTTTCTCCAGCTTCTACACATTAACCCCTTAATTACAGGAATCTTGAATTATCTGTCTTCATGTGTACATTGGGCCAAATGAGACATCTGGTCAGATTTTTTTTTCCTTTACTAGATTCTCTTCTTTAGTAAGGTAGAGAAATTAAAAGAGTGCATTAAATAGTTCCAGCATATAAGGTACATCTCCATAAAATCATCTCCCTTCCATACATCTTCAATTGAAATTAATAACATTGTCTTGGTCCCCTAGTCCTAAAATCTTGTCATCTTTGACTCTGCTATGTCCCTTGCCCTCTACATAGAGTCACCGAGTTTTGTTCTCTTTTCTTTCATGATGTTGGTTGCATCTATTCCTTCCCTTCCATTCCTATCATTACTTCTCTAGTCTAGTCTCTGAGTTCTTCCTGCCTCCATTTTCTGCCCTCTCCTTTCCATCGTGGATGTCCCAATCAAATTGATCATATTCCCTTGCTTAAAAACTTCAGTGGTTCCTATAAGATAAATTTCAAATTCCTTAGCCTGGCATTCAAGGCTTTCCATGGCCTAGCACTAGCCTGTTTTTCAGCCACCTCCTACATCTTGGCTGTACAAACCCACCTTTAGCCGAATTCACCATCTTCAGAACGTGGCTTGTACTTTCCTACCTTCAAGTCTTTGCTTATGTTCCCCACTGCCTGGAATGCTTTCTCCCATCCTTTCCACTTATCCAAAATGTATCCTTCCTTCAAGGCTCAACTTAAACCCCACATCATCCCTAAACATTTTACCATGAAGTTCTCTTTCTTGGCCCTAAATTCCTGTAGCACAGGTATATGGATCTTTTTAGAGTCTTTGGAACTGGGGAGAAACTGGCTGACTGACTTAATTTTTAAAAAAAGGTAAATATTAAAGTAAAGGAAAAATGTAAAGTAAAAGGTTTAAGAACTAACTTGTGGCATCATTGTAGAGAAAGCATCCTGGAAGTGGAGATTATATATGCTTTATTGTTAATTTGCTTTTTGATACTGTAGCCAAAACACCATGGAGGTATTTTAAAAAAGGAGGCTCTTCAGATGATACTAGAAGATATGCTGAGGAAAAGAAAAGGCTGAAAAATCTTGACTATTACCTACCTAAGCGGAATAACCAATTTTTGAAAATTTGGCTAAAAAGATACCCATGGCTGGTGTATGATGACAGATCAGACCTAATGTTCTGTGGCTTATGTCGCAAACATGGGGTAAGCTCAGGAGGAAACCAAGTTAGTTTTTTTTATGGCACCAACAACTTCAGGACTGAATTTCTCCATGCACATGACAACAGTGAGGCTCATGCCAAGGCTTCCCTAGTGGAAACAACTGGTGTTTCCACCCTGACTGATGCTGCCAAAGAGCAGGTGATGAAGAATAGGAACAAAGTAATCCTGGGAAGAATAGAAAACCTCTTTAGGTCATGCCATGCTATTGCCAAGACTGGGCGTCCCCTCAAAGACTTTGTCTGGATGTGCAAACTTGATGATATGAAAGGTGTAGACGTCGGCCCAGTATTCAGAACTGACAAGTCAGCCAGGACTTTTGTATACTTCATTGCTGAAGTAGAACGCAGATCACTGAGAGAGAAACTAGAAAAATGTAAGTTCTTCTCACTCATCAGTGACAGTGGCACTGACGGCTTCATAGAGGACACCAAAGTTGTTTATGTACAGTTTGCATATGAAGGCAAAGTCCACTGTCAGATTGTTGGAGTGCAGACTGTGGACAGGATTGATCCTGTTGCAATAAAAAATGCCATTGAGAAAACACTTGAGATAAACCTTCAACTAAATCTGTCTAGCAAAGACTGGTCCAAAAAACTAGTCGGGTTTGGGAGCAATGGCACAGCTGTCATGGTAGGAGAGAACAATGGTGTGGCCAGGCTTTTGAAAGAAATCCAGCCGTGTGTGCAAACAGTCCACTGTTTCGCACACCGGCTTGAACTAGCTTACCAAGAAGCATTGCAGAGTATCCAACTGTACAATACTGTCATTGATCTTCTCCAGAATGTGTATTATTTTTACCATGATTCACCCTCAAATAAAAAAGCTCTAATAGCCACCTTTGGAGACCTTAAAATCCACCCTGTGATTCCTTCTCGAGTCGCCAGCAGCAGATGGCTCCCTCGTTTACAGACAGCTCTCCAAGTCTTTCTCAAGGGATATTCTGCAATTGTCAAGCAACTGAGAACAGTAAGTACTTTTCAGATCTCTTATTTACCTTTCTTCAAACACACACACACATACACACACACACACACACACACACAGGGACACACACACACATACACGCACACAAACATACCCCAAACCTCTTTCATTAAGCATTTTGATACCATTTTGAAAGAAGGGAGCTCTCATTTTATTTCCTTGCTCTGCTATAGATACCTGAAGGCAGAAGTACCTCGGATTCTCAGAAAGCTACAGAGCTCCTACAATTCCTGCTCCAAGCTGAGGTTGTCAGATTTGCTCATTTCCTGCTGGATGTAATCAATGTCCTCATCATTTTGTCTCGAGTCAATCAGGACAGAAATTCATCAATAGGAGATGTATTTGCAACCTTACAATCAACACTAGGAACACTCAGCATGTATAAAAGAAGGTAGGGTGTCTTAGGTGATTGGTGAGTTAGAGCATGCCCAAAAAGTTTGCTTTAGAAAATTATTCCCCCCTTATTTTATTTTGTAACGTCTTTTAGACCAGGTCCAAAGGAACGTGTGGCTGAGTCTGCCACACACTTCCATGGTAACCAACTTACAGGAAATGGGAACATCTCTGGAGTGCGGAACATAGTCTTAACAAACCTCACAAAGCACCTTCATGATTGTTTCAGTGATGCTAGCCATGATGTGGTGAGGGCAACCACTATTGGAAGTTTCAAGTTATGGCCAGGAAAGATGGATCAAGGTAAAATACATACACCAGCCCAGTATCCAGTATACTTGTTGCTCTGTGCGTTCTGAAATCTCTGTGGATAATTTCTTTTTCTCCTACATAATTTTTTCTGATACCCATCTATAGAGTTTGGTGAAAAAGAGATATCAATTCTTACAAAGCATTATGAACCTGTGTTGGAAGGTGCCAATGTGAAAATTGATGAAGTGGAAACAGAATGGAGCATGATGAAATTGGAGATTTATAACCGGTAAGAAGGAAAGCTGAGAACACTCAATTATGATAAACTAATGTTGATGCTTTTGAAGTGTTCATAGATCTTTGTATATGCATATAACTGGAATCCACTAATTCTTGACACATTTAATTGTCTCTCATAGATTTCAGAATATCCGAAAGTTAACGTGGGATTTTGTGAATTCCATCTACTCAATCAAGTATCCCAATATATTGACCCTCGTAGATCTGGTGTTGACACTCCCCGCAAGTTCAGCGGAGGCAGAACGTGGCTTCAGTCAGATGAAACTAACCAAGTCACAAATGCATTTTAAAATAAAGCCTGAGAGCATGACAGACCTTCTAATAATTCAGCTGAATTCTCCAGATATCAACAAGTTTGACCCCAAGAAAGCCATCCATCTGTGGAACACCTCTTGGCAGAGAAGTACACCCCCACCAATTGACCATACGATAACTAAGTCAGATTGCTCCTCAAGTTCAGATAGCCTTTATGAAAGTGATTAACGTTGTGAG
Source organism: Pseudochirops cupreus (assembly GCA_028627135.1). Lineage (NCBI taxonomy): Eukaryota > Metazoa > Chordata > Mammalia > Diprotodontia > Pseudocheiridae > Pseudochirops > Pseudochirops cupreus. The sequence goes on along the minus strand of CM053580.1, from coordinate 295,829,394 downwards.
GAAAAAAATTAGGGCTTCATATTTTTCACATAGAGTATAGAGCTCTTCTTACAATGATTATAAAATTTCCCCTTACTGGAATTTAAAAGCAAATAACCAACTAAATTTCATCTAGAAGAAATGGTGTCCAGATCTACTTACGTACCTTCCAACTATGAAGGGAATGTCTCTGAAGATGCTTTTTGCTGAACTCTCTTGGGTTTTGTTGGACTTGGAGTCAGGCTCTCTGAGTTTGAATTCTGCTCTGGACTCTTGCTGGTCCTGTTACCAGAGCCTCCGTTTCCTCATCTGTAAGAGGAAGATAATAGTGTGTGTATTGCCTACCTCACAGAGTTGTGAGAAAAGTGCTTTTGTAAACTTTGAAGCTCAGTACACACATGGGTTCTTATAATAATTCTTTGGAAGTCCTAGCACCTTGGCTGTGGAATGGCTATATTTTAGTACAGGGGAAAGAGTACTGTACATGGAGAGAGAAAAGACCTGGGTTCGAATCCTATCTCTGTTACCTACCACTTGCGTAACTATAGGCAAACCACTAAAACTCTCTGGACTTCAAAACCCAGTTGGGCTTTATTTTTCTCTTCTGTAAAATGAGTGAGTTGGTGAACTAGATGATCTCCATGGGCCTTGCCAACACCAAATCTTCTAATGTTTCTCGTCAGGAACTATGACAACCAGGGACCAGCACAGACAGGACTGAGCATCTTATTCACAAAGATACTACAGAGTCACAGCAAAGCTTGCATTAAGGAAAAATTCTAAACAAACATGAATTAAGCACTTAGCTCCCTGGACCTGATTGTCAGAGAGTTTCTATTACAGCCATGTGTCAAATTCAAAGCACATCTTGGGTTTCCACTACATTCATGGAAATCTTGTCACTGTATACTCCATGACATGAATTGTACTTTTTGAGCTCCCTGGAGGGAAAACATATGTAAAAACTTTAAATATTATTTTAATATAATGTTTGCATAACAGCCAATGAGATAAACTCAAAAAACGTGTGAGTTAAACACTTAAAATGTTAAACACTTACAAGATCTAATTTGCTCTTAAATTTCTTGTAATCTTCAAAGTGATAACAGCTTTTCTGCCTCCATTTTCATTTATTTTGATTGATCTTAATGAGTTGATGAGTTGTATCTTTCTAAGTCATTTGGGGTCTAATGCAGTATTACTGAGTTCACTTACCAGAGGTTCTTAACCTGAGATCTGTGAACTTTTAAAAATATATATTGATAACCTAATTTCAATATATTTAGTTTCCTTTGTAATATTGGGTATTTTGTTTTATGCACTTAAAAACACTCTTCTAAAAAAAGATCTATGGGCTACACCCAATAGGCAAAGGAAACAATGGCTTATTCACATATCTGTGTAGAGATGTTGGTAACACCTTTGTATCACTCACTACCCTGAACTGTTCAAAAGATAATTCACTACTGAATGATTTCCTGAATAGCCACTTCACATCAGAGGAAGAGAGGTTCATCTTTTTCCACCCAAGAAATTATCTACCATATTTCAAATTGAACATTTAGTCTGAACTCCTAAAATTTAAAGGAGTTATTTCATTTTGCCAAAAAAAAATAGCAAGAAGTAACAAAGCTCATGCAGGATTTAAGAAATTGAAACATCTTGATCATTTTTTTTTAAATTCAAGATATAGCATCTCTGTTTCATTCTTTTCATTTCTAAACCGAGAACAACTATGTGCTTTGGACCTAGAAAGACCCCTGAACATCCATAGGATCCCCTCCTGGCTACAGAAGGTATTCTGCAATGTAGCATCATCTATTTTCTGTTGGAATAGATTGAACTCTTATTTTTATTTATTTTCAATGCATGTGCATGAAGTTTAAAACAAGAATCCGCGCTTAAGGATAGTAATTTCAGGTGGGGGTGGGACTAGTGGTAAATCAAGTCAACATACATAACTTTAGGATGGTTAAAAAAATGGGCATGCTTTTCTCTCATGAGGTACTTGGAAATGTTTAGCCAGTAAATTTCTGAATCAAGTATATACTTTCATTCTAATAATTTAACAATGAGATAAATTTTCTCATCTTTGGAAAGCAAGTATATTCGCATTCTTGGGGTTGGGTGAGGTCAAAGTGTCTAATTAGAACACAGTGGTAATTTACATGCATGTAAGACACTCTTAACCCATACCTACCAAAAAAGCTGAACTCAAGTACTTTTTCCAGCAATGGAAAAATCAAACAGGGCATATTGAACATGGGAATGGATTGTTAATACATGAAAAACGGGATGGGAGCGAATTCTTATTTTATAAAATATAAGTATTTTTCACTTTAAGAGAACAATTACAGAGGGAATTTTTTATCTCTTGTCTCAGAGATTACATATGTCAAACATACATTAATCATCCATATAAGTAGTTCTTTTATTGTAGGGGGGAAAATAGATCCATGCAATACAATAAAGTGGTTTTGTTTTTTTTTTCCTTCTCTAGGTTATTTGGGAAATAAAAATTTTACTGACATTTTGTATGACTTGGTGACTTTGAACCTTGGAACAAACTACCTTCCTGAGGCTTGGCTACACCTCATTCTGCCTGAAGTAGGTTCAGTTGTGTTTGGTATACTGTCATTCTCTGAGTTTGAGAACATTAGGTCTCTGTCTTCTTTTGTAAGTGAATTACTACTTCTCAAGTAGGTAGTCTTGGACTAAAACTTCATATGTTCCTGAAGTAACTCTTTTACTCTACAAAGAACTCTGAAAGACTGCCTGGTATATAGTGAATTAAGTACACCACTGAGAATGAAGAAGACCTCGCTTCCAGTTTAGCCTTTGACATTCACTAGCTGCATGACAATGAGCAAGTCATTTAACCTACTTTGAGGCTAAATTTCTTCACTGGTAAAATGTAGATAATATCTGTAAATATCTATCTCAAAGGGTTGTTTCGAGACCCAACTGAGATGATGTACTTAAAGGACTTGGCAAACTTTAAAGTCTATACTAGAGATAGGAAATCTGAGGCCTCGAGGCCACATGTGGCCCTCTAGGTCCTCAAGTGCAACTCTTTGCCTGAATCCAAATTTCACAGAACAAATCCCCTTACTAAAAGGACTTCTTCTAGAAAACTTGAACTCAGTCAAAAGGTTGCACCCAAGGACTTAAAAGGCCATGTGTGACCTCAAGACCCACCCCGGTCTATACAAAGGTCAGTTATCTTCCATTATTCCGTACTAAATCCTCATATATTTCGAGTTCCCATTTATTCATTTATCGAACCTTTTGGAGAATGCTCAATTTATAGAAGGAACTGTGTTGGAAACTGTGGGAAATACAAAGATTAATGATATAGAACCCCTAAACTCAGAGGACTTACACAGTCTTATATGGTATATAGGACAAATATACAATTAACCTTAATACAGAGTAGAATATGAAAAAACAGAAGAAAAGTACATGGCGTTATATAAGTGATGGGAGAGGTCACTTCTACCAGGGGAAATTGAGGAAAGGTTTCATGAAGAAATTGATATGATTGGTGCGAAAAACATATCTATCATTAAACAAATGTCTAGTCACACGTCCCTATACTGATAGAATCTTAGTTGTTCAGCCCTATCCTAGTAACAGTAGAGACTGGGTGGAGGCCAAGTCTGGGCTTAGGCACATGTGTGACCATGCCACCCATTCCCCTTCTTAAGAAGCCACAGAGGCTCCCTGTTGCCTCTGAGATAAGAAGCAAAAATCTTTATTTGAGGATTTTGAAAGCCCTTCACAACATGACTCTGAACTTTTCAAACTGATTTCCCATTCCTCCCCGTCACGTATTCCATGTTCATGCCAAACTGGTCTATTTGATGTTCATAGGTACATGTAAGAGGTTTATTACAAGAAAAATGAACATGAATATGGAACCCAACATGCATAGCCATGCAGAAGTTTGCATTTTCATAACAGTAGGACGAGGGAAGAAGGAGACACCAGAAATCTTCACCTAAAAGGGCGTGATATGTGAGGGGGAAAGGTGCAGTAAAGGTGGGAAAAGGAAAAAAAAAGCCCTCCTGAAGGGGAGGAGCAAGGTGGTACAAAAAGCAGCATTCTTTTCCCTTGCGAACGAGTGGATAGAAGGGTGTGCTTATCTACAAGGGTCCGCAGCTGCACAAGTGGTTTCTCAGCCTCATGCAGCCTGTCACCTATCTTGACTCCCAAAGACACACAGTCCAGCTTGGGATGCAAACAACACATTAGATTTGCTCAGTTGGGGGGCTTTGTCTTTGACACAGTCAGGGCCTTCTGCATACTATGGGTCCAGTGTTTCTGGAAAATAGTTCAAGGGACCCCTTAACATTCCTCAGCATTGTATGGGACTGTCCACTTCCAGCCTCCATGCTTTGAACAGACTTCCCATGCAAAGGATGAGGTAGCAGTGCCTAATTACCAAAAGTGCTCATTTAGATGTTTCTTTGTTTCCATGTCTTAGCATTTCTAGCTCCTTTTCCAAGGTGAGTTCAGGTACCTCCTACTCAAGGTCCTTCCTCTTTTCCCTCATTTTTTTTCTTTCCCCCCCAAAAAAAAATTACTTTGTACATACTTTGTGTTTTCATTTCTGTGTACATGGAATATCTCTCTCTCCCCCACCTCCACTAGACTATGAGCTCTTTTAGGGCTAGAATTGTTGATTTCTGCCTCTGTATTCCCAGTGTTGAATTAAATCAAAGAAAGGAAGAGAAACACTTCTTCCCCGAGACAGGAAAGAAAGAGATTTTGAATTGTGGAGGAACCGCTAAACAAACTCATATTAGGTAGCCTACCTCTTCTCAGTAAAGTAGGCAATGAGATCATCTGTAGATAATGAGGGCAGCACAGTTGGATTTGAGAACTTGAGAATGAAAATAATTAGAATAATTTCTCCAGGAAAGAGGCAACTAACTGGTTCAATGGAGAGAGTAGTGAGTCTGGAGTCAGAAACACTTGAATTCAAATCCAACAGATACTTACTAATTTTGTGACCCTGAGCAAGTCACTTAACTGCCACCTGCCTCAGTTTCCTCAGCTGTAAAATAGAGATAATATTAGCAGTTTCCTCACAAGCTTGTTATGAGGATCAAATAAGATTATAAAGTGCTTAGCACATAGTAGGCAATAAATAAATGCTTATTCCTTCCCTCCCCTAGGAAAATCAATAGGGGAAAAACTAAATATTTATAAAAGGATTGCTGAGCAGCCACTGAGGGACCAGCTTAGATTAGACAGCAATTTTCCAGTCCTGGAAAAGCGAATGGTAAAAATGTATGGTAGGGCTGGCCATTGGAAAAGTGGGAAGAATGTAAGAAGTTCAGGTAAAAAGGAGGAGAAAGTGTATTCAAATATACTAATAAGAAGAAATCAAAGGGGCAGCTAGGTGGCGCAGTGAATAGAGCACTGGCGCTGGAGTCAAGAGGACCTGAGTTCAAATCCCACCTCAGACACTTGACATTAGCCATATGACCTTCAACAAGTCACTTAACCCCAATTTCCCTGCTTTCCCCCTTCAAAAAACGGAGGAGGAGGAGGAGGAGAAGAAGAAGAAGGAGAAGAAGAAGAAGAAGAAGAAGAAGAAGAAGAAGAAGAAGAAATCAAGGAATTGAAGGGTTAACACAGCAGATAGTTTTTTTTTAATTTATTTATTTTTCATTTTTAACATTCACTTCCATAAGATTTTGAGTTCCAAATTTTCTTCCCCTCCTTGCACCCACCCCAAGAAAGCATGCAGTATGATATAGGCCCTACATATACATTCATATTAAACACATTTTCACATTAGTCATGTTGTAAAGAAGAATTCCAACCAAAAGGAAGAACCATGCAACAGAAGAAACAAAAAAAAGAGAGCAAATAGTAGGCTTCCATCTGTATTCAGACTCAATATTTATTTCTCTGGATATGGATGGCATTTTCCATCATGAGTCGTTTGGAGTTGTCTTTCGTCCTTGCATTGCTGAGAAGAGCTAAGTCTACCAAAGTCAGTCATCACACAATGTGGCTGTTACCGCATACAGTGTTCTCCTGGTTCTGCTCATTTCACTCAGCATCAGTTCATATAAGTCTTTCCAGGTTTTTCTGAAGTCTGCCTGCTCATCATTTCTTATAGCACAATATCCATCACTTTCATATACCCAAGCTTGTTCAGGCATTCTCCAACTGATGAGCATCTCCTCTATTTCCAATTCTTGGCCACAACAAAAAGAGATAGCAGATGGCTTTTTATGGAAGACCAATAGAAGCTGAAATTAATAATAACAAAAGCTTTTACAGAGCGCTTTAAGATTTGCAAAGGGTTTTATTTACATTCTTTCATTTGATTCCCAGGAATGATTTTTTATTCATGGAAAATAAAACCTAAAAACTATCCATTATGTCTAAATGTATATATAACACTAAGGACATGTACAATTTCACACAGTGGAGCTCTGGGTCTTGAGTCAAAGGATCAGTGTTTAAATCTTAACTATGCTGCTTCTGTGACATTGTGCAATTCATTTAACCTTTATCTCAATTTACTCATTTGTAAAGTTCGGAATTAGGACTAGATGACCCACCAGTTTTAAATATGTGATCTCTTGAATTTTTATATTTGACATTTATAATTCTCCAGGAATAGACCCTGACTCATAAGAGCTGTGTAGTTCACAAGTCAACATTTAATTGAACAAATTTTTTAAAAAGAGATAAGCTAAGCTTAAGCTCAGACTTCCAGGACATCAAAACAGTCACTGTCAATACTATAGGACTGAACAAATGAGATTATATTGGCTCTGTGCCATATAACTAGATACTTTTCCAATGATAGTTGAGGAGGATATAAGCCATTCTTACCTTCCAGGGTAATGAATTCCTCCCCCCTCAAAAAATAGCAAGAGATGGTTCCTTTCTCCCTGGACACTGCCTGCCCTGTAGACCTGCAGCTACTCTCCTGCCACTCTTGCATTGGAAAGACAAAATGCTCACTGAATTTGCATGGAAGACCTGCAAAGTAACAAACAAATCCATTACAAAAAGCAAAACATCAGTGCTTTACACAGGCTCCATCACATGGGCACAGAATTGACATTGTGCAATTTAGGACAGTCTGTGTTCTCTATCATAAAAATCTTAGTCACTCAGATTGGAACTTCTTGGCATGAAAAATGATGTTAACAAATATTTCAAGAGATCATGTCACTGATGGACTATAGAATAATATAGCCGATATTAATATAAATAATATAAAATAAAAATAAATTAATATAAAATATAATGATGTTTTCTCTCTTTTCTTACAGTTACAAGAGCTAACATCTTTATTAACAGTGGATTCAGAATTTGTTGACTGGCGCAAATTTTTATTAGTTGTTTCACAACCTTGGCCACTCCCATCAGAGGAAGAGCTTCTTGAAACACTGAAAAGATTTAAGGCAATTGATGAAGCTGGAAAGGGCACGGTTACCCTGGAGCAGTATCAACAGGTTCCTTATGCTCTTAATATATAGATATAGATATACATACATATATATTTTTTCATTGAGTGACAGTCTGACATAGTGGATAGAGGACTAGATTTAAAGTTATATAAATTTGGTTCAAATCATGCCTCTAACATGTATTTGTTACATGATCCTGGGCAAATCATTTAACCACTCAGTTTCTTGGTCAAGTCAACAAACATTTATTAAGGGGCAGCTAGGTGGTAAAGTGGATAGAGCACCAGCCCTAGAGTCAGGAGGAAATGAGTTTAAATGTGCCCTTAGATGTGTGACCCTGGGTAAATCATTTAATCCCAATTGCCTCTCTCCCCCCCCAAAAAAGCATTTATTAAACCCTCACTATATGCCAGACAGCTAGGTGGTTCAGTGGATAGAGTGCTGGACCTGAAGTCAGGTAGACCTGAGTTCAAATCCAACCACTGACACTAACTAGTTGGGTGACCCTGGGCAAGTCATTTAATCCCTGTTTGGCTTAATCCATCTTTGCCCAGAAAACCTCACAGACAGTTTTGGTATGCCATGGTCCACAGGGTCACAAAGAGTCAGACGTGACTGAACGACTGAACAACAATGTGCCAGGTATTGTGCTAAGTAAGCCCTGAGAATTTTAAAAAGGCCTTGAACAGTCCCAGCTCTCCAGGATCTCACAGTCTAACAGGGGAGACAATGTGCAAAGAACTATGTACACACAAGATAAGTACAGAATAAATTGGAGATTATCAGTGGAGAAAAGTCATTAGCTTTAAGGGAGATCAGGAAAGGCTTCTTCTGAGATTTGAAGAAAGCCAGGGAAGCCAGGAAGTAGAGGTGAAGAGGGAGAGAATTCAGAGACAAGAGAAATCCAGTGGAAATGCACGGAATGAGGAGATGAAGTATCTTATTCAAGGAAAAGGAAAGAGGCTAGTGTAACTGGATCACAGAAAAGGGGATGAGGGAAGTGAGGTGTAAGAATCCTGGAAAGGTAGGAAGTGGCCAAGTTATAAATGGCTTTGAAGGCCAAACAGAAGATTTTATATTTGGTGCTGAAGGTAATACTGAAACCACTGGAGTTTATTGAAGGTAGAAGGGAAAGGGAGGGAATGAGATAAAGTCAGACTTGTAGAAGATCAGTCTACTCTACTTACCCTGGTCTACCATGCTGATCTTCAGTTATGGAGAAAGTTTCTCCATCTGGGCTTACATTTTGCCAGTGAAATCATAGATCTAGCCTCTATCTCTTATTTTTTTTCTTCACTACAAAGTTGCTACGAGATTCTGTCTACCAGTATCATGACTTTCTTATACCTACTTAAAGCCTAATAACAGTGTGGGTACTATCAGTCAAGCATAAGAATCTGCCAATTATCTTCTTTTTTTGAGGGGGGAAGGTAGGGCAATTGGGGTTAAATGACTTGCCCAATGTCACACAGCTAGTTGTGTCAAGTGTCTGAAGCTGAATTTGAACTCAGATCCTCCTGACTTCAGGGCCAGTGCTTTATTCACTATGCCACCTAGCTACCCCAAAATATTTTCTAATAAGTACTTGTCAGATGAATGAATGGATCGATATGGTACTCTGGACCCAACTACGTGTTAAGAAAATGGCAACTTGTTTCCTTATTAAGTAGATTAAAATCTAACTGGGGAGACAAGACTCGATATGTATAAAGTAGCAGATGATGTAGGAAAATAAACAACTGCATGGTACAGAATATAAAGAGGAGTTTATAAAGAGATATTAGTCACATCTGGAGGAGTTTGGGAAGGCTTGATGGAGGAAGATAGGTTTTAACTCAGCTTTGAACTATGGGGAGTGGGATTTGGAGAGATGAGAAGAAGGAACAGCATTTGAGGCAAGAAAATATAAAATCCTAAAAAGCAAGAATAAGCATAGAGTCCTCCTGGAATGTTTAGAAAAAATAATATAGAAATGGATAATATAGAAAAGGATTATATATTATGGAGTAGAGGGAAGTAAGGTAGGGTGAAATCATAAAGTTTTAAAGGCCAGAAAGAACGATTCAGAAAGTAGGGAGTCACTGAAGATTTTTGAGCATAGTGGTAGGAGATGGCATGACCAAAACGATAGTTTGAGTAGATTTTTAACAGTGTTATCACAAAGGATGGATTAGAAGGGAGAGAACCAAAAAGCCTAGTTTTATGTCAAATTTTCCCAGAAGTGCAACAGCCTAAGTCATTACCACATGTTTTAGATTCTTCCAACCCTGGTTACTACTGTTTGCTTCCTCTATCTGAGGTCTGATTCATCTCATGTGTTCGGTAACCCTGGTCTGAGTCAGTCTGGTTTCCTATTTTAATTTCCCTGTGAACTGTGTGAACTGGTCACATTATTTAACTTCTTATACCATTTTAACTCTTGGCTCCTATAAAAAGTTTCATGAAAGTCTCCTTATCTTTCATAGGCCAAGTCTACACACAAACCAGTGTAGAGAATTGAGGCAGGATCCAAGTAATTCAAATATCCTCCATCACTGACAAGAGCCTGAGTTGTTTTAATTTGGCTGTCAGTGTTGATCAGATTCACAAGATTGCTCATTTCACTGCTTTACTTCATCCAGGAAGATCCAAAGAGATGTGAGGATTTTAGTGAGATGTTACATTTATAATAGCGTGATAGTCTATAGGAGGGTGAACCTTACCAAGCCAAAGGTTCACACTTCTTTCCCTTTACCTGATCTCCAACTGCCATGATGTCCTCTCAGGAACTTGCTGTGATTTCTTCATGCATATTTTGCTCAGAAGAAATTTTATTTGGGTAAAGAAAATCACTCTTCCCACAGCAAAATCACGTAGTGGGAAGCATTCTATAACCAGTAAAGATGGCTACCCCAGGGCAAGTTCCTTTTTGGCTGATAGCTTTTGTATCTGCCTAGTCTCCAAATAAGGTAATGTTTGAAGTATATTACTGATACAAATTTGTACAAAAATGGAGTACTTTAACCACTTCTGCGTATAGTATGTGTCTTTCAACATAAAACCCCACCTTGAGAATCCTTTTGTATAAACATGAAAAGGAAAAAAAGATGCAGACAAACATTCTCTATATTTAGAAAATTGTTGAACTAAAAACAGTGTTAATCAAGGGATGAATTTCTAGTGAAAGCTGAATGCTACAATTTAATAGAAATACAGAAATATTCATTTCCATCTTCCCTAGGGTATTGAAACAAATTCTATCTTCCTTTCCTTTAACCTTGTTCTCAGTAAATTCCTCTACTTACATGGAAGTTTTTTTAATGTAGTGTGTTTTTAACAATAATTATAATAGAATTGATAAAAACAACCACAACCAAAAGTACAGAAAAATAACCTCACCAAGAGCAATGTTCAGTTTCTTTAGTGTGTGAGTCAAATCCATATTATGTTTAATGGATCCTTTGAATGGTTATGAAGCACACACTCACTGACTTTAAAAAATCAGGTAATACAAAACATTTTTAAAAAGCAGTCTGACATGATGACTTTCCCTCTAATTTTGCAAACAAGCACCAAACTTTCATGATAGACCTATCCAAACATCTCGCCGACAGAAAGATGATAACTTTGAAGACAGTGTCATTCATTCATTCATTTACTACAAAGACATTCATGAGCCAATAGATTGTGAAAGTAACCAAAGTAACCAGTGACATTAAATGATTAAATAATAAATGTCTTTTAAAAGGTAGCAGCTGGAAAAGGGTAAATTTTGAACTGCTTTGGCATCCTCCAATACCATCAAAATTTCATTTCAAAGGGAAATAGAATGAAATCATATGCCTGAGTACTTTTGGCTGTCTAAAAAATGAGAGCTCCACAGGGTTTGCCAGCAGGATGGTTTGAACATCTCTAAGAAGGTAGCGTTTAACTCCATCAAAAGTAAAATGCAAGTAAAGCTTAGAGAGATGAAGGATTCTTGGTTTAGTAAGAAGGAAGATGAAATTCATTTACACTGGTAGTAACAATCCAAAGTGCTTTTGTGATGCTCTGAAGGCTATTTATGGACCAAAGATGTATGGCTCATCTCAGCTACTCAGCATCAATGGAGCCCCATTGACTAGCAATAAAGACATGATGCTAGAGAGGTAGACTGAACACTTCCATAGCATTCTCAGCAGACTGTCATCAATCAAATGTTGAAGCAACTGAACATTTACCTCAAGTTGAAATCAAGCCCTATCCAGCCAAACTTCCAATTGAAAAAGAGGTTTTGAATGTCATTAAGTTTTACTTATATGGTAAAGCACTTGGTGCTGAATCTATTCCAACTGAGAATTACAAGGCAGGGGTTCCATTGGTCATACAAAAGCTGACTGAAATCTTCCAAATTATATGGCAAGAGGAGGTTATCTCCCAGGAGTTCAAGGATGCCTCCATTGTCCATCTCTGTAAAGGAAAGGGAAATAGATTGTCCTGTGACAATCACAGAAAGTCCTCTCTCATAGTCAATGCTGTTAAAATTCTTGTCTGACAAAGAATTGGAAATTGAGTGGATGCCCATCAGTTGGAAATAGCTGAACAAGCTATGGTATATGAATGTAATGGAATACTATTGTGCTGTAAGAAATGACAAGCAGTCAAATTTCAGAAAAACCTAGAAAGACTTACATGAACTGATGCAAAGTGAGGTGAGCTTCTAAACACTGAACACAGTAACATCAACAGTAATTAACTATGAATGACTTAGCTCTTCTCAGCAATACAGTGATCCAAGACAATTCCAAAAAATTCATGATGAAAAACACCATCAACATCCAAAGAAAGAACTGATGAAGTCTGAATGCAGATCAAAGCATACTATTTTCACTTTACTTTTCTTCATGTTTTTTTTCCTTTTGCAGACTGTATTTTTTATAAATTGTTTCTTCTTCTACAATATGACTAATATGGAAGTAGATTTTACATGATGGCACAAATATAACCTATATAAAATTGGTTTTACCATCTGAGGGAGAGGGGAGAAAATTTGGAACTCAAAATTTTATTTAAAAAATTAATATTAGACATTGTCTTTAAGTGTAAAATATTATTTTTTTTAAAAAAAAATTCTTGCCAGAGTCCTATTTAATAGGCTGGTCCTTCACCTGGAAAATAACCATCTATCTGAGAACCACTGTGGCTTCAGAAAGGACTGAAGAATAGTTGATATAGTGTTCAATGCCCAACAACTCCAGAGAAATGCCAAGAGCAAAACAGAGCTCTGTATACAATGTTTGTGGATTTGACCAAAGCCTTTGGTACTGTCTTTCATGAGGGCTTGTGGAAGATAATGGCAAAATTTTGTCATCCAGAGTTCATCAGTATTATACACCAGTTTCACAATGGCATGCTTGCACAGATTCTGGATAATGGACAATGATCTCACAGTTTCCTAGTCACCAATGGAGTGAATAGGGCTATGTGCTGGCTCTCAGTATCATATTTTCAGCAATGTTGTTGGATGCCTTCAATGAGGATGAAAAGGGCATCAAGGTCAGATACCATGCTGACACTAAATTATTTAACTTGAAAAGTTTACGAGCCAAGACTGAAGTGCCCAGAAATTTGGTACACAACTTTCTGTTCACAGATAATGGTGCACTCAATGCAGCCTCTGAGGCTGAGATACAACAGTATGGATCAGTTCCCTGCCACTTGTGCTAATTTTGGCCTGACAATGAACACCAAGAACACAGAGGTTCTGCACCAGACAGCACCACACCATCCATACATGGAACCATCAATTACAGCAAATAGAGACGTTTTGAAAGCTGTGTATAAGTTCACTTACATTTCTAGGGATGTACAGATAGCTGATGAGGTTGATGCACTCATTGCCAGAGCCAGCTCAGTGTTTGTGGGGCTCCAAAGGAAAGTGTGGGAGAAGAGAGGTATTAATTGGGCTGCCTATCAGACTGAAGGTCTACAGAGCCATTGTGCTGACCTCATTGTTGTATGCCTGCCAAACCTGGAAAGTATACCAGCACCATGCCAGGAAAATGAATCACTTCTGTTTGAATTGTCTTAGAAAGATTCTGAAGATCACTTGGAAAGATAAGGTACAGGTCAGGGAAGTCCTTTCTTGAGCTGAACTATGAAGCATTCAAACTCCACAGCAAAGAGTGCAACTCCAATGGGTTGTTCAAATGCCAAACATACTTTTGCCTAAAGGACTATTTTATGGAAAACTCACACAAGGCAAATGCTCACCTGGAGGTCAGAAGAAGCAATACAAGAACATTCCCAAGGTTTCTCTGAAGAGTTTGGAATTGACTGTGAGACATGGGAGACACTGGCACCACCCAGGGTGGTGTGCCTAGCATGTCATGCCTGCATCAAAGAAGGCACTGTGCTCTGTGAGCAAAGCAGAATTTCAGTAGCTCGAAAGAAATGTGAGATGTGCATTTTTTTTTTACTTTTTTGGGGGATGGGGGGGGAAGGCAAGGCAAAGTAGTTGGCGTTAAGTGACTTTCCCAAGGTCACACAGCTAGCAAGTGTGTCAAGTGTGTAAGGCCGGATTTGAACTCAGGTCCTCCTGACTCCAGGGCTGGTGCTCTATTCACTGCACTGCCTAGCTACCCCAAAGTGCAAATTTAGAGATAACTCCACTACAAATGTTCATAAGGACTATTTGTGCCTCACCTATGGTAGAGCCTTCAGGGCTTATATTGATCTACTCAGCCAAAGTCAAGCACACTGTACCTTGACCCTGACATAGTGGTATCATTTTGGTCCTCTTCAAGCACAAAGAACAACAACCACTTTCTTGCATTAGAGAGGTGGGTCACAGAGCTGCATGATCTCCACAGCAATGGTATGGCATTAAAAATGGGGGCATCCTCCATAAGATCCACTTTGACTTCCACAAGACCCTGTCACATTAAAGAGATGCTTCAACTAAACTTTGCCTCTCAATGGGTTATAAATTGAGTCTGTAAAAATGCCTTTACTACAGGGGACCTCTCCTAGAAAAGAGGCCTATGGAAATTATTGTTACCTTTTGCAACCTACTATGGAATTGTCTTAAAGTTTGCAGAGTTGCTGGGCTATCAGCATAGCTGCTGAGATCCAGTCCAATGCTGAGCTCATGAGTACAAAAAAATTATCTCTGCACTGGGCAAAAGCTTGAACTCGATTACCTGAATCTTCTCTTCTGATGCCTAGAGATTTTTGCTCTCTCCTCAAGTCCCTGACTGCACATAACTTTTTGTTGTATTCATACCACTGAATGCTGAAGATAATTTGAGGATCCTGTACCTGATTTTGCAGAGATTTCAGCGACGGTAGTTTACATAAATGCTAATTATTGCCTCCCTTATAAGAAAACAAAGAAACAAGGCTCTTGGGGAGGGAAAGGCAATGTGCATTATGCACTATTTATGAAAACCCTCATATGGAGACTACGAAATAAATAGTTGAACAAACAAAAGGATAGAAAGCTACAAAGACACATAGTTGAATAGCTATGTGTGTGAGTTAATAAACAGAGATGTGAATGAGTGAGTAGAGCATCTCATCAGATGCAGATTGCCTGACTAGATGTACCAGTTGCTTGGCTGTTGGGTTCTTTTTATCCTACTCTTATTTGTTATTGCCTAACTGTAAATTCACAATAGCAACTTAAAGATTCTGACTTCAAGGATATAATAACATGCCAAACTTTTGAAATCAGGTCAGGCACTTGTGTACATAGCCTCAGCAATTAAGAAATATAACAAGAAAATGTACATTTAAAATGGCTTGGAGCTACGTTTCATCTTTCACGTGCTGCCCTTGGTAACAAGTCATGGTTTTACTTCCAGAGAATTTTTTGTTCTAAAATTACTGACTCATATTTTGTCAGCCAGCATTAGCATAGGGCTAATGAGTCAGAAGTTCCAGGACAAAAGGTTTGCATTTGTTCTGTGCAGAAAAGTAGGGCTTTAAGACTGTCTGGACATATTTTCAAGACAGAGCTCAAGATATTTCCATATTTTAAAAGTAATCATGTAATAATCAGGTAAAACAGGATGTGGTTGACTTAGACTCCCTTATCAATTTCAGCCTTACCTAGTTAGTTCTACAAACACTAAGATTTTTATGCAGCTACAACTGACACTCCGTTTTTTCCCTGTTTATTTTTCAAGCCTTTATCTCCCCCTTATTCATACTTTTGAAAACAGCCTACTAATTGGTGTGCTTGCCTAAAATTTCTCCCCTCTCTAATCCATCCTCCAAACAACTGTCAAAGTAACATTTCTAAAGAACAGAGCTGACTGATGACAGGCCACTCCCCTCCTCAATAAACCTCAGTGGATCCTTATTTCCTCTAGAGCAGCAGTTCTCAACCTGTGGGTTATGTTCAATTTGTAACAATGAAAATACATCCGGCATATCAGATATTTACATTATGATTCATAACAGTAGCAAAATTACAGTTATGAAGTAGCAACAAAAATAATTTTATGGTTAGAGGTCACCACAACATGAGGAACTGTATTAAAGGGTCGCAGCATTAGGAAGGTTGAGAACCACTGCTCTAGAGTCAAATACAAGCTCTTCTGTTTTGTTTTTAGGGCTCTTCACAACCTAATTCCAATCCACTTTTCCTGGCTCATTATATAGCATTCCCTTTCATGCATGCTACCATCCAGCCAAACCTCCCTGCTTATTGTTCTTGACATACAAAACTCCATCTTTTTTCTCCATGCCTTCGTACAAATTGTTCCCCGTGACTAGAATGCATCCCCTCCTAGCTTCAGCTTCTTAGGAAGCCTAATTTCCCTCAAAATGTATCTCAAATGTCACCTCCTACATAAAGCCTCTCCTAATCCCCCTTACTGCTAGTTCATCCCTACAAATAACGTTGCTTTGTCTTTTTTTAACATATTATTAATACATTTTTTTTGCATAAATGCCCGTGTCTCTCTCAGTAAAATCTAAACAACTGAGGAGCAAGGATTCTTTCTTTTTTGTGTTTCTCCAGCACTTAGCAAGAACAATGCTTGACATATTATAGTAAGTGCTTAAGAAATGTTTGCTGTTTAGCTGATTGTTCTACCTAGGATCAATTTACAATTATTTTCTAATGAGGTTTTCTTATATGTGAAATATTTCAAAGTAGTCATCTCTATATTCAAAGACTCGATTTGTATTTTCATAAATAAGAAAAATGCAAGAATATTACAGAATTTGAAAACATGAGTGATAGATTAGGAGGTATGTTTGATGGACCCTTGTATCTAGGGCAGTTAGGTAGTGTAAAGGAAGGAATGCCAGAACTGGAGTCAAGACTTGAATTCAGATGTGGACCTAGATACTTACTAGCTGTGAGACCCTGGGCAAGTCACTTAACCTCTGTCGGCCTCAGTGTTCTCCTCTGTAAAATAAGGATAAGAATGGCACCTAGCTCTTGAGGTTGTTGTAAGGATCAAATGAGATAAGAATTGGCACAAAGTAAGAACTATGCAGTTGTTAGCTATTATTACTATGGCCCATACCAAGGCACTATGGGATTATGATCAATTTCTCAGGCTTCCTGCCCTAAACTCATGGAGAAGTTTCTTGAAGCTTGATTTTCCTTCAAGGAATGTTGTGGCCACTTCTAATCTAAGACCTGAGTTCCTCTATAACTTTTCTGACTCACACCCAGAACCAAAAGTAGCCACTCTCTACCCAATGCTAGGTAAAACCAGCACCAACCTTGGCCAGAGACCTTGACCAGTTACCTTGATTCAGTTCCCCCTTAGGTTCAATTGATTCTCAATAAAAGGCAACCATCTTCACCTGCTCACCAGCTGAGCATCAAAAGCAAGAGACATCTTGGTATAATGGGAAAGGAGAGAGTATGGGACCAAAGTAGACCTACCCTTGCTCATGAGTATAGAGCAAACTGGTAGAAGTTGTGCATTCTGAAAGGCATCAATAACCAGGACCCAATCAACAAATGTTTATTAAGTGCCTACTATGAGGTAAGAGATGTCATCCATATAACAAGAGATCTATAGCTTCACTGGTGTGAAATCCCTCTACTGATGCAAGTTGCAACCCTACAGGTATTCATAGGCTCCAGACTAGAAAAAGAATCATCACCCAGTGATGAGCCTCTTTGAATTCATGTAGTGGTACTTAGAACCAAGCCAGACACAGTCTGGTCCATTGTTAGATGCATCTGCTAAATCCTTTCAGCTTTACAGAACCTACCAGGGTTTATACTCTACTGGCCTAGCCTTCAGGATTCAAGGTTTGCTTGTACTGCACAATGAGGCAGCAGGTTAGAACATTCATAAGAATCCCTATGCTTAAAAGACATTATATGATAAATAGCTAATGAATGTTATTGATTCTAAGTTACATTTGGTATTTAGAGATGAGAGGTCTTTGGGGGGCTATGAGAGGCAGAGAAGTCTTCACAGAAAATCTTGGCACTCTTCACATCTGCTCCAAACATTCCACTGTCCTCAAGCCACAGACTATGTCTTCTACCTCACTTCCCATACTCCTCAACTCTCGTCCTCCATTCCTCTGATACTCACTTTTTCTTCTCTCTGGTTTCAGAGGAAGAGGTGACCCTTCTCCATGCTAAAAGTAACCCTTTACTTAACCTATACCTTTGTTCCATCGCCTTCTCATACCTCTGCTGTCTTGTTCCATCTCAATTGTGCCTTCTCTCTCTTGCATCTTTAATCTCTGTTTCTCTGCCTGTCTCTCCTCTCTTTTCCTCCCTTCTTCTTTTTCTCTCCCTCTTATCACTCATGCTGACTCTATCTCTTTGTCTATCACTGTTTCTGTCTGTCTTTATGTCGGTTTCTGTGTCAGTCTCTGTGTTGTCCTCTGTCTGTCTCTTCATCTTTGTCTATTTCTGTGTTTCTGTCCCTGTTCCTCCCCCACCTCTCTCTCTCTCTCTCTCACACACACACACACACACACACACACACACACACACTCCTCCCTCTTCTTAGTCTATAAAAGTGCTCTTCATCTTAAACAACAATAACAACACTTTCTCTTGACCCCAACAACACCTCAGATCATCATCCTTTCTCTTCCTTCCACCTTCATTGTCAAACTCTTAGAAAGGTTACCAGAAAAAGCAAGGGGAGAGAAAGGATCAAGAAGAAATAGATAAACCACCATGCCCAGTGCTACAGAGGGGGTCAAGGAAGATAAATAGACAGAGAACGGTCATCGAATTTGGCACCAAGACCTCACTTTGGAAAGAGATTGATTGATAAAGTTATAGGAATGAAAGCCAGGTTGTCAGTGGTTAAGGTGTGAGTAGGTGGTGGGGAAGTAAAAGCAGCAAGAGTAAAGCAGTATTTCTAGATGGGTGATAATGAACACTTCTCATCCTTTTTTCACCCTTATAAATGTTGGTTGTCTCTAAGGTTCTGCCTTAGCTCCTGTTCTGTGTGTGTGTGTGTGTGTGTGTGTGTGTGTGTGTGTGTGTGTGTGTGTGTGTATGTGTCTGCTCTCCCTGGATCTTCTCATCTACCCCCAGGTTTCAGTCATCTCTATGCAAATTATTTTCAAATCTATATCTCAGTTTACAACCTTTGCCCAGAGATTGTCACGCATTTCCAACTACCTGTTGGATAATTTTATCCTGACTGTCATGTCAGTCCCCTAAACTCAACATCTGTCAACATGGCATAGTAAAGATGTGTCAAAAATGCAGCTGAGGAACCACATGCAGTCCATAACACTCTCTAATGTGGCCAAACTAGATTAAAATGTAATTGCAAAATATTTTACAAAATTGATCAAAAAATACAATAGAACATAGATAATGAGACATTCTAAAATTAAGTTAACATGTAGTCCACAAGGATCAGGCTCCTTTTGTATAGTTTCATGATCTCATTTCTACTTGAGTTTGATACCACTAGGGTAGTAGAAAGGTCTGGGTTTAAATCTTTTCTCTGTTATTTACTACATGTGAGAATTTGGACAAGACATTTAACCTCAGGGTGATTCAATTTGCTCAGCTTCTAAGGCCCCCTATAATTCTAAAGCCTGTGTTTCAAATGCAACTCATTCATTCATATAGTCAACATGTATTTATAAGACTCTGTCCTGGATGGAGCCAAGATGGTGGAGTAAAGGTAGGGACTCTCCTGAGACCTCCCCCAAACCCCTCCAAATACCATTAAAAATTAAACAAATTCTAGAGCAGCAGAACCCACAAAAAGACAAAGTGAAGCAAATTTCCAGCTCAAGACAACCTGGAAGGATGGCAGCCTAGGTTTGTTATACCAGGGTGAGAGAGGAGCACAGGCCTTGCCAGTGAAGACCAGGTCTCAGCAAACCCAGAGGCAGGCCTCAGGGGCACTAAATAACTGGCAGCAGTGATGGTTTCCAGAACTCTCAGCCCACAGATGCCAAAGACAACTTGAAAGGTCAGCAGGAAAGGTCTGTCATACCTGGGTGAGAGTTAAGTATAGTTCAGCACAGGCCCTGCCAGCACAGCTTGGGCCAAAGCAAACCAGAAGGGTTTGGAAGTGACTGAATCTGTAGCAGCAATGGCACCCACTGCTTCTGGAGCTCCCAGCCCACAGAAAGGAAGGGGGTTGAAGGTGATTATAGGGGTCTTTTTGCTAGCACTAAGGCAGGACTCTGTTGCTTTGCCCATACTCAGATCTGGGTCACAATCCCGGGTGGCAGTCCCAGGATGAGGAGGAGCACTAGCACAGCAGAGCTTGTGACAGCAATGGAGGAGACACCATCCTCATAGTTTCAGGGCAGAAAAGAGTGTTTGTGGTCTCTCATTTCTCCTTAGATCATACCACCTTGGAAGAACTGAAAAGTTACAGGTGCCTAGAATTATCTCTGAAAGCAGCTACACAAAACCCCTGAAACTTGGGACAGTGCACCATCCACACTGGAAGCAGAGCCCTACTTTAACAAACAGTTAAGAGTTAAGTAATAGCCTGGGAAAATAAACAAACAACAGAAAAAAAAACTCTGACTATACAAAGTTATTATGGTGACAAGGAAGATCAAAACACACACTCACAAGAAGACAGCAAAGTCAAAGCTCCTACATCCAAAATCTCCAAGAAAAATATGAATTGGTCTCAATCCATGGAAGAGCTCAGAAAGGATTTTGAAAATCAAGTAAAAGTGGTAGAAAGAAATTGAGAAGAGAAATGAGAGTGATGCAAGAAAATCATGAGAAAAGAGTCAACAGCTTAGTGAAGGAGACACACACACATACACACACACAATACTGAAGGAAATAATACCTTAAAAAACAGACTAGGCCAAATGACAAAAGGGTCCAAAAGCCAATGAGAAGAATGCCTTAAAAAGCAGAATTGGACAAATGGAAAATGAGGTCCAAAAGCTTGCTGAAGAAAATAATTCCTTAAAAATTAGAATGCAGCAAAAAGAAACTGATGACTTTATAAGAAATTAAGAAACCAAAACAATGAAAAAATAGAAGGCAATGTGAAATATCTCATTGGAAAAACAGCTCACATGGAAAATTGATGAAGGAGAAATAATTTTAAAATCATTGGACTGCCTGAAAACCATGATTCAATAAAAGATCCTAGGCATCGTCTTTTGAGAAATTATCAAGGAAAACTGTCTCCGGATATTCTAGAACCAGAAGGTAAAATAGAAATTAAAAGAATCCACCAATCAACTCCTAAAAGAGATTCCAAAATGAAAACTCCCAGGAATATTGTAGCCAAATTCCAGAGCTCCTAGGTCAAGGAGAGAATATTGCAAGCAGCCAAAAAGAAACAATTCAAGTATCATGAAGCTACAGTCAGGATAACACAAGATTTAGCAGCTTCTACATTAAAGGATCAGAGGGCTTGGAATATGATATTCCAGACAGCAAAGGAGCTAGCATTATAACCAAGAACCACTTAGCTAGCAAAACTGAGTATTATCCTTCAGGGGAAAATGGATATTCATTGAGATAGAGGACTTTCAAGCATTCTTGATGAAAATACCAGAGCTGAATAGAAAATTTGACATTCAAATACAAGACTAAAGAGAAGCATAAAAATGTAAATGAGAAATAGAAATCATAAGGGCCTTATTAAACTGTTCACTTTCCTACATGGGAAGATATTTGTAACTCATTAGACCTTTCCCATTATTAGGATAGTATATGTAAGGAGTATATGTAAACAGAAGACATAGATGTGAGTTCAATATGAAGGGATGATATCTAAAATATAAATTAAGGGGTGAAGGATGTACTGGGATAAAGAGAAAGGTAAGGGTAGGATGGGGTAAATTATCTCACATAAGGCAAGAAAAAGCTTTTACAGGTGGGGAAGAGAGGAGAGGTGAGGGGAAGTGAGTGAACTTTACCCTCATCAGAATTGGCTCAAAGAGAGAATAACATACACACAAAATTGGGTATAGAAATTTATCTTAACCTACAAGAAAGTAGGAGGGGAAAGGGAAAATAAAATGGGGGGGGGGTGATAAAAGGGAGGGCAGATTGGAGGAGGGGTAGTCATAAGGAAAACACTTTTGAGGAGGAACAGGGTGAAAGGAGATAGAGAATAGAATAAATGGTAGGGGAAAATAGGATGGAGGGAAATACAATTAGTAATAGAAACTTGGGGAAAAAAACTAAAGCAAGTTTCTCTGATACTCTAGACCTCATTTCTCAAACATATAAAGAACTGAGTCAAATTTATAAAAATAAGAGCCATGCCCCAATTGATAAAAGATCAAAAGATATAATCAATTTTCAAATGGTGTAATCAAAGCTATCTATAGCTATATAAAAAATACTCTAATTATTCATTGAATAAATGAAAATTAAAACAATTCTGAGATACTACCTCATACCTATTAGATTGTCTAATAGGGCAGAAAAGGTAAATGACAAATGTTGGATGGTATGTGGGGAAAAAATGAGACTTTAATGCATTGTTTGTGAAGTTGTGAACTGATTCAACCATTCTGCAGAGCAATTGGGAGCTATGCCCAAAGGGCTATAAAAACCCTTTGAACCTAGCAATACTACTAGATCTAGATCCCAAAAGAGATAAAAAAAAATAGAAAAGGACCTATATGTACAAAAATATTTATAGCAGCTCTTTTCTGTGGGTAAAGAATTAGAAATTGAAGGGATGCCCATCAGTTGAGGAAGGACTGAACAAGATGTGGTATGTGATTATGACAGAATACTATTGTACTATAAGAAATGATAAGCAGGATGCTGTCAGAAAAACCTGGAAAGAACTGTGTGCAAAGTAACAGCATTATTGTAAAATGATCAGCTGTGAATACTTAGCTATTCTCAGCAATACAATGTAGATCCAAGACAACCCTGAAGGACTCGGGGTGAAAAATGCTATCCATCACCAGAGAAGGAACCGATGGTGTCTGAATATGGATCAAAGCATACTTTTTAAATTTTTCTTTATTTTTCTTGAGTTTTTTGTGTTTTCTTTCACAACATGACTATTATGAGTATGTTTTTCATGACTACACATGTATAACCTATATGGAATTGCTTGCCTTCTCAATGCGGGGCAGGGGAGGCTGGGGCAGGAGGAAGGGAGAGAATTTGGAACTCAAAAGTTTTAGAAACAAATGTTAAAAATCGTTTACATGTAACTGGGAAAAAATAAAATGCTAAATAAATACCAAAAAAAGACTATCTTAAGCATGGCATTAAGTCCAGACTTAGGCATCTTAAAGACTAGTAGGGCAGCTAGACAAAAAACAGATAACTATACATAGATATTTGACAGAAAATTTCAAGAAAACAAAAGTACTATGGTCATATTTAGGAAAGCAGTGTTTGAGAAAGATTGCTCTAGTGGTGCTATTCAGGGAGTACTTGAAAGCAAGCAAGTTTGTTTGAAATCTATAGCACTCTCTCAGGGGTAAGGAATAAAGGTATAAAATAGGGTGGTGCTAGTGAGAAGAAAAAAAGAAGGAATGAATATAATAGGTATTTTGGAAGCAAAAATGGGAAGACTTGTCAATCAATTGACTAAGTAGAGTGAAGGAGAAAAAGTCAAAGATTATTCTAGGATCTTGAGCCAGGGTGACCAGGAAGGGGTGAGGGGGTCAATATTAGAAATCAGAAAGTGAGAAAGGAGAACCGGTCATAGGTGGAATGGGGTGGGGGGAGAGGATCAATTTGGTTTAACTTGTGATGAGTTTTAGATAACAGTAATAAAATGCTAATAAAAAGTCAAGATGCAATAGAAATGTAGGACTGGAGCCCCAGAGTTATCAGGGCTGGAGATGTAGACTTGGGATTCACCTTGCATTTGGAGGTGAGGGCTGGAATGGTGGGAATGGATCAGATTAGGAGTCTGCTGTACTGAGGACTTCATCTTAGATAGCAGCAATCTTTCTCAGAGGAGAAAGATGAGCCTGTGACGGATTTAGAGAAGGAGCAGCCAAAGAGGAAGACATCCAAGAGAATGTCTTATCACAGAACCTTGGATAGGAAAAAAATTCAAGGAGAAGGCAGTTAACAGTGCCAAATGCTACCAGGCTCAATAACAAGAATAATTAATAATAATAATGAGGAGGAGGAGGAGGAAGAAGAAGAAATTGAATTTAGAAATTCTAAACTCACTGATGACCTGAGAATATTAGTAGACATGTGAATACAAAATAAAGAGGGCAAAGAAAAATAAGGGAAGAACACAAGTAGTAAATTAAGATTGGAAATGTTGACCACTAATTCCAGAAGTCTAAAAGCAGTGAAGTAAATAGTGATAATAATGATAATAGGAGTACCACTTGGTAAAAGGCACCCAAAACAGAATTATAAAGGATCAGAGATTGAGAGCTGGAAGGTCATCTTAAGATCATCTATTCCAACCCCGCCTCTTTTTTATAGTTACTGAATCTGAGAAACAGTGAGGTTAAGTAACTTTCTCAAAGTCACTCAGGTATTAAATAGCATAGCCAGAATAATAACAGTAATTATGTAGTGCTTCCTACATGCCAGGCACTGTGGCAAGTGCTTTACAAGTATCTCATCTGATCCTCACAACAACCCTGGAATGTGGGTGCTATTGTTATCCCCATTTTCATGTGAGGAAAGTCAGACAAGCAGAGATTCAATAACTTTGACTTGGATATCACCACTAATAAGTATCTGAATTCAGATTTGAGCTCAGATCTTCCTACCTCCATGCTCAATACTCTCTCCACTATGCCACCTCGCTAAAATCTAGGTTCTCTAACTGCAAATCCATAGCTCTTCTCATTGTACAAGACTATATATGCTGCAGTTATGTGGACATGATATTACTTTTAAACAAAAACATCAAAAAAGAGCTATTATCCAAAATATGTGCAATAATTCCAAATACAGAGATAAATGATGTTGTTTCACTTAGAAAAAAATTTCTGCTAAATGAAAAATGATTGCATAAAATAATTAAACTTCTTTTTGTTTATGATTTAGGTTGATTTGTGGTTTACAGGTGATATATATATCAAAATTCCAGAAGATCCATATGAACCTTTGCCATACAATAGACCAGAGCATCTTATAGAGGTAATTATTGAAATCCTTAAAGAATTGACTGCCATAAGCCTCATGAAAATAGGTTTGGTTTTTATTACCAGTATATAGGGTGTTTTGCAGTTTCCAAAACATGTTCCTTAATTACACCCTGGGCTATAATTTGGGAGACATAGATTTTAGCTCAAGTTCTGACAACTACTTAGTCACGTGAACTTGGGCAAATAAGTTATTATCTTTTGCCTTGGTTTCCTTATCTGTAAAATGAAGTGATTAAGCAAAATGGTAAGAACAATATGCCACTGTTGGTCACAGGCCCCAAGGAGGTCAAAGATAGAAAGGCCCAATACATAACAAATCACTTATAGTAGTCCCTTTAGTGATGGACAAAAACAGAAACAAACAAGCAAGCAAAACCTGGAAACAAAATGGGATCCCATGAATTGGAGAATGAATAAACAAAAAAAAAAGGTACATACAATTAAGTAATATTATATTAGAAATTCAGAAGAAACATGAGAGGGTTGGTATAAAATTATGTAGAATAAAGTAAGAAGAACCAAGAAAATAATATATGCAATGACTAGAAAAATATTACTGAAAAGAATGCTACAATGAAACCTACATCTATGGAATTATAATGAGGAAATTTGCTGCCAGAGAAGAAATGAGAATGTCATCTGTCCCTCCTTTCCTTAGAGATACATGGTGGGGAGGAGTCAGGGGAGATGGAAGTAGGTCAAAAATATATCTAGAGTGTGTGTATGTGTGTGCATTCATATGTGTGTGTAAACATATATATGCAGGCATCTATAAAACTTTTAAAAATAAAATCTTGAAGTTGAAAAAAGTTTTTCTCCATTCCACTATAATGATATCAGTGTCCTATAAACATTATGTATTATATAATCTCATATATTATATAATATTATACTATATTATATCTTTTATGATTAACAAATTTAATATATCCAATATTCCTAATAGCCATGGTGCTCTTAAGTCTTGGTGTACAAAATAAAATGGAAAACAACATAACCAGTTAGACTATAGTATAAATGTTTGTCTTCAAAAATGCTAAAAATATCAAAATGTTTAATATGTAAGAGATGATAACTCCCCCAAAATCTATCACTATTCTTACATGAGAGCAGAATTCTAGACAATCAGGAATAATACAAGTAGAGAGGGATGGGAGACTTGAATAGAGGGCAGTATGAATAGTTTTGTACCAGATATGCCTCTCGTATCTATCCATTTGTGAAAAACTCAAGTAAATTTTATTGACTATAATAAAACATCAATTAAGTTAAATTCAAATAATTATAGAGCACCATTTTATTTTCTGGCTTGTAATATGTGATTTAAGGGCAGTTCCAGGTACAGTTTTGTGTGTGTGCCAAACCCTTGAGTTTATTTCACAAGATAGTACTTAAAATATTTGTAAAATGTTGATGTCTATGACTTCTGGGTAAGACTATGGTATGAAAGTTCACAGAAAAGCTCTGCTGCCCCACAACTAGAAATGACCTAAAAATGATATTTTGATTGAAAGATGATCAATAAATCTGAAGACAACCCATTAGTAAACTCCTTCATCTAGTCCAGCATTACACAAAAAGATAACCTCAAACTGCAGGTGGAAGAAGACTCCCCACCAGGTAAGCCAGTATAAGCTCAAATGGACAGACTGGCAATCCACAACAGGGCTATGACCCATAAGTGAAATCCCAAGGGCACAAGAATACCATGGTATTGTTCTAACTAAAAATGCCCTAGATGAGTTGGAAGATCACAAAGCTCTCACTAGAGATAGTGAAGTCTGCCACCATTTGGAGCCCAGATGCACCAGGGAAGATAGAAGTCAGTAGTGGAAACCGAAGAAATCAAATGCAGGACCAAACAGCCTCGCCGTGGAGCAAAATCACAAATCACCAACCGAAGTTAACAAATGTAAAGTTGTAAGAAGAAATAACAAAATCAAAAGTCTGAAAAATAAAAGAAAATGAGAAGTATCTACCATCAAAAACAATACCTATGGCATGGAAGTCAAGATACCGCCATAAATGCAAATATGACTTGAGCAGTTGGAAGGGTCTGAATGATGGGAAAGCACTTATATTCTAATGAGCAAAGAAGAGACAAGTGTCTCTTCAGAATCCCAACTCCTCAAGAGTAACAGAGGGAGAGAATTAAGACAAGCAGAGGAAGTTGGGCAGAGGTGTTTTATCTAAAGAGATGAAAGAAAAGGGAAGGGAAGGTCAAATTTATTATTTCTCATACTGAGAGCAAATGAGGGCGCCTCGGCGTTGCAGCTTCCCGCCCGTGGCCTGCAGGCAGCAGGGGGACTGAGCGATTCTTCTTGGCCAGAGCTCTCACGTTGAGTGGCCTGGACAGATCGCCGTCTTGGGCCTCGGTCTTGGAGTCTTTATTATCCAGTCTGCCGGAAGTATATAGGAAGAGTTCCCAGCCTCTCCCTAAGAGCTACGGCA
>CM053580.1:295760628-295801505 GCA_028627135.1 Pseudochirops cupreus | reverse complement strand
TGCCTTAAAGCTAGAGATGAGCTGAAGAAAGATTTTCAAAACCAAATAAGGGAAGTGGAAGAAAAATTGGGAAGAGAAATAAGAACGTTGCAGGAAAATCATGAAAAGAGAGTCAGCAGTATGACTGAAGAAATCAACACCCTAAAAAATAGATTAACTCAAATGACAAAAGAGGCCCAAAAAGCCAATGAGGAGAAGAGAGCAAATGAGGGGAAGAGCATACAAGCATGGAGGAAGGGTTTGAGGGAATAAGCATCGCTGAAACTATTATCTGCACCAGAAAAAGGAGAGTTAAACACACAGAGACACTTTGTAATAATAATAATACATTAAATTAAACCCAGAAATTAGCACAAATAGAGAAAGATGAAAGGGACAGAATAGAGAATACAGGGAACAATCTTAGGTAATATAAACTTCATCTTCAGAGAGTATATAATAAAAGGAGGATCAAAGTGAAAAAAATATATAAGTAGATAGATCACTAGTATTGATCACATTCCTTTTCTTTCATTATCTTCTTTGTAAAGAGGGGGGATCAGAAGCAGAAAGCGGGAAAGATACAAAAGGATATTAATAATCATAACCAAGATCATGATTGGGCTGAACTCACCTGTAAAACAAAACAAGATAGGGGAATGGATTCAAAAACAGGATCCAATAATATTTATAAGTAACTCACTGAAACAGAAATATTCACTTAAAATCTGAAAAGGTGCTGGAATGGAATATATTATACTTCATGAGAACTCAAAAAAGCAGGGCTAGTAAACATGATCTCAGACATAATGAAGAATGGATAAACAATAAAACCACATTAAACTTAAAGGTACTATAGACAATGAAATAATATTAATTCTTAATTTATGTGCTTCAAGTGATATAGCACATAGGTATTTAAAGGAAAAGTTTACTAAATTATAAAAAGATATATCAACTATACAATAATTGAAGACATCAGAGTACTCCTTTAAGACTTGGATAATTGTAACAAAAAGATAAACATAAAATTTCAAGACATGAATAGAATTTTAGAAAAGTTACATATGAAATATCTCTGGCAATTACTAAATGGGGAAAAAAATTAAGTATATACTAAGCCATGAATGACAACTTAACAAATTAGCCATGTGGGGAGGGCATAAAAACTTTATGAGCAAATGCAGAAAAATAGAGAAATTAAACACATCTATTACTGACCACACTGTAATAAATATGTAACCAATAAATATTCTTTGAAGAAAAGATTTAAATGTGTATAGATACCAAATAATTTAGTCTTTAAAAATTATTCATCAAAGAACATGGAAACAATAGATTATTTCATTGAAGAAAATGACAAATCAGCATCCCAAAATTTTTAGGGTGTAATTAAAGTGACCCATAGGGAAAAATGTATATCATTAAACATTTTTATCTAAAAAAGAGAAAAACAGACCATTGAATTAACTATGCAACTAAGAAAATTGAAAAGCAACCAACCATCAAAAAATCCCCAACAAACTACAAAAAGATTGTGAAAATCAAAGAAGAGATTAATAAAATTAAAAGAAAAAATATACATAGCCAATAAATGACACAAGCTATTTTTTTAAAAAATAATAAAATAGATAAGCCATAAGTTATTCAATTTTAATGGAAAAAATCAAATTGCATCAAGAATGAAAACAAATTCCCTATAAATTATGTAGAAATAAATAAAATTATTAGAAACTATATCACCCAAGTATAAGCTAACAAAATTGATAACTTAAATAAAATCAATTACAAAAATATAGGATTGACCAACAAAACAAAATATGGAGAAACAAATGAATATGAGAAAAAAAATGGGCAAGTACTTGAATGGACTCCCAATGGGGAGAAAATGCATCCATGGATTCTATCAAACATTAAAATTACAAGTAATTGTAATATCACATAAACTATCTGTATGGATAGAAATAAGGTATTTCTTACCAGATTTCCTCTTGAAAACAAAGATAATCTTGATACCTAAACTAAGGAGAGTAAAGTATAGAAAGAAAACTACCAATAATATCCCTAGTAAATATTGATGAAAAAATATTGAATGAAATATTAGCAAAGAGGCTATATAATAGCATGTTAAAAATATTGTACATTATAGTTATTTTGGATTTATATTAAGAATAGAGGTTTGGTTCAATATTAGAAAAACTATAAAGACAATAAACTACACTAATAACAAAAGCAATGAGAATAGCATGATTACATTAATAGATTAAAAACTTCACAAAATATAACAATTATCTTTTTGAGAACATTAAAAAATAGTAATGAATGAATCCTTTCCTTAATATGATAAACAGTATGAATCTAAAACTAAAAGTAAGCATTATATGTAATAGAGACATACTGGAGAGGGTGAGTCATTTCCAATAAGATCAGGGAAAAGCAAGAATAACCACGGTCATTGCTATGAGTCTTGAGGCAGATGAGTGGCGCAGTGGATAGAGTTGGGGGCTGGGAATTTGAGTTCAAATTCAGCCTCAAACACTCACCAGCTGTGTGGCCCTTAGTAAGTCACTTCATTTCTGCTTGCTTCATTTTTCTCAACTGTAAAATGACAATCATAATAGCGTCCACCTCCCAGGGTTGTTGTGAGGATCAGACGAGAAAATGTTTGGAAAACATTTAACAGAATACTCGGCACATAGTAAGAGCTTCATAAGCCTTTGTTTCCTCCTTTTCTTTTTAGTAGTTATATAAATGTCAGTGATATCTATAAGATAAGAAAAATAAATATAAGGAATAAAAACATGCAAAGAGAGAAGAAATTTATTACTTTTGCAGGTGACAGTATATTTACTTAGAAAACCTAGAGATTCAACAAAAAAAATTAATTGAAACAATAACTTTGGTAAAATTAGAATATATGAAATAAACCCACACAAATCCATATCTGTTTTGTTAGAAATTCCATTTAAAATTGATATAGAATGCATAAAATATTGGAGATTCCATCATGTGAGGTATACTTGGGAATTATATTAATACAACTAAAAATAACCTTTATGAAAATTAAGAATTAGAGAGAAATTAATTGTTCTGCTTGAACCATGACAATATAATAAAAATAACAATCCAAAGTAGATTAATTTGCCATTGTAGTGCCGTCACAATAAAACCACTAAAATGTTATTTTATAGAATTAGGAAAAATAATCATCAAGATTGTTTGATAGTGACTAAAAAAAATAGGAAATTGATCAATGGAGCAAATTAAGGGCACAAAATCTAGAAACAAATGAAGACAGTGAAAGTGTTCAATGAACCCAAAGATTCCAAAAACTAAGGTCAGGACTTGATATTTAACAAAAACTCCTGACCAAAAAGAAAATTATGAGGTGTCCTGAAGTTAGCTTTTGACCAACAGCATATGCCAAAATACATTCCAAATGGCAACATGGAAGCTTGAAATGGGAAGGGAAAGAAAGGGAATGAGCATTTATTAAGTGCCTACTATGTAGCAGGCACTGTGCCGAGTGCTTTAGAATTATCATCTCATTTGAAAATGTCATATAAAATGCAATTTAGAAGACAGTAGAAGGAGATAATTTCTGTTACTATGGAGAAGGGAGGAAGAGTTCTTGATCAAATAAGAGACAAAGAGAGTCACAGGAGATGATTTTGATTATATAAAATGAAAAACTTTTGCAAAACAAAATTAATGCAGCTACAATGAAAAGGAAACTAGTCAACTGGGGAAAATGTTCACCACAAGTTTCTCTTATAAAAGTCTGATATCCAAGGTATAGGGAATTCATTCAACTATGTAAGAATAGATAAATGGTCAAAGGATATAAACAAGCAATTCTTAAAAGAAGAAAAGTAAGCTATTAACAATAATGTGGAAAAAATTCCAAATCCCTAATAAGAAGAGAAATTAAATGCAAATTAAAGCATCCTTGATGTCCAGCCTTACACCCGTCAGATTGGTAAGCATAAAAAAAAAGCAAATGGCTTTTATCAGACAGGATGTAGGAGGGCAGGCACATTAATTCACTATTGTTGGAGCTATGAATTGGTACAGCCATTCTGCAAATCATTTGAACTATAACCAAAAAGTCACTAAACTATTAATACCCTTTGGCTCAGTGATATCACTACTAGGCATATTCCCCAAAGAGATAAAAGAGGGAAAAGAACCACATGTACAAAAATATTCATGTTAGCATTTTATTGTTGTAAAAACTGGAAAATAAAGGGGTAACCAGTGATTGGGCAATGACTGGACAAATGATGGCACATGACTGTACTGGCATATTCTGTATAAGAAATGATAGAAGAAATGGGTTCTGGGAAACCTGACAAGACTTATGTGAAGTAATCCAGTGAAATGTGCAGAACCAGAACAAATTTTATGACTGTGACATCATAAAGGAAAACAACTGTGAAAGACTTAAGAACTTTGATCAGTACAGTGACCAACCACAACTTGAGAGTATTATGGAAGATGAGGCATGTTTCATAACCCCTGACAGAGGGGCAATGGACAAGAGGCATAGAATGAGACATGCCTTTTCAGACACAACTAATATGTTGTTTTTCTTTGCTTAATTATGCTTATGTGTTACAAGAGGAATTTTGTTAGAGAATTAAGTAGATGAAGATAGTAATGGTGAGCCCCCCCATACCCCCTGCTAAAAAAAGGAAGGCAAGCATCAATGAAACATTTTTTAAAATTCACAGAAGGGGACAAAAGGTTA
The DNA here is from genome assembly GCA_028627135.1 of Pseudochirops cupreus. NCBI lineage: Eukaryota > Metazoa > Chordata > Mammalia > Diprotodontia > Pseudocheiridae > Pseudochirops > Pseudochirops cupreus. The sequence goes on along the minus strand of CM053580.1, from coordinate 295,796,776 downwards.
GTCAGAGGAAATGACCAGGTGGAACAGTTTTGGAATTAATGTACTGAGGGTTTTTTTATATATACATGAAAAAATAAGTTGCATGTAATAGAGATTAACTAAAGGTTGCATGTACAGTCTTCTTCGTCTCTTCTTTGTTTAAGTAACTCAAGGGTCAAGGTTGGGTGGATTGGACTATAAAAATCTTCATGTTTCTTTGGTGTTTGTCAACTTCAGAACAACAAAAAACTTAAAATTTCCCTCCAAAAAAAAATGTTGTTCTCCCATTGTAAACAAATCAGCTCATATCCTAAATAAAATTATTCATTTGATAGAACGAAAGTACCTCGATGGTGAATACAATGCCAACATAAAAAGCTTCACACAATAGGTTTTTTCAGCCATTTGTAGATGGCAGTACATTCAAAGCCCTGGCAGTATTGCTTATAGCTAAAGGAAAGGGGCACCAAGAACTTTGCATACCTGAGAGGCTTGAGTAATTGAAGAGAAGTGGGAAGAAGAGGGGAAAAGAGTGGTCACTAAGATAGGGAGGGGGCTGCTGTCTCTATTTCTGTCCCAGAAAGCCTTTCTATCAATGAGCAGAAATTATGCCACACACATCCCACCTCTGACTCACTTGCTTCAAGTGGCCTGGGTGTGGGCCTCAGGCTTAGGTCACCAGCTGAATAATCCAGTCACCATCCCTGTTTTCACATCCTCTTCCCCTGACAGCTACAACTCACTTCCACATGCTCAGGTTTCAACATGCAGCTCCACTGCTTTCTCCCTCCATTTGTTCATCTCTCTCTCTAGCTCCTCAAATTCTTTTTTTGTGGCTTAAAGGTCCCATTCAACTTCACTGGCCTTCCTAATAATGACTCCCAGGCAATAACAACAAAATTCACACTCATATAGTGCTTAAAAGTTTTCAAAGTACCAGTTGCAATGGGGAGAAGCTGCAGAGAGGCCAATTTAAGCCTGAGGTAAGAAAGGCCTGACTGAAAATTAGAGCTATGCAAAAGTGAAACAGGTAGCCCCTCACTAAAGGTCTTCAGACAATCACTGTATGGCAGCTTGTCAGGTTGCAGATCAGATTCCCACTAGTGGATTCCATGGCCACTGAGGACCCTTCCAACTAAGATTGGAAATTTTGTCATCCTACACATTGGCAGCATTCTATTCCATAGCTCATATCCCCAGTTTTCTTCTATTCAGTTCATACCTACTAGGTAGCTATGTGGAACAATGTACAGAGAGCACTGGGCCAGGAGCCAGAAAGACCTGAGCTGAGATCTGACCTCAGATACTTACTAGCTGTGTGATCCTGAGGAAGTCACTTACTCACTGTTTGCCTCAGTTTCCTCAGCTGTAAAGTGGAGATAATAATAGCATCTGCCCCACAGGGTTCAAATGAATATTGGTACGTGACAGGAACTTAATAAATGCTTATTCCTTTATTCCTATCTACTTATGTCTTATTCCTAGCTCCCCCCATGTACAAAGTACAATACTAAATGTTGGAAATAAAAAGACAAAAAACAAAAGGCATTAGTGCCCTTAAAGAGCATATATTTGTCTGGGGAGATACAACATTTTTGAATACAGTACAATTTGGAAAAAAGGGGGACAGCACAAACAACTCGAAGGGGTGAGAACAGGCTTCCTATAAGAGATAGGACCTGAACTGAACCTTGAAGGAAACTAAATATTCTAAGAGTGTAGATGTAGATGGAGTGGATTCCTGGCATAGTAACCAAGCTCTACAATGGCACAAGAGTAAGAATTACCTTGCTGAGCTCAGCTTCAGGAAGAAGACTAGATTAACTGAAATTGTGTGTGAGGCATGATCTAAAATAAGGCTGGAAATGGAAAAGGCCAAGTTTCAAAACAGAAGAGTTTGTATTTCATCCTAGAGGCAACACTGAGCTACTGAATATTCTCAAGCAAAGGAGTAACACAGTTGGATTTATGCTTAGATTACTTTGACACTTAGGAGGAAGAAGATTTGGAGAGGGACATGTGGAGAACAATTAGAAGGTTATTGTAAGACAGTCCAAACAACAAGTAATGAAGAGCTGAGCTGAAGTCAAGGCCACATGCCTGGCAAGAAGGGGTTGGATATGGAAGATGTCGTGGAGGTACAATTTATCAATGAACAATTGATTAAATAGAGGTGATAAAAGTGAAGAAAAAGTTAATGAAGACTCTGAGGTAGAAAGACTGGAAGGATGGGAATGCCCTTGGTGATTATAAGTTGAGAGGAGGGACAGGTAGGGGTGGAGTTCCATTTTAGACATGTTGAGATGCCTACAGGACTTCCAGATAGAAATGCCCAGAGATAAATGAATGATGTTGAAATGAAGTTTAAGATTGGATATATGTATATAGCTAGATTTGAGAGTTATCTGCAGAGAAATGATCATTAAATCCTTTGGATCTAATAAGATGTCCATAAGAAAAGATATAGAGAAGAAAACAAAGAAGCACCAGGACAAAGCCATGGGTGTTACCCTCAATTAAGGGCAGAATATGGCTGACAAAGGAAACTGAGGAGAACCAGAAAAGAATAATGCCATGGCGGCTTGAGAATTGAAAGAGGATGGGGGTCATGCAATAGAATAAAAAGTCACAGAGATCAAGAAGGATGAAAACTGAAGGAAAAAAGTCATCAAATATAGCCTTTAAGAGATCCAATCCTGAATAGAACAGTATCAGGAGATAGGTAGGATCAGAAGCAAGATTGCAAAAGGTTTGAGAAGTAGTAAGCCATGAAAAAAAAAAGCAAGAATCAAAGAGTCAATGGCTTTTTTTCCCCAGAGGTTTGACTCTGAAAAGGAGAAAAGCCATGATATGAAAGTCATGAGGATTTTTTTAAGGTTAGAGGAAGAGGAGTCAGAAGAGACTGAGTGAGGAAGGGGAGTCATAGTAGTTAACTGCCAATGGTATTAGGAATGGATGGGATCAAGGGCACAAGTAGAGGGGATGATCTTGACAAGGAAAAAAGCCACCTCCTTTTCAGAAACTAGAGCAAATAACACCTTCTGTATAACCTTTCTCATATCTCTAACTAGTTAATGTTTATTAAGCACATTGTGCAAAATTTTGTAGACTATACAAAGGATATGTTTCTGTCCCTTTGAGGACAGAAATATATTTATTAAAATAAGGAATAAATTTCCCATTACTACTGTGGAACAGATATCACTCTTTACTTTTTTAAAGTTTTATTGTATATGTGTGCCTTCTATCACATAATGAATGGTATTAAGTGACCAAGTCACCTGACTTTTCTAATATTTGTGCTATCTGGCTAGATTGTTGTGAGGACTAAATGATATAACTGATGTAAAGCACTTTGTAATCATAAAGTATTATACAACTGTATCTTGATTGTTGTTATTAATAAATGATTGCGGCCTTAAATAATAATAATAATAATAATAACATATTTAATCATGAGAAACAGCAGTGTAATCTAAGTACCCAACCAACTGACTTGCTTTCATGAGAAGGTACGAGAAATTGAAATCTATAGATAATCCCCCAGATCTCATTTTTTCCTGGTAATTATATCCCCTCACCCACCAAACCTCCTATTAATAAAGAAAACTAATTTGCCTCCTCTCTCTCCTTTTGCTGATAGGCTTAGAAATAGCCAAAAGGCTAGTGTCAATATGGAGGAAAATGGTTGGGGGTGGGGGGAAATAATTGACAAACTCTATAATCAGCTCCTTAAGAATGAAAAGATAGATGACATACTATAAAAATGATCTTCCAGTATCTCAACCAGGGACAGATGGTACTTTGCCCATAACCAGTACTCCAAAAGTATTTATTTTATTGATGGAGTTTGAAAGTATATCCATATTCTCTGATAAAGTATTCTTCTTCATAGTACATATTACGTGTATATACATATATATGTATATATATATATATATATATATATGTGTGTGTGTGTGTATAATATTTTTCCTGAAAGACCTCAAAGAATTTCCAATCTATTCAGTTTTGTTTTTTCTCATGGGAAAAAATAAAAACTTCAACAGCTTACTTTAGGGATGTATAATTAAACTTACCTAATACCTTGTGTTTATTCGTACTTGGATATCTTTCAGATGGATTAATTAACATTGTTTTCCTTTGACAGTTTTTCTTTGACTTATTTGCCGACTTCCAGAAAGATCCACCAGAGCTGGACTATTTTCAGATGCTTCTTTACTTTGCATGTCACCCGAATGCTGTGGAAGGCGTCTACAGAGCCCTGAGTCTGGCTATTGGAACCCACGTCTTTCGAAAAGTTGAAACACTAGCTGTGCCGGAAAACCATGTGATGGTAATGGCATCTTGGAAATACACTAACAACACTTTCTGGTGGTGGAAATCACTAAACCCTGATGGCCCTGAGTCAAACAAGTGTTTCTTATTCAGACTAAAAAATAGCATTGTTTAGTGTAGGAACACTGGCTTTAGAGCAAAAGACCTGGGTTCAAGTCTTGGTTCAGCTATTGACTTGCGCTATGACCTTGAATAAGTCCAATTACTTTCTAGACTCAGTCTCCTCATCTGTAAAATTTGGGGGCTGGATTAGATAACCTCTAAGATTCCTTTTATCTCCAAATCTTATAACCCTAAAGCTTGCATGGTTATAGAGCTGCATGCTTTTCTGTGCCTCTCTCTACACTTTTATAGGAAAAGCAGTGATTGTGAAAATAGGCCCTCTCCATGGAATGCTCCTTTCTGTTCTTCCTTTATGGACACAAAGGAAAGAATTGAGTTGTATTAATCAATTAATTAAGAAATAAGTGGTATTTAGTAGCATCCCTTTCAGATGTGCCCATAGCTGTCTTGAGGAGTGCTATGTTACTTGATGCATTAAACATCTTTGGATGTAGAAAGAGCAACAGATTTGATATCCAAGAACCTGAGTCTGTTGCAAACTATCGTTGTGATTCTGGTCAGGTTGGTTCATCTTTCTGGGTGCCATTTTTCCTCAAATGTAAAACAAGTAGTTTAACACATTAATTTCTAAGGGTCTTCTGTTTCTAAATATTATTATCATAACTTCTCCCTCTCAATGAAATAAACCAGATGAATGAATGAGTGAAATAAAAGAAGCCTTCTATGCCATACTCTACCCCAGAGCACACTTCACTCTGTGATTTATTATCTAGCCAAAGCCAGAACAAGACATTTATGTGCTCTGTGAAGATTGTGAAAATTGAACTCTCTTGAATATGAAAACTGTACATCCTTCCACCTATGTTTCTGTCCATTATCTGCTTTGAGCATTCACTGAAATACGTGTAGATTGACCCATTCACGAAACAACCATCTACGTATGATGGAGATATATGGGAATGAGGAGGAAAAAAAGACTTAGCCAGGAAAGAGCATCAACCATGGCCTTCAGTTGGAAGTATCTGAGAACTCATCCCCATGCTCCTGGGTCCATACCGTTCTGTTCAAATCTACAGAGTCAAAAAGTACAGGAACATTTTACTCCTCTTTCTCCTAACCAAATACAAATCACTACCTTTCCAGTTAATCAACAAGCATTGAGTTAACTCTTGATTTCCCTAGGTATATTCAAGGGTAAGAGAAGAAGGAAAAAACCATACCCCTAAACCCTAAGAAGCTTTCAGTCTTGTTTTGTGATGATGAGAAAATAGAATCAGTTGAATTCAGATAATACAAATGGTATACCAAGCATGGGGGGAACATGAACTTGAGAATGAGTTGAATTAGGGAAGCTTGATGGAGAAGTAAGTCTTGAGCCTGGACTTGACAGAAGTATAGTTCATCAGACAAGTGGGAGATCATTCCAGTCAGTGGGAACAGCAGGAGCAAAATCAAGGAGGCAAAAGTATAGAAATTGAGACTGGTAAAGTTCCTACCCTCAGAGAATTAAGACCATCACCACGGCAACATAGGGGGAGGGAATTGATGACATTGAGAGGCAAAGGGCTGAACCAAGGACAACTCTGTATGCCTTCCAAGTTTGAAATGTATTATCTGTCATTTTTTTTTCCAGATCATTGACATTTTTTAATCAGACGATGCTTTAAAAAAAAAATGAGTACACTGCATGGCATATATATACTCTAGGGGGTACAAGGGAAGTAGTGACTTCATAGGATGTATGTCTGCTACTTCAAGACTCACCCTCACTTTAGTGTCTCCCCCTCTTCTCCTTGCCTAGGAGTTCTGATACACAAAATGCTGTATCTTCACACCATCCTTCATAGCTCCAGCCTTTGCAACAAAGCCACTCTGATTTTGTGCATTTTGAGTGCTTGATTTTCCTAGATATGAGGTCTCCATAAGACTGCTCAGAAATTTAAACCCCGTGATTTTCATTTAATTCCAAAGCCAACAATTCAGGGTTTTTCCAGTTGTCAACATAAATCACCAAAGATGTCATTTAGACGCCTCTTTCCTACTCTTTCTTCTGTTCATGCTAATTTTACTTAGTGTAAAAATTTATTTGAATCCCTGACTTCTAGGATAATTTTAAGGAAAGAAAAGAAGTATTATATCCATCAGTAGCCAGACAGTCTTTGGGAAGCCCTTCATTTATATGGCACTTGAAAAATGTGTCCATTTATAGGTAAATACTGTGTCTCACACTATAGTATATACAGTTTGGAATAGTGTTAGCACTGAAGTGAAAAAATGAAAGAGAAGCAACTTAGTGAAATGGAAAGACTACTGCATGTGAGGAATGATATATAGCAGTGATTCTCAACCTGTGGGTTATATTAAATTTGTAACAATGAAAATACATCCTGCATATCAGATGTTTACATTACGATTCATAACAGTAGCAAAATTACAGTTATGAAGTAGCAACAAAAATAATTTTACGGTTGGGGTCACCACAACATGAGGAATTGTATTAAAGGACCGTGGCATTAGGAAGGTTGAGAACCACTGATATAGAGGAAAATCTGATATAAAATCTCAGCCCTGCTATTTACTACCTTTGTGACCTTGGGCAAATCAACTTCAGTTTCTCCAGCTGTTAAAAAAAGAAGAAAATGGACAAGACGGCCTGTAAAGTCCTTTGTGGCTCTATTAGAGTATTATAGGTTCATAGATACTATGTTTTAGACTTATAAAATCAATATAATCAGAGGGCATGGGCTCTGTAGCAACAACCACACTGGCATATCCAGGATGGCTGCTAGCACAGGTTCTTAGATCTGCTTTACTAGGAAAGATAGCTGTTCAAGGGGTCAACAATCTTTTTTAATTACATTTATTAGTTTAGGGGAAAAATCAGCACCCTGAACTTCAGAGAAAACCAAAATAAAGAAAATAGAGAAAATACAAGCAGAGAAATAAAGACCAATAGACAGGGATTCTAACTGTCTGGGAAATTAGTACAGACAACAAACAGATCCAAGGCTGGCTGACCAAGGCGATACATACATGGTTACCAGAGAGAGAAGCACCAACATCTGGGTTTTTCAAAGCCAGGGCACTCCTTAATGACTACCCAGAGTCTCATCTGGTCAAATCACAAGAACATTCTTCCCATGTATAAGCCCCAAAGCAAAATGTTAGCCTCAGGGGATATATACATTTCTTCAGGGTCAAAGGGCATCACAACCCTCGTGACCCATTGCCTAATTATAAAGTAACAAAAAGTGTGGGCCTTACTGAAAAGCCTCCCTTAATCACGCTTCCCTTAGTTGGCTCCATGTGAGACCTGTTAATGGATGGGGAAGATCTTACATCCCATTAACATTACAGGTACCTAGAGCTTTAAGGATACAAATCATCACTTATTTCTATATTACAACACCTTTACCCACACAACCCCACATGTCTGACCATCTGTGGCTTAGAATGACAAGCACTGGACTGATTGGATGATTTTTAAAAATGAACTACAGTTTATCATTGATCAATAGGACTGATTACTTAAAGACAGTGTTTTGTTAACAGATTTTCACAACTCTTTGAAGACTAGTTAAAGCTAGTCCAGGTTGGCACCATTTTTACCTTTCTGCTATCTGTTCAGTAATTTGTACAGTTGTTGTTTGCCATTCCGTTCTCCAGCTCATTTCACAGATAAGGAAACTGAGGCAAACAGGGTTAAGTGACTTGTCCAGGGTCACACAATAAGTGTCTGAAGCTAAATTTGAACTCTTAAAGATGAGTCTTCCTGATCCCAAGACCGTTGCTAGATCAACTATGCCACTAGCTGCTTTTCAGTGTTTGGAGCTAATTACTACTTACTTTGTCAAGGAAGCCTTAGTTTATCTCCAAATTCTTGTTCACTAACTTTATTTGTATAAGAACTCTCAAAATCTCTATTCTTTAAAGACCTGCATTAGAAAGAGATCAACTCTTTCTGCCACACACCCCCAGTGCCTATCTGAGCTAAACTGCCTTTGTTCTTGAGCAATCTCTCTCCTCTCACACAGCCACAAGGCTGCTGTTTCCTGAACTTAGAGATCTCTAAAGGTGATAGAATTGAAGCGAGTAGTTCAAGAATTGCTTTTCTTCTCCAACAAAACTTTAGAATTCTAAATGACTGCTTTTCAAATGAAAATTGCCGCCTTTAATGGTCTTTACCTGTGTTTACATCATAACCACAACTAGATAGTAGAAATAGCAGAGACAAGCGATTCTGCCATCTTGGGTACATGGCCAGTAATCAATCATTCAGTGAGCATTAGGCTCTGGCAATACCTGGATAAAAACAAAGCAGTCTTATCAGTCAAGGATATTACATCCTAGTGGGGCAAACACAAGGTACATGTATTATTAGATGCAGAGATATGTATGTGGAGTGCATATCATAAGCATATGTAAGTATCCCCAAAATCGTTATGCAGTTTTAAGCTTTAACATATGTGTATGTATATACACACATACATATGTGTGTAGATATATGGATATATGTGTATGCATATGTGTATACATACATCTATACGTCCACACAGATTAGTAAATACGAGATAAATCATTGCATGTTCATCCTACCACCATTTGGTTAATCAACACAATTATGACCTGCTTTTTATTTTCTGCCTTGCATGTACTGAGCTTCAAATGGAAATTATTCATATTTACATTCTTCACTCATTTTTTCACTTATGCAGCAAACACTATATTGAGATCTCCTTTGCTCTGTGGAATTATGATAGTGTGATGCTTCCCAGAGATTTCTGCACTAAATCAGATGGGTCAGAGTTTCTTATTACATTTCCCATGGAGCAATCCACCTTCATAAGAAGGGGAAAGAGCCCAAGGAACTGGAGCAGAAGATATTTAAGAGCTCACTATAAACTAACCTCAGAATGTTAAAATGATGTATATTCAAAATAGTCTGATTCTTATGCCAAAATGCGCTTATAAAAATGCCAAGGCCCAGTCTAATCTGGTCAACTTTGATCAGATTTTCAGTTTTCCCTTAAAGATGTTCAGATAAGTTAATTCAGATCTATAATTTTCAAAGTTTAGAATTGGTGTATCTATTGCAGTTGGCATACTTAATTCTGTAGCCTAATCATTTTTCCAAACTGTGACAGACACCTTAATTTCCCTTGCATAAGGATGAAAGATGTACATCCTAAGTAATTTCTTTGTCTGATATGTATATTCCAGATTAAATTCAATCCTACTTTCTCCTGAGTCACTTTTCCATTCATCTTTCCCAGACATCCTCCTACACTGACACAGTAACAGTTGAGGAACTTCCTGAACTAGAAGAATTAAAAGAAGAAAAAGAGAGAATAATAGCTCCAGAATTTCTGAATAAGGAGACCATTTCCATTCCAACACTACTTAAAGTGTTCCAAGGGAAAAGGGAGGCACAAGATAACCACCGATTTTTTGAGGATGAAAAGATAGAGAACACTTTCTCTGAGGTTGGCTCTGACGTTCTTTTTGTTTCATCTCTTTTCAGTGTATCCCATATACAGGGGAACATGTTGTAAATACTTCCTCATATGCTTTTAAAATCTTGTCGTGGCCCAGAAATTAAAGGAGGTTCATTTCCTAGGACTCAGGTGTTCTATCATCTGTAGTTTCTTGGGATTTTGTCTCCATGTTCCCCATACAGTGTAAAATAAATGATTGAATGAATCAATTAATTCAACTTCATTTTTTTTCTCCTTCAAAGGCTTTCAAAAAAGTATACAGGGTCATAGGTAGCAATAATTTGGAGCCAATTGAACTTGCTACTCTTCTGAAGCACCCTTTCATTCAAGACTTACTTTTAACTTATAAGGAATACAAACTTCCGGTGAGTATTTTAAGAAAGTTACTTTCACTGCTGTCACCTTTTCTTAGCATTTTTAACAGCATGGAATTACTCTGTAAGCTGTCTGTCAAGCACTGCTTTTGCTATATAAGATAAGCTGAGTTTTAAGGGAAAAGCATTTCCCCTTTGTAGAAAAGAAAAATCAAGGTTTTATGGTTAAAAAAAAAGTTTTCCCTTCTGACTTTATCAGAAATTGTACCTGTGGTTCTATAATGAAACAAGGCTACATCTAGGCTTTTAAAAATCATTCTGTATGATAGTAATTTTATTCTTCCACCTTAGTTACTTAATCTATTGTTTGTGCAAATGCCATTATTTGATTTAATACAAAATTTATCTGCATCTTGCTAATAGCAGACTGACTGATAAGTTGCATCCCATAGTATAATGGGTTTGTTTTTTTAATTCTAACAAGTCAACAAGTGTTACTAAGCATCTACTGTGCACCCATCCTTTGCTTGGTTCTATAGATGTTATAAAGAAGACACAGCCCCCTTTTTAAAGGAGCTTGCAGTTTTACTTGGAAGATGATTTAACACTGATTGAATGTTTAAGCAGTGTAAGGCTATCTATAAACAAGTGTTTGATTCTGTGGTTCAGTTTCTCAAATATATAAAGAGCTTTTGGTGAATTGAAATAGTCAGGGAAGGCTATAAACAGGATATGGGATTTTCAGAATACCTTGGATTTGGAGAGATGTAGTGAAAAATTCATGTAGCCCACCAGGTGGAGAGAATAGCAAACACATGGAAACCAGAGCAGGCATTGTTAGTGTGGAGAAGAGTGAACAGCAGAGATTTATGGTGAGAAATAACAGAAGAGGATATATAGGGAAGGAGCTAGAGTGTAGAAGCTTCTCAGGCAATAGAATGTCTTCACATAAAATGTGTCCATTCCTAATGATCTGGATCTCTTATCATCTCATTATCTCATTATGTCTCCCTAAGAAGGCTCATTTTTACTTTATTTAACATTTTCCCACACTTTTATTTCATTAGCTATGAGTGAAGTCCCTTAAATGTGCTTAATTTTCCTTCTGTTCTCAGTATTGATATCATAACCAGTCCCATTTGATAATTTTACAGAAAGGAAGGAGAGGGGGAGTGAGAGAGAGAGAGGGAGAGAGAGAAATGCTAACAAAAAAAAAAAGAATGAGTCGCTGAGCTCCAAATTCTTAGCCTGGCATTCTTCCTTTCATCTTTCTCTCCCTTCACACCCCCTCTGTCTCCCTGTCTGCCCAAAACATCTAATGAGGCATTAGTGGAGCAAATGGAAATAATAATGACTGGTGAGCATGTTCAACAATGGAAGTTGAATGGTAAGCCAATGGTCAGATCCAGTCTCATCATTTCTTACTTTGAGTAATCAGTCTCCTTTTTCATAAAATACTCCAAATTTTCTTAAAAGTGGTGAAAGCAGCAAAGCAATTCTCTAACAGACTCAAGGAATAGCACAGCAATTCCAGCATCATTTTTTCCTCCAAATATTCAGTCAGTCAGTCCATAAAGCACTTGTCATATGTCAGGCACTGTGCTAAGTGCTAGGGATACAAAGAAAGAGGGGGGAAAGCGCAGTCCCCAGTTCTCAATAAGCTCTCAGTCTGACAGAAGAGATAACATGCCAACAATTATGTACAAACATGGATACAGGATAAATTGTCTCAGAGGGAGGGCACAAAGTTGAAGGACTGGGAAAGATTCCTTGCACAAGATGAAACTTTATGTGAAGCCAAGAGATGAGGATGACGAAGAAGAAAGTTCTAGCCATGGGAGGATAGTGAAAATGCACCTGATTGGGAGATGGAGTGTCCTGTGGAAGGAAGAGCAAAGAGGCCAGTGTCGTTAGGTCATAGAGTAGGGCGAAGGAGGAGTTAGGTGTCCAAAGCCTGGAAAGATAGGAAGGAGCCATAGTGTCTGTATCCTTACACCCATTTTTTTAAAATCTCATTACAAATGAACTTTAACCACAGTGATGTTGTTTTGAGATGTTTTGTAGATAAGTGGAGCAAAAGATAGAGTGTGGTTTTTTAAGGCAAAAATGTTGTTTGCTATTATAAACAGTGAGAAATGCAACATGTTGATAAACAGCTTTCTTATGTTAGTCATAATTAGAATCAGCCACAATTTCAGATATGCCAAGGAGAGGAGACAATTCTAGTTATTTTTCCACTAATGTGAAATTATTTTGTCCTTGCACGTGAAAGTTTAATTCCTGTGTTATGCCACCACCTGTGTGGACTTGAAATACTCTCATATCACCTTATTTAATTCTCTTGTGAAGGGATTCCTATTGAGTGCTGTTTCTACAGCACTAAAATCAAGTCAAGAAGCATCAAGTACCTACTACGTGCCAAGCATTGTGCTAAGTGCTTGGGAATACAAAAAATAGGCAAATATTGTCACTACCCTCAAGGAGCTCACAATCTAATAAGAGAGACAAAATGCAAATAACCATGTGCAAATAAGATATAGACAGTATAAATTAGAGATGTATAGAGGCAGCTATGCATGGCATAGAGTACCTGAAGTCAGGAAGACCCGAGTACAAATTCACACTTGGATACTAGCTGCATGACGCTGGGCACAGTCTGGGCACTCAACCTCTGTTTTTGTTTCCTCATCTGTAAAATGGGAGTAATGATAGCCCTTACCTCCTAGGATTGTTTGGAGGACAAAGTTAGATAATATTTGTAAGGTAAGCTTGGCAAACCTGAAAGTGTTGTATGAATGTTAGCTGTTACTGTTGTCGCTATTGTCACTGTTGGAGATAATGTCAGAGGGAAAGCACTAACATGAAGAGGATTGAAAAAGACTTCTTGCAGAAGTGAGACTTTGCATTTTAGTGAGACTTGAAGGAGGCTGAGAAAGCCAGGCAGCAGAGGTGAGGAGGGAATAAATTCTAGTCTTTCACTCCCCACGTAAGCATGTGGACATGCTTAGAAATCTTCAAGAAATGAAATATATGTGATAGAAAGCTAAAGTATAACCAAATTTTTAAAAATATGAATCAAAAACTGATAATTCTATAAGTAGAACCCCAAAAAGCATATATTAAAATCTTTAGAAGAATATAGGTTTTTACAAGAAAAATAAACTAGATGTAATTTGAAACTCTATCTTAATGTCCAGGAAATGCATTTTTAAGAAATGCTATTGCCATTTAAACAAAGAAGTTTATGAAACGAGAGACTTTCCATAAACAGAATTAGAACTGATTGGGGAAGCTAGGTGGCGCAGTGAGTAGAGCACCGGCCCCGGAGTCAGGAGGACCTGAGTTCAAATATGGCCTCAGACACTTACCATTAAAAAAGTTAAAAAAAACAAAACAAAACAACAACAAAAAAAAACCTAACTGTTGTGACCTTGGGCAAGTCACTTAACCCTGATTGCCTTACCTTCCCCTCTCCAAACAAAAGAGAATTAGAACTGATTTGGCTATGGATTGATAAAGCAGTCTTCCATCAAGGGTGGTTGTGGGTATATTATTGTTCTTTAATTCTTGTCATAAATTGGGTAAGAATTAATATCAATCATTTGCTCATTTAAGTGTTTGTAACTGCCCTTTGGACATTTTTCTCTTAGAATATTAAAGGGATTCTTCAACGCATTGACCAGCTTCAAGTCCTCAGTGAGGCAGACCAGAAAATTATTGAGGAAAAGAAATAAAGCAAGAAGAGCCTGATTATATAAAGAAAGGCAACAACCCTTTTGGAGAGCCCAAGTGGAAATGTTTGCTGTTGTGAATATGGGTATTTTCATTACAGAAGCAACCACCAATCAAGCTTTGTGGAAAGCTGAAGACAAGGTCTTCTTTAAATTTCAAACCTTTTGGAAATTCACCTTGAAGTGTGATAGCAAAACTAGAAATTAAAAGAAAGTACTTATTTAAATAGAATGAGAATTAAGCAGAACTGCATGTTGTTGCAGGAATAAAGCGCAGTGATTTAATCTGAAAGTGTCCTAAAAGACAGTATCACTATTAAGAGAATTTAGTGCAGAATTTCCCAGGAATTCACATGGTCTTTTTGGTGTCTGCACTAGCACCAATTCATTTCACATCTTGGACCGAAGACAGAATTATCTCCACATACACTTCCAAGAGAAAGTGCTGCATTGTGAAAATGTTTATAGACATCCATCCCCAAGACATCCTTTCATAATCCTTTCATCGTCCTTTCGTAATTTATCTTCTATTGCCTTTATCGATAACATGGGTATGCATGTATGTCTTTATGCAATTTTATCTAGTAAATAAAATAATTAATTAAGTTATATTGCTATTTGTCTCGCTTAAGGAAGTTGTTTTTAAAAAAATAAAGAAAAAATAGAGACTGTGGTGTGGTGCAAAGACAGAAAATGGGGAAACTCTAGTTTTAATTCTAGACCTACTGCTAACTAGCTGTACGAACTGAGTAAAGGACCTCCCTCTCTGGGTCTCAGTCTCCTCATCTGTAAAATAGAGAGTTTGGATTAGGTGATCTCTCATGTGCTTTACAACTCTGGCAATCTAAGGGTATGATATTGCTCATTGACACACATCTTTGTTAGAAGTGACTCACAATGGCTAGCCTGTCATTTGACTGGGTTCTTGGATGGCATTGAGCATCCTAACTCTCCACTCTCTCTTTCAACCATTGTGTATTACATTCATCCTGAAACAGCAGTTTCTGTGTCTAATCTGTAAGTGCCATTGTAGGTACTCAAAATTTTCAATGGTCCTTCACAAATCACCTTAAGAAAAGTATCATTATTTGATAATGAAATCAAGCATGCATTTCCCTAGAATAATGTAAGAAGGAAAGAAATGTGTCCTTATTGGAGGTCTGTGTCTTTGAGGGGGTATGAAAGATGCAAAAGGCAACAATGACATTGAACAAGAAGTTGTCTCAATGAGCCTTTATTAAATATCTAGTGTGTGTTGGGTACAGGAGATACAAAGGGGAAAAAATGAAGCAGCCCCTGCTTGTGTTTCTACGATGTTCAACCTTCACCAGTTATAATAGACTAGAACACATTATCACCAAAACCATGAATTCTTAAGGGAAAAACCTTTGAAGAACAGAAAATCTCATAGTCTCATGGTTTGGTTTCTGGTTTGTTTTTTGTGCAATGATATTGACTAGATGGCATGTTGTGATTTCGTTCAGTCCTAGGAGTTCATGACTTTAACCCCAAATGACCAAGAATTACAACAAAAAAAAAGGCTAACCATAAGATACTAGAGTTGGGAGGAACCTTAGAAATTATCCAGTTCCCCTCCCTCCTTTAACAGATGAGAGAATTGGAGCCCAGCTTGCTATTCTAGTGCAATGAGTTCATTTTATCTCAATAGTAAGTTCTGATTTAAAAATAAAGGAATGCAATTATCTCATTAAGATCACATGCTAATTAAATGCAAAGGAACCATGAACTGTTGCAGTGGAAAGTTTGCCAGATATGGAGTCAGTGTCTGGTTTTTAATCCAAGTTATGTTATTTGTCACTTAAGTGTCCTTGACACTATCTAGACATTTAATCTCCTTGGGACTGCTTCTTCCTTTCTAAAATTAGGATGTTGGTTATCAATGTAAATTATTGTTATTGTAGGCCATGGGCAGTGTATATAAGGGTGCTTCATAAATTGTATTGCATTATTTCCATTAAAATGTGGCTCCCTTTCTATTCAAAATTCTACCTTAAGGTAGGGGACTTCAATCCGCATGTTATTTAATGATCTGTCAAACACCCTGCCCTCTCAATTCTTCAGTTCCTTCTACTCTTATGATTTACACATTGACACCACTTCAACTACACCCTTAATTTTGCCATCACCCACAAGAGATGTGAAACATGCCATTATTTCCATGATCACAAACTCTGAAATTCCTGACTATAACCTTCTATCATTCCATCTCCATGTGTCTTACTCTTCCTAAACCAATGCTCTGTTCTCACTATGGCCTCCAGCCCCTCCCACCTGCAGTGATGTACCAGGGACTTCTCTGGCTTCACTCCCAGATTTAGAGCTGAAAGAGACCTTAAAAGCCATCTGGTCTCATCCAACCCCCTAATTTTACATATGGGAAACTGAGGCAGAGAGAAGTTGAGTGACTTTCCAAAGGTCACACAAGTGCCTAATCTTGACCCTCTCATTCACGATTTTGCTTTCTGTTCCCCCTTGTCTACTTGGGCTATCATGCATCTCCAGACCCCAAACCTGGATTGCCCTCTTCATCTGCCCCTTTCACTTCTACTCATATGCTGCTGAATGGTACTAGATGAAGCTATTATTTTAAGCCAGGCCTAATTGCAGCCTATCTAGTGACACAAGCTTGATATTAGAATATAATAAGCTGCCCCTAAAACAACTTCACTTAATATTCAAAACAATATAATTCAGATAAGACACAACTACCCGTTCACCTCAATATTTATTCATCATAGCAACCAGCCACACAAAAGTCAGTAGGCCAGACAATGGGCATTCCACAAGAGCCTCCAACTACTTCTCTGCAAACTGACTTGTTTATGTCTCCAGTAGCAAGGAAGACAAAACAATGATGACCTGGGGAACACCTTCAAAGCCTCTTTAAAGAGATACCAGCCTAACGTATCTATGACAGATGCCATACGCACCACAGCTGTGCTGACTGGATCCACTATAAATCTGTTGGCTATTCTCAATTGCTGCAAGGAAGTCATTTGGACCTTATTAGTAATAAGGTTCTTTCCAATGCCATAACTCTTATGAAATATTAATATTCTTTTATTTCGTAACAAGTGAAATAAACTTTGTTAATTGTTTATCTTTGTTCTGGAAATTTAGGGGATTTCCTTGCACAAAGGCGAATGTTCCCAGATTTCAACAGGGCCTACTGAAAAAGTGTAAACACTGGGATTACTCCATTCAGCCAATCTGAAGTGTTAGTTGTGGCATTATTTCCAGTATCCAAAAGCTTCTCTTTGGAGTCTCTGGTATGTATTCTAGCTAGCTGCATCATGTTACATACCTTTTGAGCTAAGTTGGGAGTCAGCTTACATATATTACTAAAGAAATATTGCATGCACAAAACCGTAATATCCCAGAGTTGGGGAAGGCCTCAGGGGCTGAATTGTCTAGCTTGTACCTGAAGAAGACTCATTTCTATAACATGACAATCATCCAGGTGGTTTTTTTCCTTGAAAGCTTCTACCAAGGAATCCAATATCCCCTGATATTCTTCCACTATGATGAAGGGAGTTTTTGTCAGGAAGTTTCTCCTTTCATCTTGCCTAAATCTGCCTTTTGCACCTTTTACCCTTTGCTCTAAATTCTCCTATGTATAGCCAAGAACAAGCCTAATTTCTCTTCTGCCTGCTAGTTCTTCCTCACATACTTAAATACATTTATCATTGTCTCCCCTCTTCCTAGTCTTCTCTTTTTGAAGCTAAGCATCTCTACTTCCTTCAGTTTATGCCCACATGGCATAATAATGGCTCTTCACTGTCCCAGATGCCCTTCTCTGGACACTCTCCCTCATTACTATAATATTCCTCCAAAGCACTAATGTTGACTATGAAAATAATATAAGATTACTAGTGAATTATCTGAACAAATTTGTATGATAAATATATTTATTTAAATTTTAATTAAGGAATCATCTCAAAATGATGTTAACCAGTAAAAAAAAGTCTTCATAACTTGTTCAAATATTTATAAAACTTTCTGCTAGCTCTGGAAGGGACCTTAGTGATCACCTAGTCCACCTCATTCATTTTATAGCTAAAGAAAATGAGACTCAGAGAGTTCTTAATCTTGCTCAAAGTGATATCACCAATCAGTGGTAGATCTAGGTCAAAAACATAGAGCTCTGTACATAGGTTAGTTTAACAGCTCCCAATCCCTAGTAGCATGCATTTAACAGGTCCCCTCCCACCCTTGCTTTGAGGCATGTGCAAGATATTCCCTACTTCAGGAGAGCTTAGAAAAAACATAAGTGTGCCCAGATGTGCCTACTTATGCCTATATATGATTTAATCACTGGATTGAGTTCAGATTGGTTGATTAAGCTAGAAAAGAAGATGGTGCAGAGTGCCACGTGTGGTTATGAAACATAAAGGCAGCTTCTGGCTGTTGACAGTCTTGTAAGTAGCTTTCAAGAAGACAAAATGTGACTGGAGGGTACAAGGAAGGAGGCAAGTGGATGAAGGAAGGGTCCTTTCCTGCAGTAAAACAGTATCAGGTCAGGGCCTCCAGTCCCAAAATGGACCATGGATTCGACTACCAGGATTTATACCAGAAGCTCCTGGCTGCCTTGCCTCTCTGTTTGACTTTCCTTGTCTCTAGCATTGATCTCGTGAACACAGAAATATCTTCTAGTGACAGTGATGAAAGCAGTGTCTTCCAGAGTAGTTTCAGCCACAGTATCAGTAGCAGGATTGGACTTGTGCTGAGGAAAGTGTTGACATCGAAGTGGGTAACTCTCTCCCTTTTCCCCCACTCCCAAGATCCTCATTAATATCTGATCAGACTTTGCCAGTGGAAGTAAAATTATCAGTCAATTAACAGTTTTGCAAAAGTATTAATCATTCTAGAAGTGCCAAGTCACTCAGTTCTGTTCTAATCATTCCTTGAATCTTTGTTGCTTAGCAGTCTCTTTTCTAGCTGGAAATGACCTGCTTATTCTATGGCCAATTTGTGTTTATACAATGGATACTTTTTTTTAAAGCTTTCTCCTTTGCCAGGGAGAACCCTTATACTTTTAGTGTATAATTAGCAAATCTCTAAGTAACAACCTTCTGTGGAACAGCCGGGGTGAGGGTAAGAATTGTGAGAATTCTTATTCCTCTAAGGGCCTGATACAGGGCCCATCTCTTGTACCAAACGATACACGAGTGGGGAAGACCCAGGGTACCTGACAGATTCTGAACCATCACTAACACTACAAACTGGAGGTCATTCCCCACCACCTGCTTCAGTGAATTTCTGTCCTAGACCTCCAGTCCCAGATTGCCCTCTAGGGACAAGTCCTCTTCCATATCCTATCCTCCAAGGTCTTTTCCAGGACAAGCAAGGTACTCTCACCTTGTGCCAATGCTTCTATACACAAGCTCCTACTGAGGCTATCCTACCAGGCTCTCACAAGACACAACATACCACCTGTCGGGAAACTGAACATAAAGAAGTTAACTTCAGCAGTCTAATCTAGTGACTCATCTCCCTCAACAGATCTCTCTCCAACTACTGATACTCTGCCCATGGCTGAGTGTTTGGCATATTTCCATCACCTTATACTCAACCCATCCCAGTGATTCTGAATGCTTAATTGCTCAGATGCAAATCCCGTTCTCCACCCTCAACTCATCTGTCCACTACATATCCATCTAAATCCTACCCCCATATTGTTCCATTCCATATCTGCTGCCATTCCACTGTGACTTCTAGATTGCCTGTTCTATAATTAGCCAACTTCCTTTCTTCTCAAACCTTTTTCTTTCTCACTCTTTTTGGCCTCACTGAGACATGGCTCCATTAAAATGATACCACTTCCCTTGACAATCTTTCCAGTACTGGCTACACATATTCTTGTATTCTACCAACCCCCTTATCTATATATGTGTATGTATGTGTGCATGTATATATGTGTGTGTGTATAGACATATATAGTCTATGTGTATTATTTACACATGGACTACATATACGTATATATGTACATATATTATATATGTGTGTGCATACATATATATCATGTATGTATCTTGAATTTGCTTGCCTGTGAACATGCTATTTAACAGGTTGTTATTGGATAGAGTTAAAGCAGCTAGGCAGCATAGTGGATAGAGCACTGGGCCTAGACTCAGGAATATCTGAGTTCAAATCCAGCCTCAGACCCTTACTAGCTGTGTGACCCTGGGCAAGTCACTTAAGCCTTATTTGCCTTAGCTCCTCATCTGCAAAATGGGAACACACTAGAGAAGGAAATGGCAAACTGCTCCAGTATCTTTGCCAAGAAAACCCCATGGACAACGTTCATTGGGTCATGTAGAGTCAGACTCAACTGAATGACTGAACAACAACAAAAAACACATGGATAGAGCGCTGGACCTGGAGTCACAAAGACCGGAGTTCAAATCTCATCTCAGATACTTACTACCCGTGTGACCCTAGTCAAGTCACTTAACTTCTCTGTATCTCAGTTCCCTCAACAGTAACATAAGGGATAATAATAGCATCTACCTACCAGGGTAGGAGAGGACAAAATGAGATATTTGTGAAACACTTTGTAAACTTCAAAGCACTATGGAAGATATAGCTATTATTATTCTTCACATAAAATATAAGCTCCCTGAGGGCTTGGCCTGGTCTCACTTTTGTCTTTGTACCTCAATGCCTACGACATAGTCTGCACTTAGTAAACATTCATTGCTTGGTTAGATGATATGCACAGGACTCTAAAATCCAAGTCTCCAACCCCAAGCTCTCTCCTAATATCCAGTCCTGGATCTCCAGGGTTTCTTATACCAGTTCTGGACTTTTCCATCTAGATACTTTGCTGACAGTTTAAACTCAACATGTCTGAAACCACAAGCATAAGCTCCCCCTTAAGACTAGCTCCTCATTAAGACTTCCCTATTTCTGCTAGGCACAATTTCTGCAGTTGCCCAAGCTTTAAACCTCAGGAACCATAAGGTTATAGAACTTAGAGCTTAGAACAAGAGACGTCGAAGCTCATCTAGTCAATATCCTTCATTTTACAGATGAGAAAGCCGAGGACCAGGGAGGTGAAATGACTTGGATATAGACACAGAAGTATTTTCATAGTAGTTTCAAAACCATAGAATTTCAGAGTTGAAGGGACCTCAGAGGCCATCTTATCCAACCCATAACAAAGCAAGTTTCTTTCTATTACACACCATCCAAATAGTTATTCAGATATTAAATGATCACAATAATTTTGGAAGCAGGACTTTATACTTTGGGAATGACTCTAAATTCCAGGAATGTTTCCTGAAATCAAGTCTAAATATGTATCTTTGAGGTTTCCATCCATTTGCTCTCAATTCTGGCTTGGGTGGCCTACCAGAAACAGTCTTATCCATTTTTCACATGACAGGCCTTCAAACACTGGAAGACAGTGATCACGTCCCTCGGTAGTCTCTTTTCTGGTTGTTGTCCTTCATTCTCAAAGAGGACCAAAATTACATCACTATGTTAAAGTCAAGTTTCAGTGTGTCTGACTGTGGCTGATTAGACCAATATAACCCACAGGTTAGACACCAATAGTTCATGTGAACTTTTTGGTCTGGATTCTCTAAGCTTGCTCATCCTGCATTTCCTTTGAGCTGTTTCAATTCTGCTTTGCTTGTAGAGCAAGTCTCTATGTCTCTCTTCTACCTAGTCACCGTAGCCTTCTCACCAAGTAAATACCACTGCCCCTGTCGCCCTCTTCTCTAATGATGAGTTTTTGACCTGGGCCGCCATTTCCCTAGGTGCCCAGGCCAGCCATGCTTACTTGATTTCTGGCTCTACTCTTCATCTCTCTGCTTTTCCCCAGCAGCTTTGCCCCTATGTTGATGCCTGTCTCTCCTCCCTCCTTCTGCTTTCTAGCTATCTTTAATGTGTTGTTTTCCTCCCAGCTAGTAAACTGAAAACTATTTGAGAGTAGGGACTGAATTTTTTGCTTATGTATATATTGCCAGCATTTAGCATAGTGCCTAGCACATAGTAAGCCCTTAAGACATGCTCAATTTCCACCGACATCACCAACACACACCCTCAATAATCCACAGTAGCTTCCTATTGCCTTCAGAATCAAAATGTTCCACTTGGCATTCAGAGCCCTTCACTACAATCCAGCTGCCATCTACCTTTCCAGTCTTCTCACAACTTACTCCCCTAACCGTGTACACTTTGATTCAACGGCACTGACTCCCTGGCTGTTCCACAGACAAGACATTCCATCTCTCAGTCCCGGGCATTTTCTCTGGCTGTCCCCCATATCTGAAATGTTCTCCTTCTTCATCTTCACTTACTGGCTTCCCTGGCTTCCTTCAAGTCCTAATTAACGTCCATCTTCTGCAGGAAGCCTTGGCCAACCCCATTTAGCTTCAGTGCCTTCTCTTTTAATTGTGTCCTATTTATTCTGTACAGTCATATCTTGTTTTATTGTGCCTCACTTTATTGTGTTTCACAGATATCGTGGGGGTTTTTTACAAACTGAAGGTTTGTGGCAACCCTGCATCAAGCAAGCCTATCAGCATCATTTTTTCCAACGGCATGTGCTCACGTCGTGTCTGTGTCACATTTTGGTAATTCTTGTAATATTTCAAATTTTTTCATTATTATTATTATTATTATATCTGTTACGGTGATTTGTGAACAGTGATCTTTGATGTTACTATTATAATTATTTTGGGACACCATGAACTGAGTCTGTATAATACAACAAACTTAATCAATAAGTGTTGTGTGTGTTCTGGTTGCTCCATTGACCGGCTGTCTCCATTTCTCCCTCTCCTCAGGCTTTCTTACTGTCTGAAATGCAACAATATTGAAATTAAACTAATTAATAACCCCACAACAGCCGCTAAGTGTTCACAAAAAAGGAAGAGTCGATCAATGCAGCAAACCTCATTGTTGTCTTATTTTAAGAAATTGCCACAGCCACCTCAACCTTCAGCAACGATCACCCTGATCAGTTGGCAGCCATCAGTCAATATCAAGGAAAGACTCTCTATCAGCAAAAAAGATTGCAACTCGCTGAAGGCTCTGATGATCGTCAGCATTTGTTAGCAATAAAGTATTTTTGATCAAGGTATGTACATTTTTAAAAACATAATACTATTGCACACTTAATAGACTACAGTAGAGTATAAACATACCTTTTTTTTTCAGCCAAAGTAAAGCAAAGTTTACTAAAGATTCGCCATATTGGGTAGACTCTTAAGGAACCTCACCATTGACTAGACTCTTAAGGAATCTGAACGAAAACACAACTTTTATGGGAAACCAAAAAATTTGTGGACTCATTTTATTGAAATGTTCTCTTTATTATGGTGGTCTGGAACCAAACCCACGAGATCTCCAAGGTATGCCTGTAATGTAGCTTGGTGGTACATATTTGTTCACTTTCCATCTCCCCTGGCAGATTGTGAGCGCCTTGAGGTAAGGAATTGTCTTTTGCCTCTTTTTGTGTCCTTAGCACCAAGCAGTGCCTGGTACAGAGCTGATAGGCACTTAATACGTGTTTATTCAAATCTATCTTTCTGTTTATCTGTTATCCCAACAAAATATTTTTAGTTCCTTCCATACTTTCTCTTTCCCCACCTCCCCCAATATTCAATCAGTCATTAAAGTTTTGTTCATTCCTAATTCAGCCCTTTTGCACCACTTACCTAGACAATTACGTTAGTCTCTAAAATGGTCTGCTCTATAATATCTTGTCCCTCTAATCCCTCCTGAAAAACTCTTGCCATATTGCTCTTCTCAAAGCACAACCTGGAGGTGCAATTTAGATCAGGCTATAAGATTTAAACAGACTAATCTGCTTTCTAATACCATTTAGCTAAGATAACCACCACCCCCCAACTCAAGACAAAACCAAACAAAAAACACAAGCATTTATTAAATGATTAGTATGTGCCAAGCACTGTACTACACTCTTTACGACTGTCATCTCATTTGATCTTCACAACAGCCCCGAGAGATGGGTGCTAGTATTTTCCCCATTTTATAGATGGAGGAACTGGGACAGGCAGAGACGAAGTGACTTGCTCAGAGTTACACAGCTAGTAAGTATCTGAGACTAGACTTGAAATCAGGTCTTCCTGACTGCAAGCCCAGCACTCTATTCACTGTGCCATCAATATCTTGGTGATGAATTCTTTGACAAAGAAAATAAACAGAAACAATACAAAATGATCCTGACTCCCACATGACCCCCTTCCCTTTCTGTGTCAATGGTGGCAAGGTAATAGGAAAAGGGATACAGGAGGATAAAGTCCCAGATTTTCAACTACCTATAGACATTGACTTGATAACTAGATTTCTAAATGTGAGCTTCCTATCTAGTTACCATATATTCATACTAGTAGAAGAAATGAATTATGTAAACCTTGATGTTCTCTCTAGAAATAAAATTAGAAGAACAAAAGAGTTGACACTAAATAGAAGGGCTGCTTATAGAATCTCCTTAGAAAGGCAAAAAAATATGTATATTAATGAGTGGAATTAGTTTTGTAATATGTCAAAAAGCAAAAGATTCCATGGGATGTTGAGTTACCTTGTGTTACAGTGGTCATGATAAATATTTTTTTAAAAATACCATCATAATGATAATTGTAGCTTATGTACCAACATCCATTGAAGAGAATAAGAAGTTAGAGAAATTCTACAAAGGAGTAGATTAGACATTTCAAGTTCATTCAACTTATATTTTAATACTCATTGACTTTAATACACATAGGCATAGGGGAAATGGTGAAAAATCTCTTGGAAAATTCATTTTCAGAAGTAAGAAATAAAAATCTTGTAAATTACACAGAGTTTTTCACACCTACATACCAGTAATACTTTTTTCCAAAAAAGAATCAGAGAGCATTGGACTTAGCAAGCACCGGCAAGGTGGAGCCATAGTGCATAGAGCACTGGGACTGGAGTCAGGAAAACCTGAGTTCAAATCCAGTCTCAGCCTCTAACTTTCCTAGCTGCATGACTCTGGGCAAGTCACTTAATCTGTTTTCCTCTGTTCCTTTATCTGTAAAATAGGGACAATAAGGCTTATTGTAATGATAAATAATTGTAAAGCTCTAAGCACAGTTCCTGGCTCACAGTAAGCACTTTGAATGTGAGCTCCTTGTTATTTATTTAATCTCAGAAGAAATTAAGTTGCTTAGGAAACAACTCCAATATTGGATTTACATCCAAATCAATTGTTCATAAACAGTCAGACCATTGATTGTTAGAATAAAGATCAAAATCAAAGCCAAATTAGAAGAATAAAAAAAAAAACCACAAAGAAGATAGTATGTTATTGGGGCAACCAAATCCTGATCTCTTTGAATAAGCTAATGCTGAGAAATGGAATGGATAAAAGAACTAAAATCAGCCTAGAATAATAGTATTTCCTAAGAAAGTTTAACATAAATCAATAAATAGCCACAACAAGGAGACCAAGAGAGCCTAGAAATCACCTCAGTCACCAAACACTTGTGCTTTCTGCCAAGCAGAGATACGGCAGCCAGGGGTAACTCAGGTTCAAGATATAAATTTATTTGTTTAATCTTACAATGGAAGATGGTTGAAGACTCTAATATTTCCTCATAAAACAATAAAAATTAGTAAAGGGAAAAACAAATTTACTAAAAGCTTGATGAAGAGACTTGACAAAGCTAAATTCTCCATTAATACTGACATTAGAAGAACAAGAAGAAATAAAATGGAAAACATCTACAAAGATTTATATAATTATTATCTCACTAAGACAGAGGCATCCCCACATTTGGATTCTGTCAGTCTTCAATATGAAGGAGGCAGCGTGATGTGGTAAATAGGAAGAAAATTGGATTTGGAGTCTGAGAGCCTGGGTTCACAGTCTACATCTGAAGTTTATTATCTGTGTGATGTTGGGCAATTCACCTGACTTTTCTAGGCTTCAGTGACCTCACTAGTAAACTTCTAAAGTCTACACTTATGATTTCTAAGGTTACTTGCACCTCTGAATCTTAAGTAGAAATTATACTTGAGTAAACAAAGAAGGGAAGAGAGGCTAGACTAGACCAACCATTGAGAAAGGAGGTCCATGCTGGAGGTGACACAATTCTGAGAGATCAATTCTCTTGATACCTAAAATCAGGAGGGATATCAAATGGTTGGCAGGGGGAAAAAGTCATAGACATGTTTATCCCAAAAGTTGATTGAGAAAATAACAATAACGACTGGCCCACATGCCTACTTTTCTACTGCTATAAACTTTTATGTGAATAATTGACATGGGTAGCAAGAATATCCTTGATAAAGCTATGAGAAAGGAAGAGGCCAGCTTTCACACATGATAATCTACAGCAGATAGCATCTTTCCATTCACACAATTGACTGAAATATGCAGAGAACAAAGTTCCACTGTGTTTATTGTTCATTGACTACGAGAAAGTACTTTATTTGGGAAAGAAGCACACCATTGTATAGGCTCCCCTCCCAAAAGGTATCTCTCATACTTATGTTACAATAGTACAAGATTTATTGAAAAATATAATAACAGACATACATTTGTTCAATAATCCCTAAATTGTGAGTAGTCAATCCTGGCATAAAATAGGGGGGAGGTATGTTCTCCATATGTCTTTGCCATCTTCATGGAGGACTGTCCCCAATATAAAGTCCAGATTAAAATGTAATTGCCTTTTGATGGTGAGCTTCTCCAGATGTTCCTGTTTTCAGATTGCATCATGGTGATTGTGTCATGGAGAAATATGGGAAGACCTATGAAATGATTAAAAAGGAAGTTAGGATTAGTGAAACAATGTGTACATATTGACTACAACTATATAAATGGAAAAAAGCCAAAATGATGTTTAAACTTATGGAATTAAAATGACCATGTTCATCCCCAAAGAAGAGATAAAAGAAGGCCCCCATCCCTTGTTGTTTTGCAAAGATTGGGGACTATGGGTGAAGCACACTGCATATAATGTCAGAATTTTAATATGCTGATGTCTTGTGGGATTCTGACTATGGCTCCATCATATTTGAATTGTTTCTTTCTGGATGCTCTTTCTGACCAGTTGCCTGACCCCCTTTCCATCTCTGGATTGAGAGCTCCTGAAGCTGTTGCTGCCTCTACTGCTGCCACATCATGTGTGGTCTTGTCTACCAAATGTCTCACCTCGAACTTTTTTTACCCTGGCACTTCAAAATTTTATTTTAAGTCATTGTTTTAGAGTTGTCTGGAGGAGAGTGTTGGGAGAAGGGAAGGGAAGATAGCAAGGAAGTTCCTCTTACTCAAGACTCTGGAACTCACCTCTTTGCCTTCTATGTTGTCACTAACTCCAGAAAGGAAAGTCCTGACAAAGGAGTATGTCTTGTGTGTTGGCTTTTTACATCTTCTTTGTACATAGAGATAGTTATAAGATCATAAACCTATGCTGTAAGGGACCTCAGAAGCCATTTAGTCCACCACTACCCCCACCACCACTACTATCATTTCATAGACAAGGAAACAGATCAAAGTGGTTGAATGACTGGCCCAAGGTCACAGAGATAGTTTGAAAGAGGAGATTTGAACCCAGAGTCTCTGATTCCAGAGCCAAGGCTCTTCCCACTGTATCAATTATTGTTACAGATGCTGCCAAGGGCTCTGCAGATAACTTCTTAAGCTTCTCTTCTTTTCATTTAAAATACCCTGTTTACATGCAACATCTCCACCCCAAGGATAGACCCACATTTTGCTTCATTTTGTTTCATTCTGAGCTTATTTCAAACCAAACTAAAAAGACGAGCTGGAGCCTCGGTGGCACAGCTGAAATTCAGCAGCCTGCTGTGTGACACCTCCCTCCTCTCACCCCAGCCCTGGAGCCCTGAGCCTCCTCCTGTGACCAGGGGCAGAAGTTGTTGTGTCTCTTTACCCTCCATGCTAACCACAAAGGACCTGAGCAGCTAAGCAAGCACTATGTCAGAAAAAGCCTAACCTCGCCATCCTCCCACAAACCAGGCTGAAGCCGCAACATCCTTCTCACACTGAAGGAGACTTGACGATGGCCCTGAAGTGAGAGGACTCCCATCAACACTTTATCTTCTACCACAGGTCTCTCAATCAAAATCTCACATCCCTCCCAGGGGCTGCTGAGAGCAGGACTTGACTTCTCAGGCCCCTTTGTCTTCCTCTAAGAGAAGGGGAAGAATGTTTTCCTGCAGCCGGGGGCCTGACCAAGTTCCCTTTTTCAGGTCACTCTACATGTTCTTTCACTGTTGTGAATAAACACACTGAGACTCCACTTGTAAAGATGAGTTAATTGCTGTTTCTCCTGGGAGGATCATTTCTCTAGTGCAAGGGCTTTTATTCTCAGGCCCATTGACCCGTTGTGTTTTGTTTTGTATTTTAGCGGTTGTGTTTTAGCATAATTTTTTGTATTTTAAAACATTATTCTGAGATGACATCCCATAGGCTTTACCAGACTGCCAAAGGGTCCATGACGCAAGAGAAGGTTAAGAATCCCTACCTGAGTTTAAACTGATGTCCAGAAAACGTGTCAAGATCCTGGTTGGTTGGTTGACCTTCATTTTCAAAAAGGACCCACGATATCACAGGGGATATCTTGACTTGCACATGAATTGGATTTAAGTGAGACAGAGTTGCATGGTCATCAGCCTCACTCTCATCCAAAGTCACTGAAGTCCAGCTGCAGGACAAAAGTCAAAATGACTGGTGATGACCCTAGGATGCAACAGATGACCTTGGCATCCTCAATGACTGACCAAGCTCTAAGCACTCCACAATGCCTGCTTCAGCCTCTTCATGGCCATTGGAACAAATTATACTCATCTGCCCATCCCACCAGGATTTGAGGCCTGTCAGTTACCCACAACCTGGTTTAGCCCATTTGTTGAGATGGTTTTCTCAAGTGTGGCCACTGTTCATGTTACGGTTTCTTGAGCCACAAGTGAGAGTTGGGTGATAGGTAGACCCCAAAGGTAGATGGGCAGCCCTGAAAAGGCTCAGCAAGCCCTCACACCAGAGGTGTTAATCCTCCTGAACACCCCATACATAGACCCTGAGAAGAAACAGGAAGACTGGGCATCTGGAGGCTATGAGGAGATAGGCCCAGAGGTGAACAGATATTTAAAGCTCCAGGTCTTGTCCTCTTAGCTTGGGAACCAGCTGATTTGACTCTACCCTGTGCATCTGGGCCCTTGGGCAACATGCCCTATGCTCCAACTCTGACTATTGGTGATCCTGGCCTAAACTTATAAGACAATGTAGTAGGAAAAGTGCTAAACCTGGATCTAAGAGACATTCTATTGAATACTACCTGGCAAAAATAGTATCTGCAAGGCTAGTGACTAAACTTCAGTTTCCTTATCTATATGGGAGTGATAATAATAGCAATTTGGCTTAATGGAGGAGATATGGGTTCAAATGCCATCAAATATTGACTTTGTGACCCTGGGTAAGTCACTTCAATTCCCAGTGTCCCACACAACTCTTTAAGAATAAAAGTTGCAAATAGATGCCTGTATTTATTAGCAGAGAGAGTTTCCTCACCCCATACCAAAGAATTTACAGGTTCAGTCCTATCTCAATTTCCAACTTTGCTTTATACACATTTATCTTACTTGACCCATAGAACCACCCTGTGAGGCAGGTGCTACTATAAATTTTTATTTTATAAATGGGGAAACTGAGGCTCAAAAATATGAAGTAACTTGTTCTGGATCACAGGGTTAGTAACTATCTGAGGAAGGATTTGAACCCAAATCTTCCAGATGCCAAGTTCAGTATTCTTCTCAATAATTATATTTATATCATCAACCTTCTTTGATTCACTTATCTATGGATGACTGGGGGAGAAAGTAGAGGTGAGGCTGCTAGGCTGTGCAGTGGATAGAGCTCTGGGCCTAAAGGAAAAAGCAGAAAGGCTCAATAGAGGGAAGGCACTAGAATAAAGGATTGAGAAAGGATTCTTACAGAAGACTAGATTTGAGTTAGGTAATGGAGGAGGGGTTTGTTAAGGAAGGACAACATTCTAGGCAGGGGGGACAACCAGAGAAAATGCCTGGAGCTGAGAGATAGAGCATCTTGTTCCTAGAACAGCCAGGAGTCCAGTGTCACTGGGTCAAATAGTACATAGCGGGGAGTAAAGTATAAGAAGACTGGAAAGTTAGGAGGGGGGTAGGTTATGAAGGGCTTTGAATGTCAAACAGAGGATTTTGTATTTGATCCTGAAGGGGATAGGGAGCCACTAGAGTTTATTAAGTATTAGATGGGAGTTGACTTGATTGGATCTATGCTTTAAGAGAATCACTTTAGTGACTGAATGGAGGATATATTGGAGTAGGGAGAGACTTTTGGCAGGCCGATTCACCAGCAGGCTATTGCAACAATCTGAACACGAGTGAAGAAGACCTGCACCAGGGTGGTAGCAGTATTCAAGGAGAGAAGGGGGTGTATGCCAAAGATGTTGCAAAGGAGAAATGGACAGGCCTTGGTTCTTGACTGGATATGAGGGGAGGAGGAATTGAGTATGACTCCTAAGAAAATACCTAAGGGATGAGCCTGGGGGACTAGGAAGATGATGGTACTCTCAACATTCTAGTATAGTATAATGAAGAGTAAATATAGAGACTTTTGTTTCTAAGACTTAAGTTTTCAGAGTTTGTGAAACTGAACTAAATTGGCTTTAATCAGATGTAGTACAAAATCATAGAGCTGGGGAGGAGGGGGAGAAATCAAGTGATTTGCCTGATGTCACACATAAAGGACATTTTCTATTTGGTTTCTGATACCCTTCCTGAGTTTACTCAAGGTATCTCCATTCATAGCTGATATCTTCAGTCCTCAGTGATTCCAAATCTGTTTCCTGATTGGTGATAGATTGCCAATGACTCATTGAAGTCTAGTTTGTATATTACTCCTGCAACAGGACCCAAGACATTAATTGATCTTTTTTGAGGGGGTGAATGGAAAAAAGACCCTCCTTCCTATGTAGCAAGCACATCTTCCAGCCACGATCATAACTGAATATTGGCTAAATGCATAGTTTAAAGCACAACATGGTTCTACAGGAAAACCACAGGAAAAATGTCAAAATGGAGTGGGTGACCAACAGTGTTAAAACAGAAATTCCAAGAAAAACAAGGAGGACCAAAAGAAGTTAATTTATGTGACAATTGGAAAGTCACCTATGATCTTTGAGGGAAGAGTTTCTATAGAGAGTTGGAGGTGAAAATCATGCTTCAAATATTTGAGTAGGTGGTGAGGAAATGCTTTTTGTTCTTGTTGTTGTCCAGTTCTTTGTTACCCCATTTGGGGTTTTCTTGGTGCAGATACTGGAGTGGTTTGTCATTTCCTTCCCCAATTCATTTTACAGATGAGGAAACTGAGACAAAGAAGGTTACGTGACTTACCCAGAGTCATACAGCCAGGAAGTGTTCTGAGGCCAGATTTAAACTCATGAAGATGAGTCTTCCTGATTCCAGGCCCAGCATTCTATCCACTATGTCACCCAGCTGCCCACATGACTTAAATTACTTTTTCTGAAATGTTGATCATGGGATGAAATGAAGAGATAGGAATATAAATTGAAAGGAAGCAGGGTGGACAAAAGATATTGGGTGGGTTGGGGATCCTGGGAAACCTGGGCTCCAATAGGTCAGATTTCACCTGACCTATCACTTCCCAGCCAAACCATGTCACTGCCCATGTTTTGTATTTTCTTCCTCCATTAGAATACAAGCTCTTTAAAGGAAGGGATTATTCCATTTGATCGCATGTGTAGCCACCATAACAGAGTGTCGGACACATAGTAAGCTCTCAGTTAATGTTTTATCATTCCTTCATTCATGCATTCATAGAGGAAATAGTCCATGAAGAAGGAGAGATAGAGAAGGAGAAATACAGATACAAAACAGAGGGGAAATGATTGATGGAATAAAGTTCCCAGGTTGCATGGGACAAGACAGAATCAAGAGAGCAGGTTCAGAATATGGCCTAGTAGCAATGAGGAATGCTATCACATTAGGAAGACAGATCATCCCTGCAAAGAGATTTTGTTGCCTTTTCATTAACAAATAATTCTCTGTGGTTTCTGTCATGTCCTAGGCTATAGAGCTAGTCACTTAAATTATTTTTTAAAAGTATATTGGGTTCCTTGGAAAGACTCTTTAAGATTCTTTAAGCAAATGGTTCCAGAGCCCAGGAAATAATGTGAACACAGCATCATCCTAATTTAGTTAGCTTGGGAAAGAATCAGCTTTGATTATTGTTAGGCCACCTCTTGAATATTGGGGCACTCATTTCCTAGGTGTCCTTGTGCCTATAACTTTAAGCCCTACTTTAATCATTAATTATTTAATTTGCCAAGCACCTTCTATGAGCCTAAACCTGAATTTGGTGTTGTGAGGGATATAAGAGAAATGTTGGTATAAATAATCCCACCTTTGATGCTAGCCTGGGTGACCTCCACAGGCCTCAGTTTCCTCATCTGTAAAATTATAGAATTGAACCAGATGACTTCTCCAGCTCATGATCTAGAATCCTAAGATACGGCCCCTAACTTCAAGGAGTCAACAATTCAATTCAACAAGATAGCGTGGTATAGCATAAGGAATACCACGGGAACTGAGTCAGAGTTACTAGGCTAGGTTACTGTCTATTCTATTTACTACCTGTGTGACTTTGAGCAAATCACTCCAGCTCTCAGGGGTCTCAGTTTCCCCACCTGTAAAATAGTTGGTCTAGATGGTTAGCTTTTAAGGGCTCTTCTAGCTTGAGATCTATGATCCCACAAATTCAGAAAAATGTGTATTGTTAATTTAATTAACAGTTAATCAAATTATTATTGATAAAAAGTACCATTTATATTTAATGCTTTAAAGTTTACAAAATTCTTAAGACCTGTTATCTACTTGTATCGTTGTGAAGTGTGTAGTCCAACATTTCATCCACCGTCCCACAGGGCCAGACATGCAAACAACTGAGGGACTCAGGAACAGCTTCGCTCATCTGCGCCTTGAAGGAAATTATGGGGTGATTCTCAGAGAATGAGTCAAAATGGTTTGGTTTGGATTTCTCCACCCAGTGATGCCACACTGCATTTTTATAGCTGATTTCTTCAGCTTGCTCTGTGGTATGAATACCAGTACTCACAACAATAGAAGACTATTAATGTCACCATGTGTATGATATGGTAAAAAGTGACATGTTGGGGCAGCTAGGTGACTCAGGGAATAGTGCACTGGCCCTGGAGTCAGGAGGACCTGAGTTCAAATCCAGCCTCAGACACTTGACACACTTACTAGCTGTGTGACTTTGGGCAAGTCACTTAACCCCCATTACCCTACTTTCTCCCCTCCAAAAAGCAAAAAACAAACAAACAAAAAGTGACATGTAGTAAAAAGAGCACAGGCCTCAGTGTAAGGAGGCCTGAGTTCATTTTCTGACTCAGAAACTTACCAACCTTACATGAATAAGTCACTCTGCACATCTGTAAAATGAGAAGAATATGCTTCCAAGCTCATTCATTGGGTGGTCATAAAAGGTGCTCCATAAACCTAAAGTACTATATGATAATGATGGAATCCTAATCAAGCTGCCCCCAGGCCCAATATTCTAACTTCATTATAGGCCTGGCCCCATTGAACAGCAGGCCTGCTGCACCTACACACAGCCTCTTCCCTCCTTCCCCCAATTCCCTAACTTCTTCATATATGCCTCACTGCTCATTGGAACAGCTGGTGTGTCCCTGAACTCTTAGTTCCCACAGAAACAGCAGGTGTGTCCATGTGATGGGAACCTAGCTATTGACTCTAGCTGGTCACTGCCCCCAGACCCATTCCCATAGAAACAGGTGTGTTCTTGTATTCAATCACAATCACATCATCCATCTAGCCCAAGACAGGACCACAATACCTAACTACCTGTCAACCAGACAGGACCACAATAGCTAGCCAGTTGGAGGACAGAATGACCAGAATGTTTAACCACCCTTGATGGGACCCCTCTTCCATTACCTAATCCCTTAACAAACCCCTCCTCCATTACCTAATCCCTTAACAAACTCCTCCTGCCTTTTTAATATTAATGATATTCCTCTATTCTATGTAAATTTCTGTTATGTAATTGCATCTTTACCCTATAAAAATCCATCTTTCTTTCTCTAAAGTTGCTGGTTCCTCTTGGAACTTAGCCCATTTCATGAGAGTGAAATAAATACCTGTACTTGGATTAGAGGTGGTCTGACTCTGAATTCTTTGAGACAGTTCCACCACAATACATCATGAAACTGCAACAGTTTTTGGGTGGGCAAAGCCCCCATCTCAACAGCTTTTTGGCATCCCTGGGTTTAAACTGCAACAATATGAGTTATTTTTTCGAATGAACATGAGCTCCAGCCAACCCCCTTAGCTTCTATCATTGGTGATTTTGATGTGTTGTTAAGAGATCAGTCTTTAAAATCTTATGTCTGTCTCCCTTCCCCAAATGAGTCCTCATGTAACTTATGCTTCTATATAAGTGGAAGACCCCTTTGGGCATTCTGAGTCACTTGGGGAGGAAAGAATTGGGCATCTCTTTCCATGATTCCAAATGGGGATCCTTCCTTGTCCTCAAACCACTTAAGAGGCCACGGCACAAACTCCATCCTGGAATTTATTACTAGGATATATTCCCATCAGCTGTGCTTCCCCCACATTATCTGACTTCATCAGCTATGACATTTTAATCAGTTCTGTTTTTCTGCCAAATAAATAATAAGAGAGTTTTGTTCTAAGCCAGTCATGTCCATGATTATTCCTTATAGAGGAAGTACAGGGCCCGAACAAGCCATCAAATGACTCATGTCCAGGCTCTCAGATGTCAAAAGCGCAGATCTCTAGAGTCAAAGGTTAAGGGCAAGTTCTGGGAATAAGGTTAGTGTTACTTCTTAGAATTGTGTTATAGTCAATTTCTACAACCACTGGGAACCAGAGGTTCCTGGTTTACAAATGTACTGGGCTCAGAAGAAGCTTTATGGACCCTCAAGTAGAGGATCAATAATCTCTGACATTTTTTTATCACTGGAGGTATAC
Source organism: Pseudochirops cupreus (assembly GCA_028627135.1). Classification (NCBI taxonomy): domain Eukaryota; kingdom Metazoa; phylum Chordata; class Mammalia; order Diprotodontia; family Pseudocheiridae; genus Pseudochirops; species Pseudochirops cupreus. The sequence goes on along the minus strand of CM053580.1, from coordinate 295,761,781 downwards.
TATACACTCTGACGTTTTTGCATATAGTAGGCTCTTAACAAATCTTGGTTTTTTTCATCTAATCGTTTGTGTACCTCCAGTACCACTAATACCTACAGTATTTAGCTCAGAGTATTATTTTAAGGATCAAATTATATACATTTATAACAGCCATTTGATATACCGTCACAGGGATATGGGAGTATTATGAACACTTCATGGGAGAAAGAAGTTTAGATTCTCACTAAGTATGCAGGAATTTTTAGCTTGGCCTCATTTCACTAACCTCTGGAGCTGAAGTAGTTGTTATGCTAGTATAGTAGATTGGTGTTGGTAATAATTACCCAGTTCTCTGTCTACAGGGGAAATGAAAGCAAGATGAGGGAGATGAAGTGGATGGTGAGAATGATATAGACTTTTGCAGTCATTGCAACTGAATCATTCTTACTCCCCTCCCCTTCACCTGAGAGCAACTATCATGTTCCTCTACTCTTCAATCATTTGTGCTTTACTGAACTAAATTTACTTCTCCTAAACATTTGTGGTTGACACAGATATATATTTACCACATCATTTGGTATAGAGTTAAAGGATAGTGCTGAGAACAACAAAGAGTAGTAAATATTTTGTCATTGTTCAGTCATTTTTAGTTGTGTCCAACTCTTCATGACCCCATTTGAGGTTTTCTTGACAAAGATATGAGAGTGGTTTGCCATTTCCTTCTCCAGTTTATTTAACAGATGAGGAAACTGAGGTAGACAAGGTTAAGTGACTTGCCCACAGTCACACAACTAGTAAGTGTCTGAAACCAGATTTTACTCCAGGCTCTGTGCTTTATCCACTCTACCACCTAACTGCCCCCTTAATGTAAATATAATCAGGACACGTGGAGATGGTTCAGAATGCAGTGGGAGACTTTGGCCTTTTTTAAGCTAAGGTCTTTCCCAGTTCTCACTTTGACTAAGACAACACCCATTCAGTGATTAGGGCTCTTTAAGAAGTGAGCCTCCTTAAAATTTCTGGTCAAAAGACGAACAATTACTATTCCCATTCACTCTGAGCCCCCAAGGTCCAAAAAATAACCATTAAAAAGTGTTTGGGGAGGCGGAGCTAAGATGGCGGAGAGTAAGCAGTGACTTCTCCAAGCTCCCCAAGAATTTCGTCCTTGGGAACT
>CM053580.1:295730963-295760128 GCA_028627135.1 Pseudochirops cupreus | reverse complement strand
CTCCATTCTAATTCTGAAGGAATTATTCTCTTCAGAAAGCTTTTGAGATTCTTTTTCCATCCGGCAAATTTGACTTTTTAAGGCATTCTTCTCCTCATTGGCTTTTTGGGCCTCTTTTGCCATTGGAGTTAATCTATTTTTTTAAGGTGTTATTTTCTTCAGTCAGGTTGTTGACTCTCTTTTCATTATTTTCTTGTATCATTCGCATTTCTCTTCCCAATTTTTCCTCCACTTCTCTTATTTGGTTTTCAAAAACCTTCTTAAGCTCCTCTATGGCTTGTAAGAAGTTTACATTTTTCTTGGAAGCTTTTGGTGCAGGAGTTCTGACTGTGTTGTCTTCCTCCCAGTCCATGCTTTGATCCTTTTTGTCCCCAAAAAAGGAATCTAAAGTTGGATGCTGTGCTTCCTTTGTTTCCTTTGCCTGCTCATGTTCCAGTCAATTACTTGACTTTTGGACTCAGTAGAACTCTGCTTCCAGAGGGGAGAGCTCTGTCCCAAATGACTGGGGTTTTCACAGCTGCTGGAGCTATTAGGAGGCTGCTGTCTTTGCAGCCCTCACCAGCTTTGGCTTAGTAATCACACACCTCAGGACCACTACCCAAGACCATGATCCTGATCCAGGCAGACTAAGGCAAGAGCATTTATCCTCTGAATGATCACTTGGCCCCCCTGCAATCTGCAGGCCAGGAGCTCTGAAGCAGCCACACAGTAGCAGCTGCAAGGCTACCAGTGCTGCTTCTTGCCCTGGAGGCAGACGGCCAGACTCTCTCACCCAAATTTAGCTGAGTTCCACTGACCTTTCACTTTGTCCTTGGTTCTCATGGGTTGATAATTCTGGAAACCGCCACAGCTGCCAGTGATCTGCTCTACTGAAAGCTCCAGCAATGGCTTGTTCTGGCCACCCTGGGCCTACAGCTGTGGGTTCCTGTGGTGCTGGTCTGGGCTCCCAGCATGGTGGAATGAACCCCTTCTCGTCCACCTGCCGGGCTGCCTTCAGCAGGAGATTTGTTACTCTGTCATTTTGTGGGTTCTAGAGCTCTAAAATTTGTTTAGAATCATATCATATAGGTATTTGAGGTGGTTATCAGGAGAGCCACAGAGTTCTCCTGCTTCTAAGCCGCCATTTTGACTCCCTGGAAATCAAAGTTTTAAAAACAAATGTTAAAAAATTATTTTTTATATGCAACTGGGAAAAAGATATACAGACACTGGGGTATAGAAATCCATCTTACCCTACTAGAAAGTTAGAGGGAGCATGGGGGAAGATATCAGAGAGAGCAGATTGGGGGAAGGGGTATTCAGTAGGCTCACTATCTTGGAATACGGGGTAGGGGAAAGATGGGGAGAAATTTTGTAATTCAAAATCTTGTGGAAATGAATGTTGAAAACTAAAAATAAATTTAAAAAATAAAAATAAAACAACAAAAAAAGAAGTATATAGAGAATGATTGTACGTACATATGCATATTTATGTCTGATGGTAGCCATCTGGTGGGTAGGGGGAGAAAAAAGGGAAAAAAAAATTTACATGATGATTTAATTATTTATACATATATATTAAATGGTAAGTTGTATATAATGAATTTGCAGTTTCATGTGCAATCATCTTTTTTTATTGTACTATGGAAATTATATTTACTATGGAAACATTATATTATGGAAATGCTTGTTTTATCCAATAAATTAAAAAAAGAAAGCCTGAGATGACAAAGAAATCAAGGGCTACATTTTGAATTCTGGCTGAACATTTCTGCCTTTCAGACCACTGACCATTATACCACTAACACAAGAAGTGACTGGCAATTAATAGGGATGGAGGAAAATATATAGTAACCATAATAGTGAAATAAACTTTCAGCAAGTTTCTCTGATAAAGACCTCATTTCTCAAATATATAGAGAACTGAATCAAATTCATAGAAATAAGAGCCATTCTTCAACTGATAAATGGTCAAAGGATATGGACAGTTTTTAGACTAAGTAATCAAAGCTATCTATAGTCATGTGAAAAAGATGTTATAAATCACTATTGATTAGAGAAATACACTTTAAAACAACTCTGAGATACCACCCCACCCTTATCAGATTAGCTAATATGACAGAAAAGGAAAATGAGAAATATTGGAGGGGATGTGAGCAAATTGAGACACTAATGTGCTGTTGGTGAAGTTGTATACAGATTCAACCAGTCTGGAGAGCAATTAAAACTTTGCTTAGGCCATGCATATCCCTCGACCAAGCAATATGACTCCTAGGTCTATATCCCAAAGAGATAAAAACAAAAAGGAAAAGGACAACAACAGCTCTTTTAGTGGTGACAATGAGTTGGAAATTGAGGGGATGTCCATCAATTGAGGAATGACTGTACACTTGTTATTGTATATGTTTGTGATGGAATATTATTGTGGTATAAAAAATTATGTGAAGAATACTCTCAGAAAAACCTGGTCTATAGGCTTTCATAAACTGATGCAAAGTGAAATGAGCAGAACCAGGAGAACATTGTATATAGTAACAGTAATATTGTATGATGATCTGCTGTGAACAACTTAGCTATTCTCAGCAATACAATGATTCAAGACAATTCTGTAGGATTTATGATGAAAAAATGCCATCCATCTCCAGAGAAAGAACTTACAAAGTCTGAATAAAGACTGATTACTTTTTCTATACTTTATATAGAACAATATGACTAATATGGAAATATGTTTTGCATGATTGCACATGTATGACCTACACCAAATTACTTGCCTTCTCAATAAGCAGGGAGGTGAGGGAAGGAGAGAAAGAATTTGAAACTCTAAATTTTTTTAAATGAATGTTAAAAATTGTTTATACTTGTTAATAGGGAAAAAATAAAATCTTAAAGTAAAAAAAAGTAGATTCAACACAACTTTCGATTTATTTAAGTGCCCTTACATTCATAGAATCATAGTGTGTTAGAGCTAGAAATGACCTTCAAAACCTTCTAATCCAACTTCTCATTTTATACATGAGGAAACTGAGCCCAGAGAAATCAAATGATTTGCCCAAGGTTACCCAGTTATTTAATGTGTTCTTGGAGTATGGTACTAATTGCTGCAGACCAAAACTCAAAGGGCATATTTTCTAATTTCATCTTACCATTCATGTAAATCAAATGCTCTAATACTCTTTAAACCAACAACTCTCAGTGGCTAAAATTCTTGATCATGAAGATTTCAAGTCCTCAAAACTAACCTTTTACAGGAAAGCTTTGCCAATTCCTTTTAATTCTAATTCCTTCCATTCATTGATTATTTCCAATAAATAAATCCTATCTATAGTTTATTTGCATATAGTTGTTGACACATTGCCTCCCCTATTAAATTGTGAACTCCTCAAGGGCAAGGCCTAGTCATTTGCCTTTCTTTGCATCCCCAGTACTTAGCACATAGAGGAGTGGGCATATGACAGGCATTTAATAAATGTTTAACTGACTGATCTTTATTCTTAGAAGAGTTTTGAAACAGTTGAAATATCTATATTTAATCAAAGAATTCTATGTATTTTACAGAACCTTGAAAGTTAAATCGATGTCCAGACTCTAGATGTCTTTTTCCAAGCAGACCTCCATTCCCAAGTGGTCTCAGATGATAGATTGGATCCTTATCTGACTCGATGTGTCACTCCTGTGCAACCTTTCATGTCTTTTGGGAACAAAGTGGCATTTGATCTGGGACTTGAATGATGGGTAAGATTTCAGGAAAGTGAGGTGGTACTGAAAGAGATTCCTTAAAAACCCTGAATCTTGCCTTCATGAAAGAATCTAAGGGCTAGAGATTCATGAGACAAAATAAAGTGATGGGAAAGAGCAGAGTATATTCAGAGGAAAATATCTCAGTCAAGCAGGACACAGAATATGCAGAAATAATGGTGCAAAATAAAGAAGGAAGGATAGAGTGGCTCCTGATTGCACAGAGACTTATAAAGCAGGCTAAGGATTTTGGATTTTATGTGACAGAAAATGGGAAACCATTGAAGGGTTCTGAGCAGAAAAGGGACAGAAACCCAAGTATCTAGCACCAGTGTGAAGTATGAATCTGTGGATGGAAAAACCAGAGGTGGGAAGATAAACCAAAATTCTATTATATTAGCCCAGGCAGAGGAAATCAATCCACAGATCTAGTTAACCAAACATTAACTCTTCTTGTGTTCGTAACAATCCTACAGGTCTTTGAAAGGTTCTTCTGGATTCCTCTGCCAACAACTCTGACATTACCATTGACCAGGAGTATCTTCTTCCTTAATAGTTTTTTTTTCCTCTAAGATAAACCTGTAATAAGAATGGTTTGTGTCAGATCATGAAGCTGAATTTGGGACAGAGAAGGATGCTATATAGATTAAAATATTTAATCTTAGAGGTTAAGAAAAAATTTTGATTGGGAAAGTCACTCAATCACTCTCAGCTTTGGTTTCCTCATCTACAAAATGACGTTAATAATACAAATGATCTTCCAGGGCTATTGTGAGGATCAAATTAAATCTTAATAATCAATATGCTTTAGAATTCTTAAGGTGCCAAATAAGTGTCAGCTATTATTACGGTTAACATTTTTCTTTCCCACTGCTATTCACATCTGAATGTGCTCAGACACCTTCCCTTTCCCCAACCCCCCCCCCAAAAAAAACTTTTTGTTTTACAAGAAAAGTACATCAGTTCAAGTAAAAGGAGGCCAAATTTGCTTTCTGGTTTGAAGATTTACAGATAACACAAAAGATTGTTTCCTATCCACAGTCCACATTTTAGTTGAGAGATGACAAGTTAACCATTTCTGGATTGAGTAGAACATACAGACAGAGCTCTTCTTTCTTGGAACGCCCAGTTTCCACCTGTAGTCTAAGAGTTTGACCTCAATGACAAAGTGGTTTGGCCTAAATGGCAAGTTGGTCAGCTTTCGATGTCAGCTATTTTTTTAAGAATACTTTTTCCTTTTAGGGCCAAAGGTACTGTGGTTTCTAGAACTTTCTATGTCTTACCATTTTTAGTCTGGATTCCCTAAATCCTTGACCAGGATGGTGCTATAGAGAAAGGAAGATGGTTCTAATTCTACTTTCTCTAGGGCATCCTGAACTGACTGTCTTCTTAAACAGTAGCCTGGTAATTTTTAAAGAGTGCTTGAACCATTCACTAACAGGTTCTTAATGAGCACCTTCTTAAATTAGTGTGTAAGGACAGAGGTTTCTGGAAGATAAGATGTTTGGATATACCAGCCCCATAAACTTTGAAAGAACGACTAGCAAAAGGTGGGTGCTTAAAATGCAACCTTCCTTCCCTTTCTGGAAAAAATGCAAATTAAAGTAATCTGAACTAAAATTAATTGAAAGGAAAGCCCAACCTGGATTTTTTTTAAATGTCTGAATTGTAGGATATGTTACAAGAAATACAGTTTTATTAACTCTCAAGTACAAACATTAATTGGAACTACACTAATAATGTGTCTCCTGACATAGAATACTGAAGGAAACTGTTTTAATAGATGAATAGATGAGAACAATTTATAATTGACCTATCGGTACTTTTGTTGGTATTTTTTGTTTTACTTGTATTTTTATTGGTACCCAGCAGGTACTTTTCAAGCATCAGGTGGTACCTTAAAACTCTGTCATTAACCTTCTGAAATAGCTTTTAATCGGTGACTTTTCTTAGTACAAGAATTCTTCATGGTTAGCATGCCAAATATCACACATTCAAAACTAGCAAAACTGTCATCATGTCTCCAAGCAGAAAGAAAAGAGAACAAAAGAGGAAAAAATGGAAGGAACACATTTCTGATCGCATCCATGGTCACCAGAAGAGCAATTTTCTATCCTCCCCTCATAAATCTAGAACTGGGAGGGACCTTCGAGGTGTAATCTAGCCCCTTCATTTTAGAAAGGAGGAAGCTCAGGCCCAGAGAGGTCACACAGGTAATCCATGCCAAGAACATGGGATCTATGCCCAGCTCCTCTGACTCGGAGTCCGGCTTTCTTTCCATTGTACTACAAATTATCGTTTTGTTTCTCCGTCAATCCCATTTCAACTGCTGACCATTTAAACAAGCTTCCTTTTTTTTGGCTATTTCACAACCTTTAAAGCTTATCTAATTCTAACTCTTCCTTTGTTTTCAGTGTGATAATTTTTTTTCTCTTTCTTTCTTTTAAATGTTATCTGTGTTCTCTTCTCAAAGGCAGAAAAAGTATCCTCTGCAGGACACTATGACCTGACCTACTTTGGCAGGAATGTTTTTGTCATAATTAAGAACCACTCACAAACGCAGGCTGACCTAGTTCCAATTATGTAACACCATGGTGCGTTGGTACTGATACCTGACATCTCAACAGAGAGGAAATGGGCTCCAAGCATTACGCTATTGACATTTCAATCAAGGAAGGGGCGGGAAAATTAAGCCTGCCCCCCCATTAATGACCCAAGCCCAGACTCATGTCCTCTCTCCCCACTTTCTTCTTTTCATGTATTTAAATGTTTGCTATAATCCCTTAGCATTATTAAATGACTAAATGCCATTCAAGCCACCTTCTCTCAGAGAGCCTTCTGGTTGAATTAATTGCTTAAATTAATAATAACAATCACAACAATAGCGAGCATTTATATACCTCTTTAAGGTTTATAAAATGCTTTACAAAATTATGTCATTTGATCCTCACAATAACCCTGGGAGGTAGGTGCTATTATTATCCCCATTGTACAGTTGAGGAAACCAAGGCACAAGAAAGCTAAGTGACCGGCCCAGCATCACACAGCTGGTGTCTGAGGCCAGACTGGAACTTGGGCCTTCCAGACTCCAGGTCTGATGCTCCATCCACTGTCCTCCTTAGCAGATTTCTTCCCTGGATCAACCAGTTGATCCAATTTACCTAGTCCAGATGGATAATTTGGTGTCTCGGGATGTTAACCCTGCTTAGAAAATTTTGCAGTTTCATCTAAGACATTTGCAACCCACCCCCACCCCCACCCTACACACATACACAAAATAATCAAGCACAAAGAACCACCCATAGAGATGATGATATTCTATAATTACCCAGAAGTTAAGAAGCTTATTACATTATTTTAGGTGGTCCTTAGTGGATGGGGTGGTTAGAGAAAAGTGGGGAGCCTTCAACACTTTTAAACCACAAATCAAATGTCAGATCAAGACAATTTTTTTGTTTCCTTCTAGTCTTCTCAACCAATTTGAATCTGTAAACAAAATGACTGTTCATGCTCAAGCTTGCTGGCTTCAGGGCCTCCTCCACTATCCAGATCAGTAAGTAGCAGGGCTAAATCTGTAGGTCATGTTTGTCTTTGGAAGCAACATGAAATGTTGTGGGGTTTGTCTTGTTTTTGTTTAATTTCACCAATAAATTAATTGCTGCCTCTGATTTGGGAAAAATCTGTATGATTGACTGGGGTCTAATAGTCTGAGACTTCCCTCTGTCCTCAGGCCTAGCTGTGCCTCATGATGGCTGAAGACAAAAAAGCGGCCCCTGAGACTTCAAAAACCTAAGTTTTTGTTTCAAGATAGAACTGTTGTCTGAAGTATGTAAACAGGAAAACCCCGTCCCTCTGCAGTTTCCTACCTGAATACCTTTTTTTGTTATTGCTGCTCTTATACGCACGTCCGTAAAACATCAGGAAACTCCAAGATGCTACCTATGATGGTGACAATACCACTTCTGTTCTAGTGTAAGCCACCGTGAGAGAACAAAGGGCCTAGGAATGGTTTGAGCCCACCAAAGCTACACCCCCAAAGTCTATGTTCTCTGAAAGAAAACAAGAAGTGACTAAGTCTGTGTTCTAAGTTCAAGAGAATCACCAACCGTACAGTTGAAGGGGCATTGGAGATGAAGTCCAAGTTAGAAGACTGGGTCCAAATCCCAGCTTGACCACATGTGACTGAGTAAACTCTTTTTGCTTCCATGACCTCAGTAAAAATGAATGGGGAGGGGCGGCTAGGTGATGCAGTGAATAGAGCACCGGCCCTGGAGTCAGGAGGACCTGAGTTCAAATCTGGCCTCAGACACTTAACACTTACAAGCTGTGTGATCTTGGACAAGTCACTTCACCCCAATTGCCCTGCCTTCCCCCCTCCAAAAAGAAAAAAAGATGAATGGAGAGAGTCAGTTTATTTCTAAAGTCCAATTCTTTCCAATTCTCTGTTCTATAATCAGCTAGATGGCAGAGTGGGTAGAGCACTAGGCATGGGATTGGAAAGACATCTTCTTGAACTCAAATTCAGTTTACTGGATCTAATTACTAGCTGTGTGACCTGGGGCAAGTCATTTACCCCTGTTTGCCTCAATTTTCTCATCTGTAAAAAGAGCAGGAGAATAAAATGGCAAAACACTCCAGAGTTGGACATGACTAAACAACAACACTCTCCTCATTGGATTTGTAGTCAGGGACCTGGCTCAAAACTCACCTTTATCACTTATCTCTATGACCTCAGACAAATCACTTAACCTCTTTGGGCCTCAGTTTCCCCATCTGTAAAAGGAAAGGGTGGAACTAGAAGGCTCTTCTAGCTGTAGATCCTATCATTCTTTTTCATATTATTAATTCAAATAACCATGTGAGTAAAAGTAATTAATGAAAAAAGTAATTAATGAAACTCAATCATTCCTTCTACCTTCATCCCATCCTAGACCCAAAGAAATGGCAAGGTTACCGTTTTTGTAGGTCCCCTATTTTGTCCCTACAAAAACTGATTTGCTACTCCTTGCCCTTATTTATTTCATCCAATTAAACCAATAAAGCAGGTTTTAAGCATGTACTATTTGCACTGTGGTAGGATTGAGAATACAAAGATGGAAAACAAATTGCCTGCTCTCAAAGAGCTTACAGTCTAATGGAATTTAATCACAGTCTAATCACATAGACAAATGCATATGATATAAAGTAGAATTTAATTGGAGCAAAGGGTGAGAGTCCACAAAGTGATACAGCAAGGTGCCAGTCCTAGAGTCAGGAAGATCTGAGCTCAAATTCCATCTCAGTTTACTAGCCATGTGACCCTGGGCAAGTCATTTAACCCCTGTTTCCTTCAGTTTCCTCATCTGTAAAATGAGTTGGAAAAGGAAATGGAACCACTGGAGTATCTTTGCAAAGAAAACCCCTACTGGGTTCACAAAGAGTTGGACGTGATTGAAAAACAATAGAACAGCAACAAGAAAGCACTTTCAGCCAGAAAATAATGTACAGTTTCATGGAAGTAGTAGACTTGAAGGATAACAAGGTTTCCAATGGGTGAATAAATATAAGAACTGTGGTTTAGATGAGGATGGAGATGGAGAGGAATGGCCTGTTTCAATGTAGAGATGTAAGTTCAGTACAAAAATGGGGAGAAAACTTATAGACCAATTTGGTTGAAACAAAGAAAAGAGGAAGAAGTATGGTGGAAAATAAACATGGAAATTTATATTTGAAGCAAGTTGTGGAGAATTTTATATGCCAAGTGAAGACATTGTATTTATCCCATAAGATAAATCCCATGGAGCTAAAGTAGATGTTGAGGTAATTTTGACAGAACTTAACAAGTAATTAAGTCAGAGACCAGAAGGATGGAATGAAGAAACAGAAGTCAAAAATGACTCTGGGATCTTTATGCCTGAATTGCTGAGAGAATATTAATGCCATCACCAAAAACAGAAAAGTTGGGAGGAAGAGTAGGTTTGGGACAGGGTGGAAAGGGGTAAGATGATAAGTACCATTTCAGGTGTGTTAAGTTGAAGGGCCTGGCAGGATAGCCAGGTGGAGAGAGCCAACTTACTAGAGTTCAGATTATCATATGAAAGAATAATTGGATTTGCTGTGCTCACCCCAGAGGTGGACAAACCCCTGGGGCAAGGTGTGGAGGTTGCAGAGAGGCTAACCTTCTTTACCAGTCAAAACTTTGCAAAGATAGAATGAGCAGCTTTTGGAAGTAGTGAGCTTCTTATCATTGAAAGTCTTAATAGGGAAGTTTAATGATCTCTTGTCAGACATACTGTCAAGGGAATTCTCATTTAGGCAGAGATGGAACTAGATGGCCTCTGGAACCTCCATCAGCTCTGAGATTCTGGGTTTCAGGTAGAGACCATGATGAGAAATATGCATTTAAGAGTCATTTGCATAGAAGTGACAATTGAAGATATGACCACAGACTAAATACTCTAGTGGAAAATATATTAAAAGGGAAAATGGTGGTATTTCATATGTACAGAAGAAATATGAAGAGTAAGCGTGTGACATAGCACTTCCATTATACTCAGAACTGAATAGATAACTCACTTACAGTGTAATGTACAGTTCTATAAGGAGAGCAATCAAGATAAGTGAAGTTTGAAAATAAAGGCACATGAGGAAAGCTTGAAGGAATTAAAATCATTGAGAGAACGCTGAAGAGTGATTCATGAATAGTTTTCAGATATACACAGATCAAGAATAGTGAGCAGTTACCTTTCATGGTCACTAAGCTTAAAGACCAGCATGAGGATGTGAAGTGTTGGATATAATGAAGAATTCATTAGTCATGAAAATTATTAAAATAAGATGAATTGACAAGGAAGCCAATGGAACCTGCTCTTTCTGGGTATTTGGAACAGGCTTGACTTTCATCTAGCTAAGATAGTTTATATACAGTCTTATCTGAATATTAGTGATGGACTAATAATTAGTGATGGATAGTGTGTCTTTAGATCCACCTAACTTTAAGACTCTATAGCCAGGTGTGATGGAGGATACTTGTAGTCCCTGCTACTGGGAAGGCTGAGGTGAGGCTGATGGATCACTTGAGTATGGGAGTTCCAAGCTGCAACAGAACTTTAAGTCAACAGGGTGTCATTCAAAGTGGTATCATTATAATGACCCCTCAGGAGTAGGGGACCACCAGGCTGCCTAAGAAGGGGCAATTTAGCCCAGGTAGGAGATAGAGGAAATCAAAGTTTCTATTTCGATAAAAAGTATCAGTCTTCTCAAGAATTATTTCTACTCTGTATTGAGAAGGATGGGTGGAGTAGATTGATTCATCTGCCTGATTTTGATCATTTCCAACACAGATAATATTCTCCTCCCCTCAGGCTACAGCAGAGTTCCAAGTCTGCTTTCCTTCCTCTTTCCTCCCTGCTGGAGGCAGGGTTCATTCTTTTGTCTGCTCAGTGTTGTTCTTCCCACCACTTAACTACTTTCAGCTTCTCCTTTCTAATAAGGTTGCATGATCACTTTACTATGTTCCTGCCAGAATAATTCCCATTGACTTGTTCACATTCATTTTTGACTTGTATTTTGCATCATAGACATTCCCTCAACCACTTTTACTAATTTTTTATACAAATGTTTCCTGTAATTGTGAAATGCCTGCCTAGAAAGTTAAGAGGGGCAAAACGGTAGTGGTAATAGTTTCTGCTTTCAGGGTTAATCAGCATTCTGTTAGGGAGTAGAGTCTTATGACTAAACACTTGAATAAAAAAATTATACTGATGCAAGATGATGAAGCCCATGTCTCCTCAGATACCTGAAGACACACAAGAGTACTAGTAGACTATAAGCTCTCTATGAGTCAATAATATGGCATAGCAACTAAAACACCTAATGTATTGTAGACAAAAAGGGCTTTAGAACAAGGCAGGCAATGGCCTTGTCATACCCAGCCATTCTCAAGCCTCCTCTGTAGTATGGTATTGAGCTCCAAGCATCATATTTTAGGAAGGATATTGATGAGACTGAGTATTCCAGAGGAGAGTGACTAAAAAGAATAGATTGAAGGAACTGGGAATTTCTAACCTAGAAAAGAATTGGAGAAGACATAATAGCTGCCTTCAGGATGAGGGCGGAGTCCATGTAGAAGTAAGATTGGATTTGTTTTACCTGGTGTCAGATGGTAGAACTAAGAGAAATGGGTAGAAGCTACCAAAAGGCTTATTTCAGCTCAAAACTTGGAAAACATTCCTAACATTGAGAGTTGTGCACAAGCAGTACAGGCAAGATAGGCTTTGTATGGGATGTCTGCAAGCAGAGGCCTCATTAAGAAGATGCTGTATGGGGAGAGGATTCTGGGAAGATGGTGGAGCAGGTCAGAAAATTCCAAGCTCTCAAGATCTTCCCCCACAAAAGAGCTAAAATAGCACCTTAGGACAAACAAAGTGCAGTGGAGATAAATAAGAATAGGGGAATAACCTGGGTCCTCCTGGGACAATTTGAAAAGATCAGAAGAAAAATCCCAGGACTAGGTTTGCTCCCTGTGAAGAGTAAACACCTCCAGGCTAGGGCCTATTTTAAGAACAAGCAGCAAATCCTGGGGTTAGTTGACTGGAAAGGCTGCCTCAGTCCCTGCCACCAGAACTTTTGCCCCAGGAATAGTGAAAGGAGTTGAGCATTTGATCCTGGGAAGATTGAGGGAACCTCTGCTGAGGAACGACAGACCCACCTGTGCTTGCAAAGAGCAGTGAGAGGGAGAAGGAACCAGCACATGCCCAGTGAGTGCAGAAGCAATGGGGCAGAAAGCCCCTGGCTATGGGCACTTACAGGAGGTTGGAAGTTTGACTTTGATTCCAGGGTAGAGGGAAGAACTGAACATTTGGGTCAAGAGGCACCATTTCCCACACCCCAGGACTAGAAGTGATTAAAAATAATTAAGCAAAAAATGCACAGACAAAAGAGAAAGAATCCAATCATAGAAAAGCTATTATGGGAATAGAGACAATAAGGGTTCATCTTCAGAGGAGGATATTGAAGTAAAGAAACCCCCAAAGAGTAACTCAAATGGTCGCCAGCCCAAAAAGAATTCATAGAAGATCTTTAAAAAGACTATAAAAATCAAATGACAGAGATGGAGCAAAAACTTAAAAAAAGGAATAATCCAAGAAAAACAAGAAGGGTATGAAAGGAGTCAACCAACTAGAAAAGGAGATCCAGAATCTTAAGGAAGAAAAAACACCTTGAAAATTAGAATTGGGCAAAGTGAAGTCAGTGAAATTATAATAGATCAAGAAATGTAATTAAACAAAATACAAATGATGAAAAAACAGAAGAGAAGGTGAAATGTCTTATAAGAAAAATGACAGATTTGGAGAATAGATCAAGAAGAGAAAATATAAAAATAATTAAATTAACTGAAAGTCATGATCAAAAAAGGAATCCTGATACAATAATAAAAGAAATAATTAAAGAAAATTGTCCTGAAACATTAGAACAAGGATGGGGAAGTAGAAATAGAAAGAATCCATTGATCACCACTTAAAAGAGATGCTATGAAGAAAACTCATAGGAATATCATAGGCAAATTCCTAAACCCCTAACTCAAGAAAAAAATATTAAAAGTATCAAGATTAAAACAATTTAAATATGATGGTGCCACAATTAGAATTACACAAGACATAGCAGCAGAGACACTAGAGGACCACAGGTCTTGAAACACAACATATCAAAGAGCAAAAGAACTGGGGCTCCAGCCAAAAATATCATGCCCTGCAAAGTTAAGTATTATCCTGAATGGAAAAAAAATGGACATTTGATTAACTCTCAGACTTTTAAGACCTTGTTTAAAAAAAATAATAGAACATACAAGAACCAAGAGAAATATAAGGCCCATAACAAAGACTGATTACAAGGGATCCATAAGGACGTTTTACTTTTCATATATGTAAAATACATGTCTAAGATTCTTATCAACAATTGGGTAGCTCATAAGAAAGATTGGGGCAAACCTGAGTGTGATATGAATTTAAAAAGTAAAATCATTTAGGAACAGAGTAATTATTTTATACAAATTAAGTTCAAGAGGAAGAATTGATACAGAGGAATTAGATGGGGGAGAATTAGTAGTTTTGGTAACCTACTTTCATTGGGAATGAGTTTAAGAGGGAACAATACACATATATTTAGAAGAGTACAAAAGTCTTCTAAATTCAGAAGAAATAAAATGGTAGGGGCATAGGGAAGGGGGAGAGGACAAGGGAGGGATCTTTAGAAGGGAGGGTAAGGGAATAGGAAAAATAGGGGTATAGAAAGGTGTTTAGATTTATGGGAATGGAAAGATAAAGGAGGGATCCTTGGAGAGGAGTAGGTGAGTCACAGGAGGGCAAGGTAATGGATTAAAGTAAAGTAGAGGAGGCAGGAGGGATAGGAAACAAGAGATATGTACATACATAAAAACAAAGATCAGGAGTATAATAGATTTGGGAAAATATGTGTCTATATATGAATATGTATATGTACATATCTATAGTTATAGAGAAATATATCTGAACTTTATTGTGGCCTTTGAGGGGGGCAGTTTGGGGTGGGGGGAAGGACAAAGTGAAAAAGTGCACAGCAGAGAACAAAAGAAAACTCACAAGGAAGAAAAGAAAAGTTGCTCAATTCTCAACACAAGTATTATTTATCATTCTTGAAATGAAAATTTATTGTTACACATTTTGAATCCTCTCTTATGTTCTGCTATGTGCATGAAATGTTTTATTTTCTTTCTAACTTTGTATTTAAGTTTATGATGTGTTTTTGTTTCTTTTCTCTATTCTGTATCTGTGTTCTGGCATTTGAGTCTAAAATAAAATTTTGAAGAAAAAAAAAAGAAGATGCTGCATGGTAATCATCAAAACAATCTGGTACTGGCTAAGAAATAGAGTGGTGGATCAGTGGAAAAATTAGGTACACAATACCTTGTAGAAAATGACCATAGTAATCTAGTAGTGCTTGATAACACCCAAAGACACAACCTTTTGGGATAACTCATTATTTGACAAAAACTTTTGGGAAAACTGGAAAACAGTATGGCAGAAACTAGGCAGAGACCCAACAACTCTAACCATATACCAACATAAGGTCAAAATGGGTGCATGATTTAGACATGAAGGATAATACCATTAGCAAATTAGGAGACCATGGAATAGTTTACCTGTCAGATCTATGGAGAAGGGAAGAAGTTAGGATCAAACAAGATATAAAGGGCATTATGAAATGTAAAATGGCTAATTTCAACTTTATAAAATTAAAAAGGTTTTGCACAAACAAAATCAATGCAACTAAAATTAGAAAGAAAACAGAAATAATAATACTAAGTATCTCTAATAAAGGCCCCATTTCTTAATTATATAGAGAACTGAGTCAAATTTATAAGAGTACAAGTCATTCCCTGATTAATAAATGCTCAAAGGATATGAACAGGCAGTTTTCAGACAAATCAAAGTTATCAATAGTCATATGAAGATATTCTCCAAGTCATTATTGATTAGAGAAATGCAAGTTAAAACAACTCTGAGCTACCACATCATAACCATCAGATAGGCTGATATGATAGAAACAGAAAATAAATTTTGGAGAGGATGTAGGAAAACTGGGACCCTAATGCACTCTTGTTGGAGCTGTGAACTATTCAAACCATTCTGAAAAGCAATTTGGAACTAAGCCCAAAGGGCTATAAAATTGTGTATAACCTTTTATCCAGTGATACCTCTACTAGGTCTGTATCCAAAAAAAAAAGGGGGGGTGGAGGAAAAAATCTATTTGTACAAAAATGTTTATAGCAACTCTTTCTAAAGTGGCTAAGAATTGGACATTGAGGGGAAATGACTAAACAAATTGTGGTATATGATTGTAATGGAATATTATTGTGTTATAAAAAATGATGAGGAGCTGTGGCAGTGTAATAGTGATGAAATTTGAAGATCCCTTTGTATTGCTAGGCTGACAGGTACCTAGCACCTAGTTTCAAATTAAGTCTCTGTTAAAGAAACAGAAAGTATGAACTCCTGTTGCTGATGTAACAGGAAGTGGCTGAACAGGGAGGAACAATACTGTATATAAGGAAAACCCCAGCTGGAAAGTCAGAACTTCTTGGGATGAACACCTGAAGGCTGGGCTGCTGCTGCTGGACTAGAACTTCCTTAGAGAAAGCGATTTTGATTTTGAGAATGAGAGACAGTGATTTTGATTTTGAGAATGGGAAAAAGTGATTTTGATTTTGAGAACAGAGCTGCTGAAGACTTCCAAGGGCGAGCTGGAGCTGCTGAGGATTTCCAAGGACCAAATGGAGCTGCCAGAGGAAGCATAACTGTGGTATAGGTACTTTTTCTGTCTATGGCTCTGTTAAGTTTTCTCTTCCCAGAAACAGAAGCTGTGAAGGACTTGAGGTAAACTGGATACTGTGAGCTTCAATATGGAGTAGGAACTGCACGGAGAGCTGGACAAGGAGCTGGGAGCTGTCTGCCTTTGAACTCAGGTGGCAGTTGGTTAGATTCAGGCAGAAGATGAAACCATGGAAGAGGAATCATGGAAGCTGAAAGCCTGCCCTGAGTCAAGATGAAAAAACCTCTCTGTGGGTACTGAGTAGTGACAGAAGAAAGTGTAACTCAAAGTTTTAAAAACAAATGTTAAAAAATTGTTTTTACATGCAAATGTGAAATAAGATATACAGGCAATGGGGTATAGAAATCTATCTTGCTCTACAAGAAAATAAGGGGGAAGGTGATAAGACAGAGGGAAAATAAAATATTTTAAATATATATTCAGAGAGAATAAATGCAGCTTTTTCTCATTTGAAGCTATAAAGTCAACAAGCATTTAAATGCTTTAAATGTTTACTATTTGCCAGGCATTTTACTAAGTACTAGGAAAACTAAGAAAGCAAAACTATTCACATTCTAATAGGAAAGACTACCAGCAAACAAATATGTACATACAAGATATATATGCAGTACAACTGACTTGAAACAGAGAAATGTATTCCAAGTTAAAATTAGGGTCTGGAACCTAATCTCTTATGCTTCAGATGAAAGCAGGGAAGGGAAGGGGTGGTAATCGCCACAAAGCAGCAGCAAAAATAGTTAAGTAGAAAGACCTAAAGAGAATTCCAGAAAAGTTAGATATGATAAAACACTGGAGAATATTGAGTAGGGATTTTTTTTAAATGAGTATGCAACTAAAAAAAAACTAGAAATAAAAGAATTTATTTCATTGAAAAATAAATTTTTAAACCCAATTAAAGACCAAAATAAAAATCTTAAAAAACTAAGAAGAAATTAACAAAATTGGTAGCAAAATAACCCATTGAATTAACAAATAAAACTAGGATTTGTTGGGAGTTTTTTTGGCAACAAAAAACATTAACTAACTTTTTTTAATAAAGAAAAAAAACAAATTGCCAGTATCAAAAAAGAAATTTCACAATGAAGAAAAAATAAAGGAAATTATTAGGAAGAATTTTGCCCAATTTATGCCAATAAAATTGATGATATAAATGAATGAATGTGTGTGTGTGTGTGTGTGTGTGTGTGTGTGTGTGTGTGTGTGTGTGTGTGTGTGTAAAAGAGAAAGAGATAGAGAGAGAGAGAGAGAGAGAAGGTATATGTATATCCCAGATTGACAAAACAGGAAATAAAGGATTTACATAATCCAATCTTATAAAAGGAAGCCATGAATTAGCTCCCTAAGAAAAAAACACAGAGGCAGACGAATTTACAAGTGAACACTAGCAAATATTTATAGAACAGTTAATTCCAATACTACATAAACTATTTGAGAAAAAAAAAAAGGAAGAGGCCTTATCAAATTCTTTCTATGACACTAATATCATTTTGATACTTAGACCTAGGAAGAGTTAAAAGAGTAAGAAAATGATAGAACAATATCCCTAATGTACATTAATGCAAAAAAAAAACAATAAAATATTGGTGAGGAGACTACAAAAACATATCACAAGGATTATACATTATGACTAGGCTGAATTCATACCAGAAATGCAGACCTAGTTAAAAATTGGTAAAACTATAACTATCATTGACCATATCAATAATACAGGAAGAAAAATCATATGATTATACCAACAGATGCAAAATTGACAAGGTACAACATCCATTTCTGTTTTTAAAAAATAGAAAGCATAGGAATAAATACTTTCCTTAACATGATAAGTAGTATCTATCTAAAACAACACCTGTTTATCTATCTAACACAACATCTGTATTGGGGATAAAGTAGAAGCCTTTCCAATATAATTGAGAATGAAGGTCCATTATGAATATTACTATTCAATATACTATTAAAAATGTTAACTATAGTAATGTCAAGAAAAAGAAATTGGGGGAATAAGAATAAGCAAAGAGAAAACAAAATTATCACTTTCGCAGATCATATGATGGCTTACTTAGACAACTCTAGCAAGTTGACTGAAAAAAAAACTAAAGTTGCATGATATAAAATAAATCCACATAAATCACTAACATTTCTGAATGTTATCCACAATATCTCACAATAAGTGATAGAAACAGAAATTCCATTTTAAGCAACAACAGAAAGTACAAAATATTTAGGCGTCTCATTACCACAGAGAATACAAAACACTTTTTACACAAAGGCATCTAAATAATTGGGGAAATATTCATTGTTCATAAGTAGGTCAAGCCAATATAATACAAATGACAATACTACCTAAATCAATTTACTTACTACCACATCAGTTAAACTGCCAAAGTATTGCTTTGAGAACTAGAAAAAACAATAACAGCTGTACCAGATCTCAGACGACACTACAAAGCAGAAATCTTTAAAGATATTTGGTATTCAATAGGAAATAGATTGATCAGTGGAATGGATGAGGTACCCAATAAAAAAGAAGCAAAAAGCATTGCAGCCTAGTATTTGATAAACAGCTATTAGAGCCTATTCAACAAAAACTTTTGGGAAAACTGGAAAGCAGTCTGGCGAAACTAGATAGAGACCAACATCTTACACCACATACTGACGAGCTCCAAATTAGGTACACGACTTTGACATAAAGGGTGATATAAACAAATTAGATGGTCAGGAAAAAAATTATCTTCCAAACTATGGATAAAAGAACAGTGCATGATCAAGTAAGAGCTAAAGAATTTCACAGATGACAAAATGAACCATTTTGATTACATAAAATTAAAAAGATTGTGCACAAAAAAACCAATGCCATTAAAATTAGAAGACTGGTAGATGGAGGTAAATGCAGCAAATTTATCTTATAAAGGTGTTACTTCTAAGATATATAGAAAACTGATCCAAATTTATAAGAATAAGAGCTATTCCTCAGTTGACAAATGGTCCAAGGATATGAATAATCAATTTTCTTTTTTTTTTAGGTCAAAGTACCTGTATTTTTAATAATTTCTTGGTAAAAGAATTTTACATTACGATTCAGGGAAGCTGGGGTAGGATAAGGATTGGGGAAGCTGGGTTGGGGACATCATAACAATCCAACAGACAAAAAAGCAAACAACACCAAGAAACACGTGGTGGAGAGGGAGAAGGTAGGTTGGGGACAGGGACGAGATCTAGGGGAGGCCCAATTAAAACACAGTCAGTTTGTTACTGAGTATTATGCATGGGAAGACAATGTCCTGACTCCTTCACTATATAACATAATGGGACAGAGAGTGATGCATCCCAGGAGGAAACCAACAGGAAAGCAAGGAGAGAGAAAAACAGAAGGGGAGATGGAAATACACAGGGGAAGGGTTGATTGGCTGAAAAAAGCAGACCCTCTCTGAAGGGTAACAGAACTGAGGGAGAATGGGGGACGTTGAAGAACCTGTAATAATGAATTGAATATACCCAGAGAGTTCTCAAGAGAAAGACAGCAACTCTTCCATGTTTCTGACCCACCCTGCAGATTTACACACGCACGCACGCACGCACGCACGCACGCACGCACACACGCACACACACATATATGCATGCATGCACGCACGTGCGCATGTACCTCCTTGGGAAAAAAATATAAATAAGAAAAATATTCAAAAAGGAAAAAGCCTAAAAGTAGCATCTGGATCTAAGCTTCAGAAAACACTACCCTCACATTTGTAACTGATTTAAGAGCCAAATAGTTGGGGCAGCAGTCTTTGTAACAATTCCCAACAAGATTCTTGATTTGAGTTACAGGATGGTAGCTGCTCTCCCTCCCTCCCACCCATCTGCTCAGGTGTAACAGACTGCCTCTCAGCTGAATCCTCCTCCGCTTAGTCTGGACACCTGACTCTTGGAGCTAGGATGAACTCCTGAAGAGGATGGAAGGTCTGGTAATAGGGTAAGGAATACATGCTGTGGCAGAGATACACATAAAAAACTGAAAACCTCACAAGAAAGACATCAAAAAAAACCTCTGAAAGAGAAAGTAGAAGGTGTAATATTTCCCAAGGTCCCACTGGTAGGAAGATGCAATTTAAGAAATACAACCTCTCCCTCCGTTCTCCCCCCACTCCCCATCCCATCATTAGGGATCCTCTATGCCACAGATAGGCAAGGGTAGCCCACACCATTCCCTCAAAGTAATACTAAGCTCTTCCATTTCCAACTCCCCCAATGTCTAACCAACTAACTGAAAAGGAGACAAACAGATCAAGAGACCAGAGGTGGATTGGGGTGGCAAACAGACTTCAAGAGAAAGTACATGGGTGCATGAACACACATATGCAAACACTCCAGATATGAGTCTTGACAGGGCAGGTAGGGAATGGGGACTAGGGTAGGAGAGTTCCTGAGACCTGAAATAAGAGGTAAACACGTCACAGAACTACATGAGAGCTTCATTAGACTCTAACTAAAAACAGAAGAGAGGTGTAATTACTATTTCCAGCCAGTTTCCCCATCTCGATAGTCACGTAACAAACCAAGGCAACGTCGGTCTTGAGCCAGACTCACAGAGTCTCCTGGCTCTGGCCCTGGTCTCAGTACAGCATCTCTGCATTGCTGCTCTGGGGCCGCTTGATCTTCTCAATGTTTTTCACGATCATGTCATGTAAAGTGACATATTGATTACTCAGTTCTGATATGATGAGCCGAAGGCTGATATATTCCTTCTCATCAATGTCTGTCACTGTGCGTTGATAGTCTTCCACATGGGGATATTTGGCTATTTTAGAAACCAATTTGGCTCTTGTAATGTAATATCTAGAAATATAGTCCAGATAAAATGCAGCTTCACTCTCCACAGTCCTTGGTTCTGCAACTATCTCCTCTTGGATGGATACACCAAAGTTATTTCCATCTTCTATCCTGGGAATAAGGAGCTGAACCCACATTGTGACCGTGTTGCTTTTCTTGATCAACAGCCGGATTTCAGGTTTCACTTTTTCAGTAATGTCCACCAGCTGCTGGTTGCTTTTTAACACCCCATTAGGCATTACAAACACCTTGGTGCCCTGGAAGGCCTCCTCACATTCATCCAATTTCCTCTTCTTCAAATTGGGACCATCCAATCCATGGTGGCTATTGGTAAGAAGGATGGAATCAGGTACAGGGAGATTCATATCTGTGTGGATCTGGGTTAAATCCTGGATGTTTAAGATAGGCTCATTCAAAAAACTATCAAGTTCTAATAACTTCTCTGGGAAAAAATTTGCCATCAAGTCTTCTGCCTCACTTGTGATCTGCTCCCTGAATGAATCAACCTTGAGCTTCACTTGCTGATCCACCTTCAACAGCAAGGCCATGGCCAGGGCAGGCTGCGTCCACTCCACTGGAGGCTCCAGGGTGGGGGACCAGAGGACCTGGGCAGGCTTTGGTTTCCTTTGAGCCTCCGCCGGCCTGCCTGGCACCCTCGCTTCCTCACTACCTGCCTCCCGGGCACCTGCCTGCCTCCCAACTCGCTCACTCGCTTGGCCTAAATAATCAATTTTCAGAGGAAGAAATCCAAGTTATCAATAGCATAATAAAAATACTTTAAATCAAAAGTGTCAAAAAAAAATGGCTTATGCATGACATAGCACAAGGACCCACAACTCTCTGTGTGTAACCCAAACCACATTAAAATATAATTGGGAAAAGTTGACAGAAAAGGAAAATGACAAATGCTGGAGAAGCTATGTGGAAACAAGCACATTAATGCACTATTGGTGGAACTATGAATTAGTTCAGACATTCCAGAAAGCAATTTGGAACTAGGCCAAAAATTCTACCTATCTTCTGACCTAGCAAAACCACTATGAGGTCTATAACCCAAAAGAAATCAAAGAAAGAGGAAAAGGACTCATATGTAAACAAAATTCATAGCAGCTCTTTTTGTGGTAGCAAAGAATCCAAAACTAATAAGGTGTCTATCAGAGAATGGCTGAACAAGTTATGAAACATGTATGGTGGAATATAACTGAGGTGTAAGACATGATGAAAGGGATGATTTCAGGGAAACCTGGAAGACTTGTATGAACTGATGCAGAATAAAGTGAACAGGGCCAATAGATAAATGCATACAGTATAACAGCAACACTGTAAAATAAACGACTTTGAAAGAATTGAGAAATCTAACCAACACAATTACCAACCACAATTCCAGAGAACTCATGATGAAATAAGTCACCCACCTCCAGACAGGGAAGTGATGGAGTCAGGGCAGTTTGACACTTTTGTTTTACATGGCCAGGGTGGGATTTTTTTTTACTTGACTATGCACGTTTGTAACAGATGTAACAGTCCAGTTTTTCTTGCTTTCTCAATTGGTGGAAGTGGAGGGTAGGTGACCGGGAGAAAATACAAATATGAAAATAAAATAAAAATTTTAAGATCTACACGGTATAAATGGAAAGTGTTTTCAGAGGAAAGGAATAAGCCACAAAAGGAAGTGGGAAAAGCCTCCTGCAAAAGGTAAGATTTGAGATGAGTCTTGAAGACAAGGAAGCGAGGAGACAGAGGTGAAGAGGGAGAGTAGTCTAAGCATAAAAGACATCCGCTACAGAGGCACAGTCAGGTTGGAGTATTTTGTAGTAAGACCAGCATGTAGGCTAGTAACACTAGCAGATTTCAAGAGAAGACTGCAGGATTTTAAATGCCAAATGGATCATTTTAGATTTGATCTTGGAGGTCATAAAGAGCCATGAGGGTTTATTGAATAGGGGAATGACATAGTTAGACCTGTACTTTAGCAGTCAAGTGAAGAATATATTAGATTAAGGAGAAATGAGGCAGGAAGACCAATAGCAAGCTATTGCAATAGCCCTGGAAAAAGGGAATGAGTCTTCGACCATAAATTATTATCTAAAGTGAAGAAAAAGAAAGAGTAATAATGAGTATGAGTCAAAATCAAAAAATTAAAGTTTGGGGAAAATCTGCAAAGGAAACAAGCCAACTTGTGTAAAAGGAAAGTCAAAAAAGGAAAGTCAAAGATATGCAAGAACAAAAGTGAGATTGAATGGGCTAGGGAGTGTGTATTGGTCTATTATTGAATGGAGGGGTTTTTTTCACAGTCTTACTCCTGACCTGCAAAACCACAACAGAAGTCCCCAGGCTTATCACCCAGTTTCTTTTACCTCACCCGTCCATTTTACTTTTTGTGCAATTCCTAGGGCAGCTGTCCATCTAAACCACTCCCGATTTAAAGAAAAGAATATGTGCTTTTTTTAAGTAAGGCCTCACCAAAGCAATAGATTTAATCCAACTATGTGTGCTGATTTTTATTTCAGAAATTAGCCAGTTTTCAAAGGCCAGGAAGTGCTCAAGAGTTTTGCATTTTTTTTTAAGAAGTTCAAACAATTCACAGAAAAGAGGCCTTTGGTTGGATGGAAATATATTGGATTGATAAATAGTTTTTGTATATAATTTCATTAAAATATGAAGTCTTTAAGAGCACAGACCGTGTTTTCCCATTTCGTTGTATCCCTAGAATTTAACACAGGGCCTGGCACATAATAAAACAAATGCTTTTGTGGACGGACGATTATAATGAGTATGGAGAGAGTCACCATACTCGCTGTTGCTGTTTGTCCTTCGTTCTGGAAGGTGACCATTACATCAGGGAGGTGATGCCCTGACATGGAATTGAATTGGATTTAAGAGAGAGAGGGCTGTCCAAAGTCACCAGCTAAGGACAGGACCTGGGCTCAGAGGACTAAGAGGGGAACACGCAAGGCCGAGGGTAGCTCCCGGGGAATCCTCCGAGCTTCCTGGGCAGGCTCTAGAGCTGAGGGACGCGCTCTCCTGGGGATGCTGCCTGGTAAGCCCCTTGTATTTCTGCTCTTTTATTCTCCCAGTCGCGAATTCTGCCGCTGCGGCCCGAATTGAGGACAGGGCGGCGGGTGAGTGCTCTGCCATCCCTCCCTAGGGGCTGCCTATGGAGAATTGCATGGAATGAGAGCGTAGCTGCTTGCAGTCTCCAGATAAATGATTAATACATATTTTTAAAAGAGACTTCTTCATTCCCCTGCCTTCATTTTACTGAAGGGGGTGAGGGGAGGAGAAGAAATACTTTTGAGCTGTGTAAAGCCAGGGCGGAGAGAAAGTTGTCTAAAGCTTGGGCAGGAAGGAAAGAGTAAAGGAGGGGGAAGAATAAAAGTATACGGGGGAGAGAGGAAGGGGAAAGCATGTTGGGGGGAGGGGAAGGAAAGAGAAGGGAGAGTGCCCCTATAAGCCAGCCTGCTTACCCTAAGGGCTGAAAAGGAGACTGAGAGGGGGCAGCGGCTGCTTTGGGATCCGCTCGCCCAAATCCAGCCCAAGGGAAGCTGTCAGCCAAACAAAACTGACTCTGGTAAGAGTGAGCACCAAACATCCGAACAGTCAACTCCAAGCTTTGTTTGTGCCTGAGCAGCCACCCGTTTCACTATTACCTTTGATTGCTTGGAATCGGAGAGAGACCACTAACCTTTCTCGAAAACGAAAGCTAGAGAGCTTTCTCTCTCTTATTCATCAAGTTCCACCAAGAAGGAGGGAAAATTGGTGAAAATGCACATCTCCCTATGATCTTGGGAATACAGTGCACCAACCTGCCTTCCTTCAGTCTTCCTCAGGCTTGCATTGTATGCTGCGATTTATTACATTATGATCAAGGTGTTTCTCCGCCCTCTCCACCCCCAGCGTCCCAGAGCTCTTCCAAAAATACAACTCCACTGGAAGGACTTGGTTTTTTCATGGAAGTAGCCGTCTCTTAAGCGTGTGCAAAAGTTGGCGGTGAAGCAAACACTTCTGCCTTTTAGCAAGTGATCATTCTTCTGTAATGTGCTGAGGCACATACCTGTCCCTGGCTGCGGCTCTCCGCTAACTCAGCTGCTCTGGAGTCAAAGCAAGGGGAACGATTACAGGAAAACCAAGGCTTCAAGAATTTCTTACTGCTAATTTTGCTACCCCGGGTTCATTTCCTTACTCCCTAGTCCCTCCTTAGTCAAGGTTTTTGGGGGGTTTTGTCTGTTTGTTGGTAAATCTGGAGAAGTGCTGCCTGGTTTCACGTAGGTGGGTTTGATTCATTATAATGCATATCACTCATATAAGTTAGCATCTATAATATGTGTCAATCACTCTTCCAGGTTAGAGGTATACAGAAAGCCGATCTCTTGGAATTTATTCCCCTAGAATACCAAGAATTTATAGATAAGTAAATTTAGGATATGTGTAAAATACACAGTGATTCAGGCATACTAAAAAGTGGGAAAATCATGAAAGGTCTTTTGAAGGATGTGGCAAGCCCACTGAGCTTTGAAGGGAACCAGGAGTCCCAGTATTAACAGGTGAGGAGGAAGTACATTTTAAGTATAGAAGACATCCTGTCCAAGGGGATAGGGATGGAAGTTGAAATACCATGGCCACCAGTTTATAAAGGGAAAAAACATGCAAGCAAGCCTAGAAAGGGAGGCTAGGGCCAGACTGTGAAGGGTCAAATTAGAGTTTATGTTTTATCCAAAAGGTAATGGGGAGCAACTGAAGCTTCATGAGCAGAGGTTAGACCTATGCTCGTCGGTAGGCATAAGAGTCAAAAAGCGTCAGGGCCAAGATTCATAACTTCACAAGTTAGAATCAGAAGTGATCTGAGAAGTCTCTCTAGAAGAACTCCTTCATTTTACAGATGAGGAAATCATGGCCCAGAGATACTATGACTTGTCCAAGATCACACAGGATTTGAACTTAAGGTCTCTGACTTGAAATCCACTACCTTTTCTGTCACAAAATTAAATTTCAGAGCCAGAATTTGGCTCTTGTCTCTTGACTCTGCAGGCAGCCAGGTGACACAGTGGATAGAATGGGCCTGGAGTTTCTCTGTGAATTCAAATCTGGCCTCAGACACTTTACTTTGTCTGTGTTCCCCTTAGAGACACTTACTGGGTTCCCTTCCTGTTGGCCTCAGTTTCCTCATCTGTAAAATGAGCTAGAGAAGGAAATGGCCAACCACTCCAGTGTCTTTGCCAAGGAAGCCCCAGGGGGGTTTTTGAAGAGTCAGACAGGACTGAACAACAAACAATAAGAGCTCCTGGCTCTAGATCAGAGGTTCCCAAGCTTATCTGGCCTACCACCCTCTTTTCAAAAATAAATTACTCAGGGCCCCCTGGAAATTTACTTTCTTTAAGCCTTTAACTTTTTTTAAAAATTTGCATCATTTAAAAAATACAAAATATCTTTTAAAAATGACGCATCTTAAATTTAATGATTTATTGTACATTCGTGGTTGTTTTCCTGCATTGAAATTTTGGTGACACAATATTGCATCATATAACCAGAGTATAGTATTGTAAATAAGTCTTTACACACACATATTCCCGCCAATGCAAGCTGGACTTGCATGTTAAGAGTTTATTTGGAAAATAATGTAATCATTACGACTTTAACTCTGTTACACAACAGATGAAACATGTACAGTTTTCCAAAATTTTCTTCTCTTCTTTCCTTATCCTTCCACATCCCCTTTAGATTTATTCAATGCCCCCCAATTGCACCTGGGGCTACTATAGCCCCCCTGGATCGTTCCAGCACCCCCCACGGAGCGGCATCTTCCACTCTGGAAACCTATCCTAGTCCTTTCTTTTCCCCTGAAGCTTCTGGTAGTGTAAACCCTTAGAAATCCCCAAAGGCTTCTTCTCCATTGACTTAAGTGGTGATAAAGCAAATGCAATGGACCCCAGAGCTGCTTTCATATCTGCAGCTGGGCTGGGGAAAGCTAATTCTCCACTGGAACCACATAGTTGTAACCACGAAGAAGTGAAGTAGCTTTTTCCTGGAATGGGTACATTGGGACTGTAATAAGTGGTACCAAACGACGGGCCAAAGATTATACTTGCCAAAGCACCATGTTCCTGTAAATCTACCCCATGTAAGAGAGGAGAAGGCTCTGGTGATAAAGTTAACAAGGAATAGGTTGGGGGAATCTCCAAATGGGACATATATCAGGGACAAGTATATGCAGCCATAAGTCTCCAAGAAAATTCAGTTCTCCTCCTTGGACACTGCTTCTCTTTGTTATTAATTAATTCTCCCCACACTCTGATGGGTAAGTCAATAGAACTCTCCCTGATTGACAGTAAGGAAACTGTGGTTTCTTATCTCCAGCTCTCAGCCATCTGATAGCCAGAGTGAAGGCCATTCATAGCACTTCCCAAAGCCCAGCACTCAGAAGAGGACCGCTGATCACACTCAGCTTGAGTTTCCTTATCAGCCAAGAGGAAGCACAGTCAGATCTGCCTGGCTCGATGAAAGGGAAGATTTAGGTCACAAACTTGCGGAATAGCAGCATTGAGGGATCTTACAGGTGCTATTGTGGAAATAGTGCTGGGCTTGAAGATCAAGATTACCTGGGTCTGAATCCTAACTCTGCTGCTTAGTGTCTATGTTCCCTTGGGCCTCAGTTTCCTCTTATGTAAAATGAAGCTCATCTAATTCAAATGTAAGCATTCTTAAATCATCTAATCTAATTTCCCTGCCAAAACAGGAATTCATCTTCAACATCTCTAATAGTTGACTTTTACATAGTAAAAGTGCTTTACATGTACTATAGCATTCTATCCTATTGGGTAGTTAGTATTATCCCCATTTTGCAGAGTAAGGAACTTAGGAGTAACTAGGTGGTGCAGTGAATAGAGCACCAGCCCTGGAGTCAGGACGACCTGAGTTCAAATCCAGCCTCAGACACTTAACACTTACTAGCCGTGTGACTTTGGGCAAGTCACTTAACCCCAATTGCCCTCCAAAAAGCAAAAAAGAAAGAAAGAAAAAGAAACTGAGGCAGAGGTTAAGTGACTCCCCAGGATCACATAGCTAGTGATCTTCGAGGTTGGATTTGAGCTCAGGTCTTCCTGGCTCTTCCCATTGTGCCACTTACTTGCCACTAATAGCTGTTTTATCTGGTGGTTTAGGGAGCTTTGTAAGGCAACCCATTCCATTTATCAAAAACTGTTTATAATTTTTTTCCTTTATTGAGCTAAAATGTGCCTCCCTGTAGCTTCCATTCATTTTCTTTTGTTCTGCTATCTATAGCTATAGAAAAGAAGTCCAATCTCTCTTACATGTTATAGTCCTTCAAATGGTTGAAAACAGCTATCAACCCTTCTCTTCCCATTCAGGTTTACTGTTTTATAGACTAAACAACCTCATTTGTAGTACTCATTCTGCGTAAGACAGAGCTTTCAGAGCCCTCACCATGCTGGCCATTGCAGACATAGATAGATAGATAGATAGATAGATAGATAGATAGATAGATAGGTAGGTAGATAGATATAGGGAGCTGACTGGGGGTGTGGTGGAGATAAGGGTGGTACAGGGCATAGAGAGCTGGGATGGAAGAAAGACTTAAGTTCAAATAGAGCCTCAGACACTAACTTTGTGACCCTGGACAAGTCACTTGATGTCTCTCTGCTTTGCTTTCTTTATCTATAAAATGGTGATTATAATAGCACCTACCTCCCAGGGTGAGGTTCCCAGGAGAGGATCAAATGAGACAATTATCTACATAGCATTCCACAAACCTTAAAATGTTATATAAATGCTAATTGTTATTATTATATGTAGTGACTAGGAAGGTGAAAAACTTTAATATCTCAGTGAACGTAAAATCTCCTCAATGTGTGTATTTCTTCCAATGGTAGAGTTTGCAATTCATTCATATCTTATCTTGTACAATTCTAATCTATGGTCATCCTTAAATCCACCATAAAGGAGAGGGAGTGTCTTCTTGTAGCTATTTCGCCATTACAACAATGAAACCCACAGGCTATCCATTGGTTATCCCTTGCTCTCATTGCCTGATTACTCCCGTTTCCACTTGTACATTTCTGTGACAATGTCCTTCATGTCACTTCTCCTCTACTGGTCTGTATGGGCAATCTGCCTCAGCATATTTACCTCAACCACACGTCTCTTCATTCCCTCATAGGTGTATCAGCAAGCACCCCAGCACCCCCAGGGTGGCTGCTAGCACAGGTTCTTAGATCTGCTTTTCTAAAGGAAAGCAACTCAAAATGGGTTAACAATCTTACTTTAAT
>CM053580.1:295699634-295720842 GCA_028627135.1 Pseudochirops cupreus | reverse complement strand
GGAGATCCATCCTGCCCTACCAAAAAGTGACATAGGAGAGAATAGAATGGGGTAGGGGGAAATACTGGGATGGCTGTTTTGGGGTGGTGGGTGGGGGAAAGACGGGGAGAAAAGATGTAACTCAAAAAAATTTAATAAAGAATCTCATATCAAAAAAAAAAATAAAAAAAATTAAAAAAAAAAGACATTCAGTGTCTCCATTAGGGGTCTTTGGTCACCAAAATAAACCCCTGACCATTGATTTATTGATTATTAGCTAGCCTATTTAATAAATTGATTATTAATTACTCAGAAACAAAAAAGAATGCAAGCTCCTTGAGGGAAGAGACCAGTTTGCTTTTGTCTTTGCAATCAAAGTGCCTAGGGCATCCAGGTGCTTCAAATGCTTGGTGATTTGATTGACACACTGCTTGAGAAAAGGGATGGGTTTTCTTTGGTTTTTTTTTTCCCCTAATACCTGGCATGGCATCTTGCACACAGTCGGTGTTTAATAAATGCTTGTTGGGGAAAAAATTGAAAATGAATACTTTGAAACTTGCTGGCTGAGCATAGAAAGAAGAATTCTGAAAGTGCACCTTCCTCCCTTTTTTGTAAAGGTGGAGGATTACAAATGCCAGGCACTACACATAACATTGGACTTGGTTGAGGTATCGATCAGTCTTAGTGAAATTATTTTTTACCTCTTTTAAAAATTTTTTTGTTAGAAGGAATGGCACTTTTGGAGGGGGAGAAGGAAGAGATAGATAGATAGATAGATAGATAGATAGATAGATAGATGAAAAACAAAAAGAGACCAATATAAATAAATAAAATGTGTGCTAGGTAGTCTTGGATTAAAACGACTTATCTAAAAATGCATTGATAGTTAATGGCAGAGCAGGGCTGGAAAGTCTCCAGACCCCAAATTCGGTGCCCTTTCCATCTCACCACGAATTTCCTTCCTCTACCATGTATTAGCAACTAATTACATTCCTACCTTAAATTGCTACTTTCAGCATATTTCTCATTGCTTATAGAACCTGCCTGCCTCTCTCCATCTAGAGAAAATTAGGCTTCATAGTCCCACCACTCCTTTTTAAGTTTGTTGTTGTTATTGTTGTGAAGCAATCAGAGTTAAGTGACTTGCCCTGGGTCACATAGGTGTCTGAGGTCACATTTGAATTCAAGTCTTTCCTGACTCCAGGGCTGGTATTAGCCACCTAGCTACACCACCCCTTTTTAAAAGAACTATTGCTTGAGATGTCAAGGATTTCAGAAAAGGGTAAGGAAAGGGTAGGGAGAAGAGAAAAAAAGAAGCATTTATATTGTATCTACTATGTGCTGGGCACTGTTCTAAGTACTTTTTACAAATATTATCTCATTTGAGAGGCATCCACTGTCCATGATCTCTGATTCCTAAGGGACATCCTGGGCATTTAAAAAATACATACGTATGTTACTGTTCATTTCTGATGCAAGCATTTTATTTACTGAGAGGAGAAGGAAAAGCACATCATTTGTGAAGCACAATGAAAAGCAGTTTGAGGAGAAAGAGATGCTGCCTAGAGGACCTAAAAGAAAAGCAGCTTCTCAGAGAGAAAGGTACTGACTGATGGTAGAGGTGACTGCAGTACATTGTTTCCCAGCAGCTAATTTGAATATGACTGTTTTCAGAACTTTGAAGCCTATTGCTGGGAAACTGAATCAAAGAACTATTTTGGGACTATGGGACTACTGTATAAGGACTATTCATGTCATATCTGGAAGAAATGTGGATTTGGGGTTTCTTGGCCTAAGTTAAAGGTTGTCACACATGAAGAAGCCCTGACTTTAAGCGTTGAAAGTCAGATTAGAAGTCAGTGACTGATGAAGCTAGTTCAGGAGAGAGACAGAGCTACAATCCACTAGAAAGCTGTTTACAGAAGCCAAGACACCAAAAACCAGTAACCAGAACAGAAGACATAAAAGTCAATGGGGCTAAGACAGTGCCAGTAATAAAAAGCTAACAAGAAACTGAGTCCAGCTAGTTAGAGCCTCTGCTTTTGATGAAGGGAACTGATCTGATTGGAGGACAGCTTTGTTGTTTTTGAAAGAGTTCATCTGAGGAAATAAGAATCTTCTGATGTAGCCAAAGAGCAGGCTTGGGGAAAGGCTGCCTTACTCTCTAATACCATCTACAGCTTAAGAGAAGGGAAGTCCCTCAAAGGCTTATCCACATTTTCTTCCATTGCTCTCTGGCAGCTAGTTGGTGCAGTGGAGAGAGCACTGGACTTGAAGTCAGACCTTAGTTTGAATCTAATCTCTGATACTTATTAGCTGTGTGACTCTGGGCAAGTCCTTTAACTCTGTTTTGCCTCAGTTTTCTTGTCTATAAAATGAGCTGGAAAAGGAAGTGGCAAAACATTCCAGAATCTTTACCAAGAAAACCCCAAATGGGGTCACAAAGAGTTGAAAAACCAATAATAACTGAATAACCACAAATGGCTTAACAGGGAAAAAACCACCAGTCTATAGAAAGCAAGACCTGAATAATTTCACCAATCCCAAGACCAAAGAAAATTGCTCTTAATTGAAGGTGTGTCGTGCTACCTAAGAGCCTAGCTATGGGAACAGATCTGGAAAGCTCTGCAGACTGCTGATTTAAGGCTGTTATTACCTAAAATAGCTTAACACTGCTTCAGTGGCTTCAAGAATAACAGAGAAGTGGCTTTATCCAGAAGGAGAGTGGAGAGGCACAAAAGAGGAGAAATATCACCCAGCAAGTGGCACATAGTACAGACCATTCCCTAAACATACCCCTGACATCCAAGCCTGGAATTCAGAAACGTGATTTACCTTGAGGACTCATGTTTTCCGACTCATGTGTCTCACTTCTAAGTTTCTGCCCACTCTTTCTCTATAGACATCATATGCATTGGTGAGAGAGTATGACTTGGGTTTATGGGTTCATGGATATATTTTAATTATTCCCTTTTTGTCTTCTACTCCATAAATCTTAAAAGTGCAGTAGTAAGAAGAAGCCCAGTTCACCCAACACACCTCCTTCACAAATATCTAGAAAGTGTACCTGATCAAATCTGATTGTGAAATGCAAGAAAAAGTCATGGCGAACTGTTTTTCCAGACCAGTTCTGCCTAAGAAATCAGAAAGACCTGTGTACAATGTGGAGAAGTCTGGTTAGGAGCACACCACCATGAGCATTCCAGAATTCAGGGACTGAGAGAGCATAAGGCCATGCACCAGGGCAAGATGAGGTCCAAGACAAATACTAGGACATCAACTTTGTGTAGGGCTCAAAAACAGGTCCTCACTGGCAGCTCTGTCACCAACTACTCAGTTCCTTCTCATAACACAGCATAAAAGTTGACTGAGGAAGGGATCTGGGTCTAGGGGAGGTGTTCTAGAGTAAGGAGGTACAGACCTTAGGTAGTATACTGAGCTAAGAAGAAGTTCAGAAGGAAGCAGTAGCTATATATGACTCTGATCCCAGGAGAAGATTAAGGTCTTAGTTTTATTTTCCAGTCAAGTCTAAAATTTGCAATGAAATAAGTAGGACACAAACCACAGACCAACAGCAAGCTTTTAGTTTGGTCTCTCTGAGCCTTCAGAGTTTCTTAGAGAAATGATAGTAGTTGATTCCAGCAGCAGTTTACTGGAACTCCAACCAGGGGCAAGCCCACAGTAGTGTTGGACAGACACAAGCCCAAGTCAGGGACTAGTAGAGCTCAGACCAAGAGGTTAGTCATCAGACTTTGCTCCAAATCAGACCACTTTGGGAGCACTGAAAACTTGCAGGTCACTAGCATGAACAACATGTCTTTCAGATCCTGGAACTGTGGAAGTTAAATGAACCATACTGACTACATGTTATAACTCAGTTCTAGAGCTAACTCAGTTCCCTATCTATTCAGTTATGGGTCTAGTCCAATTTCTATCCTGTAAGAAAAAAATTATTCAATTATGAGTATTGTGAAAAAACTTTATTGCATTGTTTGAACCTAGCCCTGCATGGCCAGGAAGCTGGACCACCTCCCTCTGTTGCCTAGAGGCCTTTAATTAAGGACCTAATTTATGCTGAGCATAAGCCCAGTCAGGTCTGAAGATTGATGCAAGGAATTTTCACATGAGTATACATTCAATCAACCCATATGTCTTATCTTTTATTTCTTTCCATGGTTAAGAGTTTGACCTTTTCCTCATGATAAAGACATATTCTTCTTGGGGAAAGATATGGCATACCTATCCAGAGGGGACTTTGCACCCTCCCAGATCCAGGAGGGTGCAAAGTCCCCTCTGGACGGGTGTGCCATATCTTTCCCCAAGAAGAATATGTAACAATCAATATCAAGAAATATTGGCTGTGTCTCCTACAAGCAGTCTGGGCATGCAGAAAGAAGCCTTGGTAGTTAAGGCTGTTACTGATATCTATGTTAAACTGAGTGCATCCATGAGTAACTGGTGATTCAACATTCACTGTAAAACTTTCCATGCATAAACAAGAAAGATATATAATCAATTATACTACTCCATTAAACCAGCATTGTTGTCTAACTACGCTCACCTAGCCTGAAGCTTTTGTTCATCGTCCATCCCACAACATCAGTTGCTGGCAATAAACTAAATAAGAGTGGTATAGGAAAAATGGGAAAAGAAATGAGAGCTATGAAAGAAAGATTTGGAAAGAAAAGTAATAAGTTGGAATAAGAGGTACAAAACCTTACTCAAGAAAAAAAAACTTCCTAAAAATTAGGATTGATTTAATAGAAGCCAATGGCTCCATAAGTCAAGAATAAATATTAAAGTCTAAAGACTGGGGAAAAAAAATAGAAGAAACTGTAAGTCACCTCATAGCAAAAACAATTTATGTGGAAAACATATTGATGACAGATAATTCAAGACTCACTCAACATGTGGGGGATCCTTCATCAAAAAGATAATTCTAAACATCATATTTAAAGAAATCATAAAACTATCTAGATCTCTTAAAACCAGAGAGTAAAGAAGAAACTGAAAAAAAATCCACTGATCTCCAACTGAAAGAAATTTCAAAATGAAAATTCACTGGAATATTATAGCCAAAACTGAGAAATTCCAGGTCAAAGAAAATATACAGAAAGCCATCAGATGGAAAGAATGCAAGTACCAAGGAGCTACAATCAGGGTCACACAAGATTTATCAGTCACTACTATAAAGGAGCAGAGAGCTAATAATACCACCTTCTAGAAGATGAAAAATTTTGGCTTACAACCAATAATAACCTCTCCAGCAAAAGTGAGTGTAACCCTACATGAGGGAAATGTATTTCTTTAATATGATAATGAAATAGTTTTAAAAATGAAATTTGATATGGTAAATAATGAAATAAACTTTAGTGAAATAAGGTATTTCAAAGAATCCCAGATGAAGAGACCAAAGCTAAATATAAAATTTGAAATACAAATAGAAGAATTCAGAAAAGCATGAAAAGGTAGACATTTGTAAATAATTATAAGGGATAAAAAAGGATAAATAGATTACATTCTAATATAGGGAGATGATACATGCATCCCCTCATAACTCTATAATCATCACACACATGTAGATTCATATAGAAAAGTCTAATTAGACAGAGGGCCTGGTAGTGGTTCTGATGTTTTAGTGATTTTTTTTAATGGAAAGGAAGAGGCAGAAGAATAGTCTTGTGGGGGGAGAGAGGAAAAATGGAGAAAATTATCTCACATAAAGGAGAAAGGGGAGGATAGATCCTGTACAACATTTGAACTTTACTCTCATTGAACTGGTCAAAGAAAAGAGGAATATACTCACAAGTATATACAGGAATACATTTCACTCAACAGAGAAACAGTAGAGAAAGGAGAAAATGGGCAGACGATGAGAGGGAAGGTAGATTATAGGAGAGATTAATCTGAAGCAAAACAAACTCTTAAAGAAGAGGAGGTGGGAAATAAAGAGAAGAAAAATTATATGAGAATAAGATGAAGGGAAATAATAGTTATAGCTATGAGTGTGTGAAATAAACTAATGCATAAAACAAGAACAATAGTAGATTAGATTAGAAAATAGGAACCATTAATATGTTGTTTATAAGAAATTCAGTTGAAAAAATAAAAAAAGAAATTCAGTTGAAACGGAAAGATGCAAAACCATAAAAAATTTCTAAAAATTGACTAAGTCTCTTATGCTTAAGCTAAAGTAAAAAAAGACAGGTAGGAATCACAATCTCATACAAAGCATTAATAAAAATATGCCTGGTTAAATGGGATAAACAGGGAAAGCATATTTTACTTATAGGTAGCATAGACAATGAATGAAAATTAATACTAAAATATACGCACTAAATAGCAAAGCACCTAAATTCTTAAAGGAAATGTACAGTGAAGAGCCAGGAAAAATAGACAGTAAAACTGTTCTAATTTTAAAAATCTCAATTTACTCATCTAAGACATTGCTAAATCTAGAGAAAGAGTTCATCACCAAACAAGAGTTAGAGGTGTTCACAGAATATAAGATGAATAATTTTGATTATGTAAAATTTAAAAGTTTTTGCATAAACAAAACCAGTACAGCCAAAATGAGAAGAGAAGCAGATAAATGGGAAAAATTCTTTGCAGAAAAATTCTCAGATTCATTTCTAAGACATATAGGGAACTGATTCAAATGTATTAGAATAAGACCCATTTCCCAATTGATAAGAGATCAAAGGATAGGATATGAATAGGCAATTTTCAGAAGAACTATTAGTTATTTATTAACTATTAGCCATATTTTTATATGCCCTAACTTACTATTAATTAGAGAAGTGCAAATTTTAAAAACCCTGAAGTACTACCTGAAACCTACCTAATTGACAAAGTCGACCAAAAAAAATGAGAAAAAGTGACAAATACTGGAAGGGCTATGGGAAAACAGAAATATTAATGTACTATTGATGAAACTGTGAACTGCTTCACGCATTCTAGAAAGCAATTTAAATCTATGCCTAAAAGCTACTAAAATGGGCCTACCCTTTGACTTAGCAATACCACTAAGTCTATGTCCCAAAAGTCAAGGAGAAAAAGAACCCATATGTACAAAAATGTTTATAGCAGCTCTTTTTGTGGTGGCAAAGAATTAGAAACTAAAGGTGTTGCTTATAAGTTAGAAAATGGTTGGTCAATTTATGGTGGGTGAGTGTGTATGTGTGTGTGTATGTGTGTGTGTGTGTGTGTGTGTGTGTGTGTGTGTGTGTGTGTGTGAGTGTGCAATGAATACTGTTGTGCTGTAAGAAATAATGAAGGAGGTGGTTTCAGAGAAACCTTGGAAGATTTGTATGAACTGGTGCAGACCAAAGTGAGCAGAACCAGAAGAACAATGTATACAAAAACGATGATAGTGTAAAGACAAACAATTTTGAAAGGCTCAAGAACTCTGACCAACTCAATAACTACGTACAGTTACAGAAAATGAAAAATAAAATGTGTTTTCCTCCTTATAGAGAGGTGAGGACCTCAGAGGACAGACTGAATATGTTTGCTTTAACTTGGCTAATGCAGAAAATTTTTTTTGCTTGACTACACATGTTTGTAAGAGCAATTTTGTTTTTCTTGCTTTCTCAGTTGAGGTCAGGTGAAAATGTGAAAGGGAGAGAATGCAGATCTGAAAATAAAACTTTTTTAATAAAATGAAAGGATTGAACTAGAGAATCTACGAAATCTCTTCTAATTTTGAATCCAGATTCTTTTTTAAAGAGTTAATGATATTATTGTGACTGACTTGAATAAATAGGAAGCATATTGATTGGATCTCCGGAGCTATAATTGTGTCTATTGACATACATGTCCCACAATCCTTGGTTACCCCCTAATAAGTTAGTTGTGTTAAAGTAGCTATCCATGCCTATCTGCCTCAGCAACCCTATCCTTGGGCCCCCAAGAAAACACCCAAGAACCATGAGCTTATGGTCAGGTTATGGTATGTTAAACACATACACACACACACACACACACATACACACATGCGTGTGTGCAGTAGACTCCAATAAAAGCTATGTTTGGCTAAATGATACAGTGAAACCATAACACTGAATAGTTCTAGAGAAAAATCTAAAACTAGATAATCTGGGGTTTTTAGAATTACATTCAGCAACCACATTCTCAGGAGCAAAATGTTTTATATCTAGTGCTAGAAGGGATTCAGAGGCCATCTAGTCCAGTGTTGAATTTTACAGATAAGGATGTTACAGATGAGGCCAAGGAGGTGAAGTAC
This sequence comes from Pseudochirops cupreus, assembly GCA_028627135.1. NCBI lineage: Eukaryota > Metazoa > Chordata > Mammalia > Diprotodontia > Pseudocheiridae > Pseudochirops > Pseudochirops cupreus. The sequence goes on along the minus strand of CM053580.1, from coordinate 295,712,618 downwards.
TTTGCCCAAAGTCAGACAAGTAATAAACATCAGAGACAGGATTTATACTGATCATTTTTAGTTGCCTTAGCAAATTGATAGATTGTGTATCAGCTGACCAGCTCAATCCAAATTCATCCTGCGAGATCATTTTCCTCATATTAATATAAGGCAGTGAGCTGTAATTATTCTTTCCCTGTAACTGACAGGTAGAATATCACAAAGGTCAGTCCTTTAAGATATGTATTCCTAATGGTTTCTGGCAGATACAACTCTGCCAGTCATCTGAATAACTATAGAATTTCCACATAGGGCTTTCACAGGACTCTGCAGCATCATCCTCTTGCTCCTGTGAGATGGTAATGATTAATAATATTAATGTTGATGAAGATGAAGTATTGATAGATCAATCAATTTACCAAGTGCCTTCTGTGTACCAAGCGCTATGCAAGCACTGGAGATACAAAGGCAAAAAATGAAACAATCCCTGATCTTTCCAGCCCTCCTTTCCCAAGGACTCACCATATTTTTACCTTCCTTAGTGTGGACACCAAATTGCACTCAGCCCTTCTGCAACTCAGAACTACCAAGCTCAAGTGATCCACCAGCCTCAGCCTCCCCGGCAGCAGGGATTACAAGTATGTGCCACTACTTCTAGCCCTTCTCCCCTTTAAAAAAATTTAAAGTCCAGTTTATCAAAGTTGGTCATCGCACATATATTGTGTCTGTCATTGTGTACAAATTTCTCCTAGTTCTGCTTTTCTCACTTAGCATCAGTTTGTATAAGGCTCTCCAGGTAAACATGAAGTTCATCTGCTCCCAAGGTTATAAGACAACTCTAAAAGACTCAGGATGGAAGGAGATGTCTACATTCAGAGAAAGATCTAGAAAGAACAGAGTTTAAATGCAGACTGAAGCAAACTACACACTCTCTTTCTTTTCCATGTTTGGTTTTGTTTCTTTCCCATTGTTCATTCCATTGGTTACAACCCTTCTATACAATCAGACTAATGTCCAGTGTGAAAGTATTTGCAGATCCTATACTTGATTGCATGCTGACAAGGGGTGGGGGGAAGAAGGAGGGGAGAAAATTTGAAACTCAAGGGATTGTGGAACTGAATCTCTTGTAAACTAAAAGTAAACAAACAAATCAATAAAAAAAATTAAAGTCACTACTAGATGGTAAACTTGTCTGGTTCTGTGTGTACTGCTACCATGTCTTTCTTTTACCTTCTTTGAACCCATTAGCAGTTTGGGGTCAACATATTTTCCTTGTTACAAAAACACTGCCAATGGCTCTTAGAGTTTTCTATCCTTGAATTATGGAACAAAAATCATAACCTTCACTGTGGTGATAAGGCCTTATATAGTTTAGGATAAGAAAAAATCCTCACCTTCAAAATAAAAAGATTCCATTGTTTGACAAAAGCCGGCCCTATCCAAAGTTGACCTAGGTCCACACTGTGGCTTACCCATCTCCAACCCCAGCCTAACCCCCTCTTCAGCATTTTTTCAGCGTCCTACCACTGATGCTCCTTAAACCCTTAACCTGGAGGTCACTGATCACCACACCAAAAGCACTACAATTCTGAATGCAGAATTTCTTTATCTTAGTAAAAGAGACAGATGAAAGATTCTGGACTGTTGCCTTAGAAATGCCATTCCTGCAACTAGCTATATCTACAACCCTCAGACAAAGTCTCCTCTTATCCTGTTCCTCCTCCTCCTCCTCCTCTTCCTCTTCTTCCTTCTTCTTCCTTTCTTCTCCTTCTCTTCCTTCTCCTCCTCCTCCTCCTTCTTCTTCTTCTTCTTCTTTTTCTTTTTCTTTTTCTTCTTCTTCTTCTTCTTCTTCTTCTTCTTCTTTTTCTTCTTCTTCTTTTTCTTCTTCTTCTTCTTCTTCTTCTTCTTCTTCTTCTTCTTCTTCTTCTTCTTCTTCTTCTTCTTCTTCTCTAAAAGCACAGCAGGCACTCACAGCCAGATTCCACTGCTATTTAGCACAGAAGTTTTGTCCTGCTGCATTTCTGACCTGAGCCAATTCACTTCCTTCTTGATTGCTGGACTTAGTGTAGACACCCAGGCAGCTTTAACCCTATTGTAGCTCAAAACACCAGCCTTCACAGCAGCAGGGACTACAGGTGTTCACCATCATTCCCAGCAGCAACATTTCTTTACTGAGCTTCACAAACAGTAGCTTTCAATTTTGTGCCTTGTCACAGTCTGGGAGTCTAAAAGCCCAAATAGATATGATGAAAGTTTAAAACACCATGTCAAGCTATGCAATAACAACACTGGAAGACTTAAGAACCCTGATCAATGCAATGACCAACCCCGATGCTAAAGAGTTGTCGATGAAGAAGGCTCCCCACCTCCTGACAGAGAGGTGATGGACCCAGAGGGATAGATCAAGATCATTTTTAGACCCAACCAGTGCTGGAATTGTTCTGATTCAGCATGCATATTTGGTACAAGACTTTCCTTTTTTCTTTCTTTTTTATTGGGGGAAGGTAATAGAGAAGAAGGGAGGGGGAGGGAGGGACAGAAAGGAGGGAATGAGATTTTATTGGTACCTCTAATGTGTCAGGCACTGTGGTAGGTGCTTTGCAAATACTGTCTCATTTGATCCTCACAACAACCCAGTGAGGTAGGTGCTATTGTCAGGGAGAAAATATGGGTTTTAATTATTTCAAAACAAAATTAATTTTTAAATGGTGTTATGTTAACCCTAAGTTCAGCCTGTTTGAACTTTGGGAAGTGGTAGATTCTTTGTTTTTCTTTCATTCTTTCTTTCTTTCCTTTCTTTCATCTACTCATTCATTCCTTCATTCCACAAGCATTTATTAAGCTTCTAATATCTGCAATTAACTGTGCCATGTGTGGGTAACACAAAACAAAATGGAAAACAGTCCTTGCTTTCATCATGCTGATATATTTCTGTACCCTCACTCTCTGTGTTCAAGCAAAAGTTGGAAAACTTTCAGTTAGGGTCATTTAAATGAGGTTCCTATTACAAATACAGATTATACTAGATCATTTCTAAGGTCCCTTCCAAGTGCGAAAGTCTGTGAACTCCTTCCAGAAAGAGCAAATTGTGTCCAGTTCTGTCTTAGTCTCTTCCAAGACATAATGAGAGCTGACATTTATTTACATAACATTTTAGTTTCCAAAACACTTCATATACATTATCCCATTGGGTCATTCCAACAACCCTGTAAAAATAGTATGGAAGGTATTGTTATCCCCATTTTACAGGTAAGGAAACCAAGGCACATAGCAGTTAAGGGTTGGCCATTGGTCCCAAACTTAGTGATTGGTAAAAGTGGGATTCGAATCTTAGGTCTTCTGGTCTCCAATCAAGTTGGGGGTGGGGGTGGGTTCCAGGCATATTAACCCAACTAAACAATTTGAAAGATGAGGAGAGATTATATTTGTCCTATATGCACCCTCCCTTTTTACTTCCTTTGCTCTTTTCTGCTTACTGCTTACTTCTGGTTCCTGCCAGCAAGTTATCTGTTTGATCTTCATCCAGATGACCAGGGCAGATCTTATCACTCTACAAGGTTACTATGCTCCAAGCACTGTGCTAACACTGGTAATACAAAGGAAAAAAAATCAAAAGCAGTCCTGACCTCAAGGAGGTTATGTTCTAATTGGGGAGTCAATATGTCCATAAATAGGTATCAGTATGACACATACCAAGTAGATGGAAAGTAACCTTAAAGGGAAAGGTATTAGCAGCAAAAAGGACTTCCTGTGTTCTGCCTTTTGCAGAAGGGTTAGCTTGAGCTGAGGTTTGAAGGAATCCAGAGATTATAAGAGAAGGTGGTTAAGGAGGAAGAACATTCCAAGCATGGGGACAGCTGGTACAAAGGGAGATGGGAAAAGCAGTGCCAGATGTAAGAGAGGGGAGTAACATATAAGAATTATTGACAGATAGGGAGGATTCAGATTGGGAAGAGCTTGAATGCCAAACAAAGAAGCTAAAAGTCCAGTGGTGATACCATACCATGTTCCATCTTGGAGTTCTAGGTGGCTTCCAGACAGACCTAATAGGCCCTTTGGTCTGAAATGGAATGGGGCCAGGCAGAGCCACACATACCAACATCCATATCTTCTGTGCCTAGGATAAGCTCCCAATCAATAAACCAATGCATCAAGGAATTAGGAAGACACTTTGTCGAATGGCATTTTCCCAGTTGTCCAAATTTTGAAATCTGTCTTGTTTGCTGTCTGCCAAAATCTTCTTCAGTAGTAAGTGACTCATATAGAAATCATTTTTGTAACGGCTGGAGACACAGTGTTGAAATGCACCAGGGCAGGATACCCTGGTCTCTCTGACATTTCAAACACTGCCCAGAATGCAAAAGACAGAAAGGTACAAAAGCAAAAGATATGGGGTAGGGAGGAAAAGGAGATGAAAGAAGAGCCACAAAAAAGGAAAATGTTTTACATCTGGAAATGAGACTTCAAAATGATGGGACTCCCCCAAATCACCCTAGAGACTGAGTCAGCATAGAATGATAAGCTGATGAAGCTCATTCATTTTACCTTGGAATAAAAGCAGGCTTCCTTATAGTTTTGTCAGTTGGCTTCACCCTCCCAGACCTCTTTACTCTTCTCCTTAGTATCTCAGAGCCTACAGGACCATTCCCATTGAGCAAGAACTGTATTTTTCAGGGGGAAGATTATTTCTGTGATTTAGTCTTTCTCTTGAGGAAAAGGTCAAACTCTTAACCATGGAAATAAATAAAACCAGAATAGCAACTAGAATGAGGCAAATAGACCTTTGCCCAAGGACACCCACACAGGGAGTGTACTATCTCCTCAAAGTCTTCTGCTGGCCGTTATATGGCCTAATTACCTCCAATTGAGCTCTCCCCTAAAAGGCCCCCTCCCATCACCGTGCCACCTATTTTGCAGGACTTGGCTTCTTTTCTAACCCCTTTGGAAGAAAAAATTAGACTGTCCTTTAACCCAAGATGATTGCACCTGTGGTCAGATTGTGCCATGCCCCACCCCCAACACTGCGTTCTGTCTCATGTGAAAATATTACTCATTATAGCTCTGAATGAGAGATCACTGGGATATAAATGTGCTGGAGCTTTTCAAACTGTTTATAAAAAATCAGACTTTTCCGAGAATTTTGCCTACCTGCTATCTGCATTTCATATTTCCCAGAGCACCATAACTATTTTTCTTTGGTTTTGCCCCTAATTGTCTCTTTAGGGGCAGCTAGGTGGTTCCATAGATAGAGTACTGGGCTTGGAGTTAAGAAGACTCATCTTCCTGAGTTCAAATCTAGCTTCAGACCCTTACTAACTGTATGACCGTGGGCAAGCCCCTTAACTTGTTGGCCTCAGTCCCCCATATGTAAAATGAGCTGGTAAACCACGTCAGTATCTTTGCTAAGACAACCCCAGATGAGGTCATGAAGAGTCAGATATGGCTGAAATGACTGCAAATAGTCTCCTTGTCATTGTATCAATGGTTGAGGACATTTGAGTATTTACCCTTTTCTCTTAGGGACCCCATGTCACCTTAATGAAAGTCCTATTTTTAAGTAGCTTGGTAGCCTGGAGACAGACATGGATTCACAAGGGCTACACAAGTGCTGATAGGTCCTATCCAAGCTGGAAAGACTATGAAGACAACCCAGAGATGGGCAATGTCATCCAAGGCACTGCCTGGAGAACTCTCCACAGAATCATTCCCAAAGTGATGCTCCCAGCTTAGCAGGGAGCCTTTGCGCTACATCAAGAGTACCCATACTGAAATAGCCTTGAAGCATTTAAGCAAGTCCTGGGTTCTTAGCTTCTATTCTCTGAGCTTTATCTGAAATCTAACTCAGGAAAATATATGTGTTGTGTATGGGGTTTGTCTCTCATCCCTATCCTGTCCCTAGGACCGCTGAAAGAAAAAAAAAGTGCTTGGTCATTGCTCCCAAATCTTTTACCTTCTGACAAGGGCAGAAGAGAAAGACCTATATTCAGAGAGGAACATGGCAGAGTGGAAATGAAGTCAGATGGTAGGGGTCAAGTCCCGGTGGCAATGCTTACTAACTGATCGAATGTGGCTGAGCCCATCCTCTCTGATGTCTCAACTCCCTCATTTAGACAGTGAAGACGTCAGACTAAATGACTTTTCAGGTCCCTTCCAGCTCTAAATATATGATCCTGTCATACAACTTAAGCCAAGATTTATCCTTACAAGTTATTAATAAAGTTTTCAAACGGATTTGTTCAGTGAGAACTGAGCTTACTACTGGGAGTCAAATTGATGCCATAGTGCTTCCTGGGCTAGAATGTCTTCCTGTGTGACTCTGTGAAGAAATTACTTTTTTAAACTACTTTTTTAGTTGTAAAAACATATTGAAAATCTCTGCTTCTGGAACTGCTTTAAAAAAAATAAAAATGAGAGCTAATATGTAGGCGGTGCTTACTATGTTCCAGGCACCGGGAGAAGTGCTTTATAATTATTTTATCCCCACAACAACCCTAGGAGGCAGGTGGTGTTATTATTATACCCATTTTACAGATGAGGAAACTGAGGCAAACAGCATTTAAGTGAGTTGCCCAGGGTCTCACAGCCAGGAATTGTCTGAGGCTGGATTTGAACTCAGGTCTTCCTGACTCTATACTCAGCATTCTATCTACTGCTTTACCTGGCCATCTAACATAATCACTAGTGTTTACATAGTACTTTAAAGTTTTCAAAGTACTTTACATAAGCTGGCTCCTTTGGTCCTCACAACAACCTCGAAATGGGGGTGCTATTATTGGCCCTGTTTTATAGATGAGGAAGCTGAAGCAGAAGGAAGTCAGGTGACTGGTCCAGGGTCACTCAGCTAGTAAGTGCCTTCGGCCAGATTTTCATTGACTTATCTGTGTACATCATTTCCCCCTAGTGGAAGGAAAGGGCAGGAAATGTGGTCTGAGGAGCCTTCCAATCTGGGTCTACCTTTTCGAGATAAGAACTAATAGCAACAATAACAGTAACACGTGATAGCAAAAACAATAACAGCTGAGATTTATATAGTACTTTAATGTTCATAAAACATTTTGCATGAATTAGCTTCTTTGATCGTTATAATAACCACCAGGTAGTTACTATTCATATACCCATTTTACGAATGAGAAAACTGAGACTTTAGGGGCAGCTAAGTGGTGCAGTGAACAGAGCACCAGCCCTGGAGTTAGGAGGACCTGAGTTCAAATGTGGCCTTAGACACTTAACACTTACTAGCCATATGACCTTGGGCAAGTCACTTAACCCCAATTGCCCTTCAAAAAGCACAAAAAAAAATTAACTAAGGATGAGAAAACTAAGACTTTTTAAGTGACTTGTCTAGGACTACATAGCTATTAAGTGCTTGAGGCAGGATTCAAAGCCAGGTCTTCATGACTCCATCTTTTGCTCTGCTACATCAAGCAGATTTCCCTCTTTGTGGTATTCACTCTCACACACTCTATTGTTCAGCCCAACTGTCCTGCTAAATATCCCACTGCTCAAGAACTTCCATTTCACATTTCCATGCCCTCTGCACATGCTTAGAATGCTTTCCCTCTTACCCTCTGCCTCTTGAAAGGTTTAGTTCCATCACAGACCTGTGTTATTATTCAGTCCTGTCCTACTCTCCATGACCCCATTTGGGGTTTCTTGGCAAATATACTGTAGTGGCTGTCATTTCCTTTTCCAAAGCATTTTACAGATGAGGAAACTGAGGCAAAGAGGGTTAGGTGACTTGCCCAGGGTCACCCAGCTGGTAAGTATCTGAGGGCAGATTTGAACTCAGGAAGATGAGTCTTCCTGACTCCACTCTATCCACTGCACCACCTAGCTGTCCCCTGACAAGTTGTGCCACCTCTTGTAAGAAATCTTTTCTGATTCCAGTCCCTTCAGTCACTAATACACCAACCCCTTCTCTCACTAAGAATGATTGTGTATTTATTTGTACATTTTATGTATGCTTATTTATATTTTGTATTTACATATCCGTGAATATATTATTTCCCATGGGGAAAGGAAGAAAAGAGAAGGGAAGAAAAGAGGAAGAGAGGGAAGGGGAGAGACAGAAGGAGGGAAACCTTCCCCTTTGCATCCTTCTCACCCACCCAATGCTGCCTTTTTTATGTCTCAGCTTCTCTTGTGGATACCAATGTTCCTCACTGGAGTCCAGAGAATCAAAGAACTGGTCCTGCCTTTCCCTCTCCTCCCCTCCCTCCTCTTCATTCTTTCAAAGAAAGTCAGATTATTCTCCAGCAGCCAGTCTTTGGAAAAGGTCTCAAGCCATGAAACTCATTTGCCTCATCTCTTGGGGTAAATTACTTTGGACTCTTCTCTCTGGTTCCTCAGAGAGCATCCCCTGTCCCCACCCAAAGAGAGTATACCAGTGGAAATCCCCTGAACCGAAGATCAGAAGCTAAACCAAAATATTGTGCCCTTTTTTGTTCTTTTGCTTCTTTACATCTGAAGGAAAGAGATAAAATCAAAATGATAGTCCATTTAAGTGATAAACAAGAGAATTTAAAGAGACATGACCCAGTTCAGCTCCCAATTCATAGGTAAACTCTACAGAGGGAGGTGTAAGTATAATATTGGCAGTGGATTCAGTGCTGGTTAAATCAACAGATTGTGGTTTCATGAAGGACTCACTCCCATAAATAGCCTGTATTGATTTTTATCACCTGGTTTCTTATTTTTCCTAACCAGATTCTTGAATTAAAGATATTAAAAGGAGGAGAGTAGTTCTTATTGGAGAGCACAAAGATGACTAGAGGATCATTTAGAGTTTGGCCCTTCCTGATTCTTTGGGGAAAACCTTTCAAAGGCAGAGTTAATTACCTGGCTAGGTGCTGCCCATCCTAACCACTTTCTCAACCATCATTCCTCCATTCTACACTCTGGAATAGTCTGTGGAGTCCAAGCAAGTCTAGAAAAGGGCCAGAAGCAAGCCAGATCCCATCTTGTTGAGTATCTCTCTCCTAGTTGAAGAGGGACTTCAATAGCTGGGGTTAATCATAAGCTTCTCATTGACAATGAACCAGAGCATCCCACACACCTCCTCACCCCTGCCTTTCTACTTTTGTAAGGATGGGGAAGAAAGAGACAGACTAGCTCATGCAACACACAGGCTTTAGGTTGAGGGTCATTTTAAAATTCTTAATAGTTTTTCAGAGATTCAGATTTCAAGTCTATGTAATGACAGGTCTAGATGCAGTGTGGCATAGTGGGAAAGATGCTGACCTCCTGAACCCAAAGCTTCCTACTTGTCTGACAGGTCACAGGTTCATATATTTAGTTGTGATAGGGACCTTGGGTCTTATAGGATCATAGAAGCATAGATTTAGAAGAAGAAGGCCTTGGAGATCACAAAATAGGATATTAAGCCTCATTATTTTACAGACAAGAAAAGTTAAGACCAGAGAATTAAGTGATTTTCACAAGGACACACAGATAGTCAAAGAGTGAAAGAACTAAGATTTGAACCCAGGTCCTAGTTCAGATCCAGCATCCTCTTCATCTAGTCTGGCCTTCTCATTTTACAGATAAGAAAACTTCTGCCCAGAAATGTAACATGGCTTACCCAAACAAGGATGAAAAATAACATGTCAAACGGAGAAAGTGGAAAACTTAGAAAAATCTGAAAAGCTAACTTTGGTCACCTGTGCATATACTGAGGTTGCTGTTGTAAAGCCAAGCATGAGCAGCTTTCCAGAGGACTGCTGCTGTGAACAGATTTCAAGGTTCTGAGTACACAGTATAGTGAATTCTCTATTCAATAACAAATTAAAGCAAAACATTCACAGAAAATCAAAGTTCAGAATTCACAATGCTATGGCATAACAACTTATCACTAAAATGGCCACATAGTTTTCACCAAAGTGGCCACATAGTTTTAAACAAAGATAATATTCATTTAGTAAGTCCTTCATTTAGTAAGTCTTTAATTCAATCATCCTTAAGGAGGCAAGCCTCCTTAATTGACACAAAGTATGAAGGTCAAAGTCCTCCACCCCTAGGTCAGTTGTCTTAATCTCTTCAATCAAAAAGGCCTCTTTCTTCTTAATTGGAGAAGTCCTTAACTCAATCATCTAAATATAAAGGTCAGAGTTTTCCAACCTAGGCCACAGTGAATCATGATTTTCTCAGTTTGCATTAAATACCCAAGGAGAGGTCTTTTCATCTTGACTCGAGGTAGGTTCTCAGCTTCCATGGTTCCTCTTCCATGGTCCCAGCTCTTGCCCAAATCTATCCAACTGCCACCTAGGCTCAAAGGCAGACGGCTCTCAGTTCTGCATCCAGCTTCTTGTGCAGTTCCTGTTCCATATTGAAGCTCACAATGTCTGGTCCACCTCAAGTCCTTCATAGTTTCTGTTCCTGGGAAGAGAAAGCTTAACAAAGCCACAATAACATTCATAGGCATTGCCGGCATCGCCGGCATCCTCATCAATTCACTTTCTGCCTGTGAAATCAACATAGACCCAACAACAAGGTCTGAGAAATCAACACAAATCATCAGTATAGTCCCAGGACCTCTGAAAACATCAGCAAGACCCTCCTCCAGGATTTCTGTAAACATACAACAAGAAAATCCTCTTTCATGGCTTCTGAACCAGCAGCCAGGTCCCAGGACTTCTGTAACCATAGCAGCATCCTCTATTAGCAAACAAATCTGACAAAGTAACATCAAAACAAAATACTGATACCACAGCCATGCCTCCTCCCAGTTCTCCTTTCTTCTCATTTCTCAGTTCTTCTAAATTCTCAGTTCAGTTCTCAGTTCTCTTCTCTCTCTCTCTCTAGCAGTAGCAGCCCAGACTCCAGATGCTCACTCCCAGAAGTTCTGGCCTCTCTCAGCTTGGGCTTTTCCTTATATATGGTATTAGCTTCTCCCTAGTCTGCCCCTTCCTGTTATGTCAACAAGGCCATCCCACTGTGGGATTCACAAGTTCTGGGTCTTAATACTTGACACAATCATGAACTTGGAACAAGGTGCTAAGTACCTGTTTGATTGCAAATACAAGAGGCAGGGAAGATCTTCAAATTATCATTACCATTACAGCTGTCTAGATCTCCCTTAGGTCCTCCTACTCTGTCACTGACGTCCTCCCACTAACATGGTCAACATTTTAGTTCTTACATCTCTATGACCCCAATCAGCAGGCCCCAATGTTTTTTTAAGTTTTTTAATTTATTTTTAACTCAAATACAAAACAAGAAAAAATTACCATGTACATAGCAGAACATGAGAGGATTCAACATAAAGCAATACATTTCCATTTCAAGAAAACCTATATAATAAATACTACACATTGTTTTCAAAGTTGCCCAGCCTTTCTTTGCTTCCTTGTTTTCTCTTGTCCTCTGTTGTGTACTTTCTACTTTATTTTTCCCCTTCCATATACATATATGTGTGTATGTATATATGTATATGTACATATACATATACATACATATACAGAGATATCTATTAACATAGACATATATAGTCAAACATATATACATAAAACCATACTATGCTTATTTCTACTCGTCATCCATTTCTCTGCAGGTGGATAGCATCTTCCTTCATAAGTCCAAGTCTTTCCATGGTTTTCTAAATCCACCAGCTTGTCATTTCCTATACCACAATATTCCCAACCCAATCACATTTTATCTGGGAGATTGTCTATGAGTTTTTCCCCAATTTTCTTCATTCCCTCTATTCTTGGCTACATAGGCTTTATTTATACAGGAAATTTTTTATTTCAAATAATCAAAATTATCCATTTTACACTTCAACACAACTCTCACCTTATAATATGGTTTAAGGTCTGATGCTACTGAATCTAGTTTCTTCACATCTTTTTTCCCCTAGTTTCCTGGAAGTTCCTGACCTTCTGCTCTTCCAAATGAACCTTGTTATTATTTTTTCTGAGCTGGCCTCAAACCTATCTCAGCTGGATCATAGACCACACTCCTAGGCTCCTAGATCAAGATTCATTTAATGGGTGAGATATGACAAGAGTGTTAGCTTTCTCATTCTTCCTAGAACCTGCTTCCCATTCTTATATCTGAATATGGAACTCTGGACTGGCAGAAGGTACTTCCCTGTGTGACCAGGAAACATCTCCATGAGCCTCACAGTGACCTGCACTAGTGGCTTCCTTCACCATCCCTGGAGGTTTCTATCGTTTCCATCCCAGAGGTTCCTAACTCACACTTGACCTTTCTATTTCTGCTTGATTTGCCTGAAGTAAATTAATTGGTCATTAGCTATGGCTGATCTGACCCCTTTGGGTGGGGCTTGGTTTTATTACCTCTTGTCCTAGGATAATGTCTAGTCTTAATTCCTCCTAAAAGTTGTAAGTCCAGCATATAATACATCTCCATCTAGACCATTACATTTTTAAACAAGGTTTCCCTAAGGCAAATATCAGCCACAGGTAGTCAACATAGTGGGATAAGCCAAGGACTTAGGATCAGAAGACCTAGATTTGAATAACAGCTCTATTCACATCTCTGGATCTCAGTTTCCACATCTGTAAAATGAGAGGTGGACCATATGACTTCTAGGTTCCCTTTCCACTCTGTTTCTGTGACAGAACTTCTATAAATGTTTTTCAAAGTTCCTGACCTGTGTCAGACCTCCGTGTTATTCTTTCTATACTATTTCTGAGGGTCTTCTCTTGAATCTAGTTTACTTGCACAAAGGAGATATGCCAATGATAATGGCTCAGGTAACCAGAAACACTCATTTCCCAATTAATTTTTTGATAATTCATCCCTCCCATATTTTTTTAAATCCCATTATTACAGGTAGATAGATAGATGATAGACAATAACTAGCATAAATATATATATAGAAAAATTAGATAAACTATATAGATATATCATATATATGGTATGCAGATATATGATATATGTAGATATTGACATGTAGATATGTATACTATTGTAACTATAATACAGTACGGTATCTATTATATCTACTATATCTTACAATATCTTATATATACATAGTATCTA
>CM053580.1:295674015-295699134 GCA_028627135.1 Pseudochirops cupreus | reverse complement strand
TGTCTAATGACTGTATTTGTGATTAATGATATTTAGTAATTGTGAATCTAGATTAGTGACTGAGTAAGTTAATGGTTGCTCCATGAGTGGAAGTTTGATTATTCTATTGTTTCTTGTTAATGATTGAGTTGCCCCATGAGTGGAAGTTTGATTCTATTGTTCCTTGTTCTGAATATTGTGGCTACTGTAGTGAAAACTGTGTGGCCATTTTCTGTGATAAGATGTAATGTTGTGAATATTATAATGTTTTGAATGTTTGTCTTGATTTGTAATGAAATAAACAGAGGGTTCACTATATTTTGTACTCTGAACTCTAAAAGCTGTTCACAGTAGCATTCCTTTGGGAATCTGCTGGTGCATGGCATTACATTATAATGTTCCACCCCTCCAGGATTCTTGGCCTTACGATTTCAATTTAAATGGCCATGAATCCTGGATCCTGGAACAAACAGAGGCACTATACATTGTCATCCTGCCGACTAGGCCATAATGTAATCAGGTAAAAACTCTGTCCCACTGTTGAGAAGGCATGAACTCCTCTGTTGATGTGGAAGAAGGGGATAGGCTGAGGTGTGTACATAAGCAAGAATTCCAGAGACAGACAGAATTGGAACTCTGCTCCTGCTGAAGGAAGAATTGTGGAAACTGAAGCCGGCTGAGAGAGAGAGGGAGAGAGGGAGAGTTTCTCTCCCAGCATCTGGAAGCTGAGAACTGAGATGGAGTTTTCCTGAGACCAGAATCTGGTGAGGGCCACCTGGAAGGCTGAGAGGGCTTGCCTGGAAGGCTGCCTGGAAACAGAGTTTGCTAAACTGATTACTATTACACATGTCTAAGATTTCAGAGCATTCTGGGCTGAAGAACAGACTTATATGGGTTGGAGTTTGCTTTCTGGAGGGGCTGAGTTACCAGCATCCTATTTAGGAAATTTTTTCTTTTTTTTTTAAAGTAACTTTTTAGTACTAAAACTTTTTTTCTGAGCAGAAAATGGCCTGGGTTTATTTTAGGTTTGGACTTTAGTGAATGCTGTCAATGTTTTGTGTGTGTGTGTGTGTGTGTGTGTGTGTGTGTGTGTGTGTGTGTGCGTGTGTGTGTGTGTGTGTGTGTAAACACATGCATATTTCCATTTCTTTTTTGAGTTAATGACGTAGAAACCAAAACCTTGACATTTATCTCCCTCTGACCTCAGTGAGGATAGGGGTGATATTTTTATCTTTATTTATATCTGCAGGCACAGCTAGGTGGCATAGTGGATGGAATGCTGGGTCTGGAGTCAGGAAAACCCATCTTCCTATTTCAAACATGGCCTCAGACACTTAGTAGCTATATTACCCTGGGTAAGTCACTTACCCCTGTTTGCCTCAGTTCCACATCTATATAAAATTAGCTGGAGAAGGAAATGGCAAACTACTGTAGAATCTTTGCCAAGAAAACCCAAATGAATCTTGAAGAGCCTGGCATGATTGAAATGACTCGACAGTAACAACAAAATATCCACAGTGCTCAGCATAGTGCCAGGCCCACAGGAAGTGCTTGATAAATAAATGCTCTTGACTGATTCTGATTTTTCTGTGTGTTTCTAAAGAAAGCCCTCTAGATTGCCCATCTGGCAGGAGAAGCAGGATAAGAAGATCCTTCTCCATCACACAGAGGCATTGCACAGACATGCAAATACAGACTCTACAATTTAGAAGCTTGGCCCAAATCTGAGAGAATCTGGGGAACTTTTGGGGTTCTCGGCTATGCAAGAACTTCTGCAAATAGCTCTGAAAATTGCTGAGCCATCTGTGAGCTAGTGGTTGTAAAGGCCATGAACTTCAGATCGATCTTGGGCTGGCATTGAATATTAGTCCGGGTTTGGAGGAAAATTTGGGAACAGCACAATGATTTAGTTAAGGTGTAAATGGACACATTGCTTCCAAAATAAAACAGCACTACATTTTCTGGATTTGAAAGAGAAGAATAAAGGTAGCTCTAGTTTACTGGTATCTGAACTTCAAAGACTTTTATGTTTTGTTGCCACTGAGTCTGAGGCAGGTTTGGAGAGCAATTTCCCCCAAAAGGTCACTGTTTATTTGAAGTTTTCCACGGATGTCATTCAAGAGTGCACTTCTTTTGGACTAGTACAGATCTAGGTACTTTTCATTTGTCTTCCCTGCTATACTGCTAAAATTTTTACTCCCCAATCTAAGATAAGGACCTAATTTAATATAAAGATGGTGTTTCAATACTAGTATCTTCAAGTCTTTTATCTGAAATTGTCTAACTACTGTGGAAAAAACAATGAATTTATCTCATATGTAAATCACAGAAGTGAAAAATATAATGTATATAATATGGATACTTATATAATAAAATATAATGTATGTAATATGGATACTAGAAGTTATTATTTTAAAAAACATCTAGAATTATATTTGAAGAGTCTCAAAAAATCTGAATAAGAAAAATACCAAAAGGTGTTCTTTATATTGAAGAAAGCATAAGCTCAAATATGCAGACTGTCAAGCAGGAAAACTTATTCGTTTGAGTCGATGGGTAAGTATAATCAATCAATGGCTGGTACTAACATAAGTAAGTCAGAAAGGAAAGGATTTCTGAATTTTAGTATTCCAAGAAGTTCCAAGGGTGAAGGAGTTGGTCTCCGAAAACCCAGGACCCAGTCACAGAAAGTGAATATCCTCATTACAAAGTGTTGAACTAATTGTAAAAATTAGACTTCCCCTGGTGATCCCTTTATGGAACCCAGACAAGTACCTTTAGTGAATCAGAAAGGGGGCAATGCCACTGGCCAAGCAATGATTGTCTGCAGCCTGAGCAACCCTTGAAAGAAAGGGCAAAGGATCCATAGGATGTGTATTTGAGTGGCTCCAAGCAGGAGCAACATTGTGAAGGGACCCAGCTCTCAGAGCTAAAGAAGGAGATGCCACAAAAAGTCCCACTAGTCTTTTGGGCAGTTCCAAAGGGTTTCTCATAGCCCTCCCTTTCCTTCCCTCTACACAACTCACTGGGAGTTGTGCTCTTCCTGAAGACTGATTGACTGCTGCCTGGAGTCACTTACACTGGCCCCCTCTGGAACTCCTCCACTGTCTTTTAATTTAAGGGTCATCCAGGATGCAGACAATTGGTTTTTGACCAATGCTGTTGATTCTTTTCTAATTCACTTGAGGTATTAGTTTGGAATTCATAAAGGTGGTTGCATTTTTACAAGAGCTGAATTATGGGATCCTTACTTTCTGCAACTAGGGCCTGGACTTTCAGAGGCCCGCTCTCTTTTACTAGAGAATTGAGCTGGAAAGAGTTTTATTTGTGTCTGTATGGCAAATAGCAAACCCATAGGAAAAATATGGAATATATTTGACTTTTGTGGAATGCTCTGACTCAAAACAATATTCCTGATTCAGAACTAGAAAAAGAGACTTCAGAACATTGTTCTTTCTTGGTATTATAAGACAAAATCACCTGGAAAACAAATGAAACTTTTCACAATTGTGATTTAGGATGGAACTGTTTCCTTCCTTGACCTACATTTTATCTATTTATTATCTATACCTCATTTATCTAAAATCAGTGGAAAATGAGGGATTCCACCTAAGACTATAGATTCCATATGGGCAGTTACATGTTAATTATTTTCGTACTTGCCCAGTACCCACCACAATTCTTCTAAATTACGTCATTTTGTCCACAATCTGTGATTTCATAGATGTGAAGACCCTCATCCTCAAAGTAGATCCCAATTCAGTCATGAAATGCTGAAATGTTGTCAGCTGTTCAGAGAGGTGAAGTAAGTGGCCCGTGGTCACACATCTAGTAAATGTCAGAGGTGGGAGCTGAACCCAGGTCTTCCTGACTCTTAGTACAGCACTCAGTTTACTCTGCCATGCTGCCTCTCTTTAAGCACATTAGAAATCTATTTATAATGAGAGATTGGTTAATGGATGAATAAAAGCAGATTTTCAAGTTTACTGAAAACATTAAGCATCAAAAATAACTTAAAAAGCCATTTTGGTAGAAATACTCTACCTTCTTTAACATTAGACTTAACACCATCTAACTTTTTTTCTTGTTAACTATGGGTCTTCATAAATATCAGTTATTGTACTGGGCTATATAACACATTGGTGCCCTCATTAAGTTGTGAAGCATTGCTTGCCTTTTCATTAAATATCCCCAAATGATCAGATGGTTGGAATTTTTCTGCCTATTTCTTTTTTTGTTTTGCTTTTTGGAGGGGGGAAGGCAGGACAATTGGGGTTAAGTGACTTGCCCAAGGTCACATGGATAGTGAGTGCTAAGTGTCTGAGGCTGGATTTGAACTCAGGTCCTCCTGACTCCAGGGTCTGTGCTACTTTAGTCACTGGGCCACCTAGCTGCCCCATTTCTGCCTATTTCTTATACTTCCTCCCTCTATAAACTGTCACTTCTTGTACCATCTGCACTGCTGTTTCTAGTCAGCGGCCTAATTTTATGTATAGTCCTACAACAGCAGTCTTATGGCATCACCATGCCTTGCTGAACTGAATAAGAGTGCCTCAGCTTTGCAAGTTTGGGTTTGTAGCTCTGTCCTAGATGGCTGAGGCTGTCAGAAGCACGGCTTTGGTTGGTGGGCTATTACTGTAAACCTAACATGAACCATGAAAAATCAGGATTATAAGTCATTCCATCAATCACCTGATTTCCCTTTTCTACCTTTCCCTTTTGCCCCCTTTGGAGAATCTTCCTTTTCTTTCTCTGGCTCAGGGGGAGGCGGAGGTGGAGGTTCAGGAGGAGGGGATTCTTCCTTCTTTTTCCTCTCGGCTTCCTGTTCTTCTAGTTTCTTTTTAGCTTGAAAAAAGAACAGATAGAAAATGTTTTCTATTAGGTGATACAGGCTCACATTATTCAACCTAAAACAATTTCAAGTATATTATTTTAGGGTGAACTGGGGAATCCACTAATCTGCTAGAATATGGCCCTTCCCATGGAGCCTTGGGTAGGCAGGCTTTGGCTCTATGCAAAAGTACATGGACTCTGGATCCTTGCGGCAGGATCAATGGCTTCTAACTGGTCTTCCTGTATCTTGGTGACCTGGGACTGTGACAAAAAGGATTGGCAAAGCAGCCAGGAAGAGCAAACATCCCACTCTAATGGAGATATTGATTCCACCTTTGTTGGAACAAAGCCAATGTCAGCTTTTCTAGGACATCGTCAAGCTGGAAGTGGGTGTCTAGGCATGATATGCAGTCAAAAAAGCTAACACTATCTTGGGCTCCATTAAGCGACACATAGTTTCCAGAAATAATAAGGTGATAGTCTCACTGTGCTTTGCCCTGGTAAGACATCTGGGGTATAATGTAATGTCCTAAAACATGACAATTACCTTTAGCCTCTTTTTTCCTCAATTCAGCAATAAAATACTCTTGTATTTTTGTGGATAAGGTCCTTTTATCTACTTCTGCATTGATTTTGATTAGAATGTCCTGTTTTTCTGAAAACCACTTCTCCAATTCTGGCCAGTTGTCCAAGAATCCTAAAATTCTGCAACATCAAAAGGTCAGTGTTATCGATTCGCTGAACAATCTTTAAGTTACATTTTGAAGTTTTTTTTAAATGGGAAAGGTGAAACCTGAAAAAAATTAACCCCAAAATGTCAATCATATGAAGCTAAAAGAAATATTCACATCAAAGCAATATACATATTCATATACATATCTATATATACACATATATGATCAACACTGTAAGAAGCAATACATTTTAAATTATCAATGACAGTATTCTTGTGACATATTTCTTTTTCATACTTTTGAGAAATATTTACATGGAAAAGATACAATTAGAATTGTTCACCATTTCAAAAATGGTTTAACCATTTTATTCATAACTAAGTAAAAATCCAAGGAAGTGGTATAGACTTTGTCTACACACATGGACAGAAAACTTCTAAGTATTATTCTGACTATCACTGTCAGACTTATCAGAGCAGTTCAGTTCTCTCCTTATTACATGGTGCTGCATATAATGTTTTGTTGTAAAGAGAGACCTGGGGAGTAGCAGATACTCCGGCTGGGTTATTACGTAGATGAACTCAGCTTACCTGAAACTGTGAGCCTGGAACAAGTCTGGGACCTATTTTGTTTCCATGAGAATAGGCGGTCTTAATGTAGTTCAAATGATTCTTATATGAACTAACTCATTCTCTTTAGCCTTAAGGGGTTATCTAGTAGGTGTGGTTAAATAGAACTGATTTCATCTACAACTCCTGTTTTTAGGGAAAGTCCCAATTAAATAAAAATAATACAGTATTTAAACACTTTAAGTTACTATGCTAATTAAATATGAGACACATCTCTTTAAAAATAAATTCATTTATGAAAATTTTTTAGTTCTAAATTTTCTCCCTTTCTCTGGCTTATCCCCCACCCACTGAAAAGGTGAGCAACATGATATCAATTATCAGTTATTTATAAAAGTTACTATTGCAAGGTTGTGGGGCAAAATAGCTTTCAAGCCCTTTTTTTGACCATCTTTGTATACAAAAAGGCCAGGAGTATGTTTAAGCAAAGATAGCAAAGACCCAATCTCAGCTTGTCTCTCTGACTTTCTCTATCCCTTATCTACATGGCAGAATGTAAGAGATTTGAAAACTGGAGAACTCTGAACCCCATTGCTATCTGGCAATTATTGGCAAGTAGCAATGCTGACTTGTAGTCTATCTTTCATAGACTGAAAACTGGATATTATATAGAATATTCTCTATATGATGAGGTCTATGACAGAGGCACTCAAGGCTCTGGAAGAAGGAAGAGGAGAACCAAGAAAAAAAATTAAGTCCAAGAACATTAGCTAACCAGGAGGACCTGAGTGTTTATTCCAGAGTTTATTGCCCAGGACTGAGATTCTTTTCCTGGGAGATGATTGGAACTCAGAAGCCAAGAGTCTGAAGGAAAAAGACAGGGGAGGCTTTTTTCTGGCTCACAGGCAGGGATGTCTGTCTTTTCTAAAAGAGACAAAGCCAATCTATAGTCTTTATGCTACCAAAGCATGGCAGGATTAGCTTTTTTCTTGAAAAAGAGATAGCCAGGGATTACATCTGAGCCAGGAGAGGAGCAGTAATTGATGGCTATACAGTAAAGCAGTATCTAGTAAAGACTACATGTCTTAGCAAGCAGTTTCCATCTGAGCTGTATCTGGCAGACACTACATGTTCGCCAAGGCAGCATCCTGCAGAGACTGCCAATAGCAGGGGTGCAGCATGATGACATCAGAAGTCATCTTCTGTCCTGTTGTGTGCGAGGCACAAGTTCTCCTTCAGAGCATGCCACGTTTCCTAATGCACTCCCCTCAATATTCCTGCCTTGGCCATATGTGCTCCCATTCTGTCTGCCTCATCCATATAAACTTCTTACGTGCGTAGCTAGCTCTCCACATGCCTACACTTTTCCCACTGATGCTGTGTGTGTGGGACATGTGTTCCCCAGGTTTAAAGGAGAAACATTTTGTTGCTACTTAAAAAAAAACAACAACTCCCATTTCATTAAATGCCTTTGCTATGACCTAATTATGTGTCCTCTGACTGACTAAGCAAAAAGTAAACCCATTAGTAGGAGCTTATGGTTTTAAGGGTTACAGGTCCAGAGAATACTTTGAACCAGGAATTGTCATTTCATGGGGGAAACTTGTCCTTTGAGTTGGTGAATTTCCTCAGGTAATACCCCATTTTTGCTTTAGGATAAAAAAGTAAATATTTAAATCAATGCATTTTCTCCCCAGTTTTGGTATTTCCAAAGTAGCTGTAATTCCATTTATCTAAGTATTGGATCAACAGTAAATAAAAGAAGGAAAATTAGTGTTAAACTGACCTGTGTTGTACTTGATCCCTCAAGAGCTCAATCTTTTCTCGATCTTCAGAAAATGATTCTGGACTTTTACGGCTCATTCCAAAAGTTATTTCAGGGGTACTTTTTTCCCCTCCTGTATGAAAATTGTTTCATTATGAAGATTTAAAAAGCTATAAAAGCCTAGCATTCCTAATACTTGTCAAAATGAATAGCTGTCTAAAATGCTAATCAGATACTGGCCAGTCCTTGCCCAGAACTGGCTAAAATTTTTATTAGTAACTAACAAGGTGAAGTAGAACTTGTCACTTCAGTTTGCACATTGGATAAAAGGATCACAATTTAAAATTTCCTCGAGTAAAGGTGAAAACTAGTCAAAAACGAAAAAAGAATAAGTTTAAATACAGGATAGTATAGCTCAATAAAGAGGAACAAACAAACAAACTATATATTCAGAAGAGGAAAGTAAAGCTAAAAAATTATAGAGGTTTACTAGTGAATAAAAGGCTTATTAATGGTCAGAAAATTAATGTGCTTTATAGAAGAAGTATGATAACGGGATTAAAATGGGGGTAAAAATAGAGCATGAAAGGTTGAATGTAATCCTTCTGAAATAATGGACATACCGTTTTGGATAAGGGAAAAATGTAAGGAACTCAGAGTTATGAAAAGAGACATAAAATGTTGAAAAAACTTGAGGAGTAGTTAAAGGAATTACAAATATTTAGCATATTGACAAAAAGGTTGAATGATGATAAAATAATACTGTTCAAGTACATAAAGAATTCTTTGACTGAATAGATGAATAACACAGTTCTTTCGTATTTCCTATGTATGAAGCACTGGGCTAAACACTGAGGCTACAAAGAGGAAAATAAAACAGTCCCCAGTCTCAAGGAGTTCGCATTCTAATGAGGATACATTGCATTTAGACAATTTCAGTTGCATGATAGACGTAAATGTCCCTCTATAGACCATACTGGTCAGCTGTTTTCTACTTCCAGCTCCACTTAGGAAATGGCAAGAAGAAATGGGTTCAAACTACAACACGATGCAGCTAGGGTGTTTATAATGAAGGATATCTTCTGCACATTAGGGTGATTAACATTCAAGTGGGAAGTGAGCAAGATTAAGAAAGCCTCATCTCTATTGGTTTTTAAGAAGCACAGATTTTCACCTACTTGGGGTCGTCTTATAGGGGAATCCTGCCTAGAAAGAAGAGAGTTAATAAACTAAAAGACTTGTCAAAACCCCTTCTATCCTATATTCTACTGCATTAGACTTCTCTGGAAAGTGAAGAAACGATATTGTCACTCAGATGAAAGTATCACTGCGAGATATTAGAAAGAATAATATCTCTACCATAGCTCCAAATATCTAGCCCTGAAAGCTCTCACTTAATTTCCATTGCAGCAGACACATTTGGGGGGTACTCTATTACCTTCCAAGTTAATAGCCTGGGGAAGGAAAATATTAAAGGATTCATGATACCTGTCTTCAAATATTTAAAGTATTGTTCCATGGGATTGAGGAACAGACTTGTTCTGTTTGGCTCCAGATAACAGGATTAGCAGTAATGAATGGGAGCCACTCATTTGGGCTTGACATACGGAAAATTTTTCTAATAATCATAGCTAGCCAAATTTATAATCAGGTACCTTCAGAGGTTGTGGGCTCCCCCTACTAGAAGTCTGGTAATGAAGGTTAGAAAACAACTTGTCTGGTATGTTGTAAAGGGATTCCTGTTCAGGTCTAGATTGGACTACATGGTTTCTGATGTCCCTTTCAATACTGAGGTTCTGAGACTAGGAACTGCATAATTAAAACTTTCAAACCATTTCAGACTGCTGGGTGAAGCTAAATCAAGAATTTTAGGTTCAGTGTTTTACATTTCAAATCTAGACATGTTCATTAAAAAAAAAAGTGAATATAACTCTGCATGAGGGAGATGAGAAGTACTCCGCCAGAATCTATTTGCACTGATGCTTTGGAGCCAGAGGACTGTTGGATTATTTCATGGAAAATCTTGAGAGAAAGATTCCAGAAAGAGAAAGGGTAAGAAAGCAGGCTAGGGGATTATGTGGCATCTTCCAGGCATCTGTTTTCCCAGCTCTTGCTTTTAAAGAAATTACACTAAGGAGCTACAGTGCTGAGGCTGAGGGGTATGAGGGTATTTGCTCCACTGAGATCAGTGATGGTGATCTCCCTTTGTGCCCTGCAAGACATTGCCTTCTCTGCTGTCCTCAAGGTGAGAAGAGAACACTACTACTCTAAATGTTGAATTCACTCAAGATCAGCACAAAAGTAATTTTCTGTTACTATGGTCAGAAGCACCTGGAAATGACTACCAGTTGTCCAATGAACTCTACTTCTCTTCCTTTTACTCTCCCCATTGCTAAATTGTCTATTTCCTTTCACGGAAAAGAAAGAAATTAATGGCCACTAACCCTTGTTGTAAAATCAACGTGAGTATTGTGGATGGAGGCTGAGGAAACTCGTCTATTGGGAAAAACGAGAGATATATTCAGCCTCTTCTAAATGGGACAAGTGAGGAGATGGCACACTAATGACATCTCTCCCAGAGATGACGGCCTTCTCATTACTCTGTGATTGTGTTCACTAGCCAGTTCAAAGTTAAGTTAAAGGAGAAAGTAGGAACAGAGAGAAATAGAGAGAAAGAGAGAGAGAGAGAGAGAGAGAGAGAGAGAGAGAGAGAGAGACAGAAACAGAGAGACAGAGACAGAGAGAGACAGAGACAGAGACAAGGACAGAGACAGTGACAGAGACAGGGAAAGAGAGAGACAGAGATATCAATAAGCTGAAATGAAAAAAAAAAAACAAACCCTTATACTAGAGAATCTGAGACCCTAGAGCAGACATGAGCCAGTATGCCATGAACGGAGAAGAGGTTGCCTTCTAAGTGTACTTTGCAGAAGCCCTTTGGATGCCTTTGTCAGTGTGTATGCTGTTACTTCCCTATACATATTATCACTTCCAGAAATCACCAGTAGGTGAACCCTTCACCCGCCTCCCCATCATCACCTACTATCTGGCATCTCCTTACATGTGTACCTGTATATTACATGTAGAGGCCACCTTGCTTGGAGTTTTATTATTACTTTGACCAGCAGACACCCACTTAATTTATTAACACATGCCTATGTACAAGTATGCACACTGATGTATATTGTTTTACTTCCTTCCCTCATTTTCCTGCCTCCAAATACATTCAAAAAAGAGATTTCTTTAGGATACAATTATCTTGGGGATTATTATTTATTTCTGAAACAAAAGCCCATCTTTTTACGATCAATATTATTCTGATTATATTGAATAGTTACAACTCATGGAATATCAGAGTCTCCAAGAATTTAATTTGTGGGTCAGCAGAAGGTTGTATCCTGGAGAATTATGCATAAGACCCTGCAGAAAAGAAACATGGCTGGAAGGGAAGATGGGTTGGTCATGTATCAAGGGCAAGAGAAAACTGATGGACAGTTTGCAGTAGCTAAGCATTGTCATGTGGATATTCCGAACAGCCTCATCAATGAAAGAAGGCTGTGTGGGAACCTTTGTTTGAAAACTAGTTTGAAAACCATTTCACAGAGATAATAATAATGATATGACATGACATGATATAATATAATATAATATAATATAATATAATATAATATAATATAATATAATATAACACAGCACAATACAACATACTATACTATTCCATACCATACCATACTATACTATAATATGATATAGCAGCCAGAAGAAAAATGGGTGAAATCTTGCTTATATCGATAAGACAATTCATGACTTTCGTTAGGGTGACACCACAGAAATGTGCTGGAATTATATGAAAGTATCTCAGTTGCAATACTCATCCAAATTAAAATAGCTCAGTGTGCTAGGAAGATTTCTGATTTGGAGTTAGCAGGTGTAGTTTGTTGTGAGAATCAAATGATACAATGCATGTAAAGTCCTCTGTAGGTTTAAAGTGCCATGCAAATGTAAACTATTTTTATAATTACATAAATCATATCAAGAGAACATCTTTCAAGCAAGTTAGTTTTTGGAGGGCTTCATTTGGGAGGTTGCAGTTGGCAGGGATTTTCACTACCAACTTCTCTTATTAGAGGGTATCAATGTATAGATCTAAGGCTATATGGCTGAACAGTAATAGTCATGGTAGAAGAGTTAGATTTAGGTGGTTCAAGATTTTTTTAAAAAATATTGAAATTAGGGGTAGCTAGGTGGCACAGTGAATAGAGCACTGATTCTAGGGTCAGGAGGACCTGAGTTCAAATCTGACCTCAGAAATGTGCTAGCTGTGTGACCTTGGGCAAGCCACTTAACCCCAATTGCCCAGCCTTCCCCTCTCCAAAAAGCAAAAAAAAAAAAAATATTGAAATTTATTTCATGAAATAAATGGTCACACTGCATCCAGCTTTTCAATGCATAAATGCTACAATGCTCGATAAAATTTCTTTAATGAACTGTCCAACTTACCCATCACACGATTCAGCACCATTGTATCAGTTATATCCAGCAACATAGCAAAATCAAGTGCAGGTGGGGGAGGAGGTGGCTCTTTGGGTGCTGTCGGATCATATACCAATGTTGATTTTCTGAAATACTTTCCCTCGTGTTCTTGTTGATCTGGGTTGAACCCTGTAAGGGCTTCCTCAAGAAGTTTTGCTTGAGTTACTGTCATTGGAAAACCATCCAAGATCCATCCTTTTTCTGTTGGTACTTGACTAAAGTTTGAAAGAACATGAAACCGCTAATATTTAGGAAAAAATAAAACTAATCATGACCATAATACTAAAAGTCTGATTGCTATCTTTTGTGGGGTTAAATCAGGTGCAATTAGAATAATGTAGCATAATAAAAAGCTATGAAAATCTCATTACATATATTTTAATTTTATAGAAAAGCAGATTAATCTTTGTAAAGCATCATTGCCATTATATCACTATTGTGTTTAAAAAAAAATCTTTAGTGGCTACTTCTTTATGATCAAGTCCAAACTGTTTAGCTTTGAATTTAAGACCTTCTAAAATTTGTCTTTTGCTTACCTCTCCAGACTTATCTTTCACTGTTCATAAGCAAGCCACCTTATTTTTTTTTTTTTAGCTAAACTATTATGAAACAGATGCTTGAAGCTCAGTGTGGCAGTATGTGCCTCAAATGCTAAACTGTGCCAGTCATCAGAGTTGGACTTACTGGAGGGCACTTAAACTACCCATAATTAAATAAGCTTATAAATGCATTAAAGATAGTACAAAAGAAGATAATTCATACTTAATGGCATCCACTACGATTTGAATTAGCAGTGCATCAGAGATACTTCTTCCTTTCTTCAGCAACTTTTCACATTTTGCACCAAGTAGAGCACGGTTACTAATCTGTGGAAGCAAGCAATTAAGACTTTCAGTACATGTAATAAAAAATACACATCCAAAGTTTGGTGTAATAATATCAGAATAGTTGAAATGATTGTATCTCCTTAAGAAGTAGCTATAAAATCTAAAATAAATTTAGTAATTATGAGAATATAATTAGGTAATTCTGAGAAATTCACCCATGGCCAGGCTTAGTTTTTAGAAAGTAAAATTTTTGAAGGCTTCATTGAAGAGCTCATGAAAAATGATAGGAGTTCCCTCGCTCAAAGAGTGAACTGGGGATCATAAGTTTTTATCCAGTCTACTATTGAATTGGGCTGTGTCTCCTTAGCTGAAATAGGAAGATGTTAGGGGGAAACTGTTGTGAGAGCTTATTCCCAGTCTAGCTGGGCTCATCCAATGACCCAGAATCATATGTTCATTTGGTATAATTTCTGCTTTAACACTTCTACTACAATTTTCCTTGAGTGGGTGCTGATTTTTACTTTAGGTTGTTAATTAGTTCCAATTAATTGAAATATAGGCCAGGAATATTGCTGAAGAAGACTGATTAGCATGACAATGCCTTAATCATTCTAGGACATCTTGGTTCCATTTGATGAAACCTTTACTCTGAAGATATTTCAGGAGAACTAGCTAAGACTGAGAGGGACAAGTCAAAAATAAGAATTTTAGAACTTCACATTCACTTTGAGAAACTCAACCATTTAATAAACACTGACTGGGTGCCAGCTATCTACAAGCATATAAGGGGTACAAAGACAAGAACATTATCATTCCTGCTCTCTAGAAGCTTCTAATACTAATAAAATCCTTGGTCTTCCAGTGCTATGTTGTACTATAACATCTAATATCTGTTGTCTTTGAGTTATATAAAAGACTGCTACAAGAACTGATAACATAAAATGGAACATCTTTTTAAAATCAACATTTCGATAAATAACTCCCTAAAGTTGTATAATTAATTTCTACTTGCAAATAGACAGATGAATAGGTGACAGTAGTAATCATTAGATAAAAGACTGAGATCCCAAAGGCTTATAATAACAACATATTTTTATTAATTTATTCATATTATTTCAAATTTATAAAAAAAGTAAATTATGGAATAAAAAAGAAGCATAGTTTCAGTCAAAAAAATGAGATGTAATTCAAAATTGAGTAGGTGTGTTATATGTTTCTGAGGTAATGACCAACTGAGAGAACAAGTCTTCAAAGCCAAGTAAGTAAACATAGTTTTCTCTATAATATAATGATGATTTTACTGACCCTCCATCAACAGCCTATGAATTCTGAGACATCTTTATTCCAGGTGTGATATATTTGCACTAAGTCATTAAGATGCTCAGTTTTATAACAGCACCTACTTGTAACCATTGTTCTGGGAATAAAATGAGATGAAATTTGTAATATGTTTACAAACTTTAAAACAGTATAAATCCTGTAATAATAATAACTGCCATTCAACAATAATAATCATCAATCATTAATAATAATTAGTAGTGATAGCAGTAGCAGTAGTAACAGCAATAGTAATATTTCCAAGAACATATATTTGTGAGATGTCTAAAGTAAGGAGTTTTTGGCTCCTGTGAAAAATCTACTTGGAGAACAGATCATTTGAACAAATAAAGCAGTCAGACTTTTGGGATAGGGTGAGCCTGTAATTTCATTGGCCTAGGGAAATAGAGGGAATCCCTTCTTCCAATACAGGTTGGCATTTTTTCTGAAATTACAGTTTTAAAGAGTTGCCTATCTTTAGAGCCCGGAGGCATTAAGAGATTTGGCCAAGTGTCACAGTCAATTTGTGTCAAAGACAGCCTTTGAAGCCAGTTGTGTTTCTCCACCATGTTGCCTCTCAAAACTTGGAGAAGTTTTGAAACCTAGAACACTTAATAAGTTTGCCTTATGGTGAAGAATAAGAAAAGTGTGACTTAATTTCTTTAGTATAGGTGTATATGTGGCAGATTCATAGCACTCATGCAGCTTTAGTAAAATGATTAAAAAGAAAAGAAATATAGAAAAATATTATGATATAAATACAATTTTCTCTGATTAGAGTTGTTTAAGAATAAATTCTGGCAGGTAGAAAAGTAAAGAGGATATGAAAAGCAAACATGACCACAGTCAAAATATGAAAGAGAAAAAAGGGAGAAAATGTATAATTTTTACCATTCAACAATAGATTTCAAATGTCTGCATACCCATTTTGGAAAGATTCAGTAATAATTTTAATAAATTATAAATAATAGTAATTGTATTTTTTTGTTACCTGCATAATACACAGATAAGTGGCTGGCAAATCTGCCAATATATTTTCTCACAAGAAAAAATACATTGCTGATTCGTTTTATTAAGATAATGATACTCTTCTTAATGATTTACTTGGGGACTTTCAAGGTCAAAAACAGACTGCATTACTTACTCTTGTTATACTACCTGCTTTCACAGTCTGGACTGAATGTGATTTCTCAAGTTCTTCACCTAGGGACAGGAGAAATGGTCAGAAGAGATTTTCTATAACTAACAGCTAAATATATACATTTGCCATTATATAGAGAAAGCCATTCAGTACACTTGAAATATTTATTATTTTAATTGCTTCCAAAACTATAATAGTAAAACCATTCATTATAGTGACTGTAGCCTCTCTCATGTTCTTCAGATCTTTATTGATGTTGTTTTTAATTTAATGCATCCTACTATTTATTTATTTTCAGTTTTTGAATTTTTCAGCCCAAGTGGTTATAAGAAAAAAACCTAAAGGATTCACTCATCCTACAAGTCTATGGGCAATGACCGTATGTACAAATTGAAACTACTTTGGAATTTATGAAGAAGTAGTCATGCAGGTTTTCTCTATGATTGCTTTTAGGAAAGAGGTTTGTAGGATTTGAGTTAAATACAATTTTGTCCAAGTGAAAAAATTACAACTTTAACGTTTTTACTATTAGAGCTAGATTTTAAGTACCAGTGCAATGGGGAAAAAATAACACAAAATTTTCCCAAAGAAAGATACAAAGACTAAACCACCTTGGGAATGGTTCCTGAAGCTAAACTTAATATTTAATTCTATGCTGACAATGATAGTGAATAGCATGTCATCAACTTTAATCCTTTTGATAATGTGGTAGTACACTTGTCTTTACCATCTGCCCTGCTGTTATGCCTTCTGGACACATGGACTTTGCCATCCAACCCATAGCTGAAAACATGGCGTGTGTGTTGTTTCTCCTAATTAGGCTTTGAGCCTCTTGAGGGCAGGGACCATCTTACTTTTCTACTTATATACCCAAGTGCTTAGCACAATGGTTGACATATGATAAATGCGTTCTGTTCTGTCTGATGATGTGATGATTGAAATCTGAACAGTACAGTAGAAAATTACAAATCTGTTTAATATACCAAAGTCACTATGTATTTTAATCTTGAGTTTTCCTACGATACTCTACAAAGGGATTGAACGACTTAAGAAGCAGGTCCCAACTAAAGTAAATATTCGATTTTGGGCTAGCTAGACTAAATTTATTTTTGTCTGAAATAAGAACTGATTTTTTTTTTCTAAAGTAAGTTGTCTATTACTCACATAGCTTTAAGTAATAGGGATTCTATTTCCTGTCTATATAAAATGAACTAGGAAATGGTAATCAGTGGCCCTGTTCCTATACTGGTTCCAGAGAGGTTGCAGAAGATCACATCACAAGACTTCCCTGTAAAACTTCAGAGTTTGGGATGCCAAAATCCCAAGTTTCTTTTCAATTAATTATATATAACAATTTAAAGAAAAATGAAGGTGAAAAAAATCTCAATGGTATTTCTATGTTTTATTTCCCAGTGGAACATAGAAACTTTCTCTTTGCCTATGAGCATCTACTCTCTGCAGCCAATCCTCCCAAATCACTAGTGCTCTCAATAATAACATTACATATTCTTCTTCCCACCTAGACCATCACTCTCTACCTTGGACATCCAGAATCCATGCCCTGAGTGCATATGGAAGTTAATTTACTCATCTTTGGAGCTTTCTTCCTAGGGCCCAAACAGCTGGCCCCAGGTTGCAGACCATGCTTTGCCTTTATACTTCACTCAACCTGCCAAACATCCACTCATGGCATTTTGTTATTTGCCTGCAAATGTATACACATGCTCCCCTTAACTCTCCCCTCCACTTTCTACCTCTTTCTCTGGGCACAATATTCAAATCAACAGTACTGCTTCTGGAAAGGGCATGTAAATTAACTGATCTATATGTGAATTCTCCACTTTAACTCCTCAGACCAAAATACCCCTCCCTATCTACCATTTCTCTATACCTGTAGTCTATTTATTAGAGTATCTTCTACTTAAAGTAAGGATTGTCTTTCTTTTTATATTTGTATCCTCAGTGTTTAACATAGTGCCTAGCACATAGTAAATGCTTAATAAATGTTTGATTCATTAATTCATTCAGTTAGTCATTCATTCACTCACCACTCTAAGGATTCAATAGAGTATTACCTTCTACATGAGAATCTTTTTTGGCATACACTGTTGTTACTGAAGCTGTATCCTTTGGTTCCTTTTAAAAACAAAATTATTTAAATTTTAATAAGATTAATGATTTCAATTTTTTGTAACTTAAAGCTTGAGTGACAGAATACATATAATTATATCTCTAAAATTTGTGACATTAAAAGAGTTTCAGAGATTTTGATTATAATTTATTATGAGCAATATACATGGGAGCCTAGGGCTGAGGAATAAAAGTCTAGCTCATCACAAACATCCTTTGATCAAGCAGCACAAAGATCTCTACTGTCTGGCAGCCATTAAGAAAATAGGGAAAGACGGACATGTTTATTTTGAATATTTGATATCAACAATAAATGGGTATCATAGCATCATCAAAGAACTAAAAAAAAACCTTTCTCTCTTTCCCTTTCTTCTTCTTTCTCTTTCTTTCCCTATTCTCTCTCTCTTCCCTTCTTCCTCATTCCCTTTCTTCTTCTCTCTCTGTCTCTCCCCTGCCTCCATCTTTCTTCTTTTCTCTTTCAATAGCAGAATTCTCTTTCACACAGAAGACCCAAGTCTGATTCCCTGTTTACTTTCTTCAATACTTTAGAATATCCATAATTTCATCAACGTAGGTAATAGTAGCAGTGAAGCAGATCTCCACCTCTCCAGACCTCAGGAAATATCATCATGACTATCTGTGGGCAAAAAATTCATCACTTCCTGGTGATGGTGATGGTCCACTAAAACAGAATGAGGTTGGTCTTCAGACTAGCTGCTATCTCTTACCAAAGTCTATACTCCAAGTCCTTCCATGTAGGAAGACCTTCTAGAATTTGTCCTTGAATAGACTATAGAACTCCCAGATAATGCACTTAATTTGAAGCAATATGGTATCCTGGAAAGAGTAGGGGCTTTAGAAGCAGGAGCCCTGACTTTTGGTTCTAGCTCTGCTATTAATAAACAGTGAAATCTTGAGCAAGTGACTCAACTATTTGGACCTCTGTTTCCATAAGTACAAATTGTGAGGATAGCCAAATAATCTGAAATGTCTCTTCCAACACTAAAACTCTATAGTTCTAAATATAAAAAATAAAATTAGGATTATACTTGCCTGAATTTCTTTTTTAGACTCTTCTTTTTCTTGCACAAGCACTGGATCTACAGTTATTGTTTCATTTAAAAGGGAAGCCTGAATAGCTTCTTGAACCAGAGTGTCAACAGAAAGTATCTCAATATGGAAAGCTAAGATAAAGTGGAATATTTTGAGTCAGTTTGATTAAATAAGTTAAAAATGTTTACTAAGTGCTGATTATATGCAAGACATGTAGTTTTTCATTTAGGTTTTAATAACACTGTCTTTTGGGTCATTAGAGTCTGTGCCCTAGAATTACCTTTTAAATTAAATTGCCTTTTTAAAGGAGATTCTTTCTGTACATTACTAATTAAACCCCTTGAGATAGACTGGTACTACAGCAAAGATCTACCCTATTATGAATAGTATTATAGCAAGTTTCCAATACAAAAAGCTATGGCTAATCAAGAACAGAAACTATTAGGGGACACTACCTAATTCACCAAGAACTATCATGAAAAATGGCAAGAGGTTTGGTAAAACAGGTGTGAATCACCTGATATGCCACATGATACTTCAGAGAGAAAAAGACCTAAATATGTTTGATGACCTAAACGAAAAAGGTGATCATCCTTTAAAAAAACATACAGATTGAAAAGAGTTGCGTTTAACACTTGTGGTTAAGAGAAAACTTAAAACTAAGGGATAGAGGCAATCATAAAAGAGAAATTTTCAATTATATAAAATCAAAGAAAACTTTTACACAAACAAAACAATGAAATCAATGCTGCAAAAATGAAAACATGCTAAAGTATAACAAACACATTGCACCAAATATCTTTGATTTCTATTAGTGTCAAATCATACAAAATTCTGAAGTCCTGAATATATGAGAAGTGACATATATAAGTCCAAAAATCACTGACTAATAAAGAGTGGTATAACATTATGAACAGTTTTTAAAAGAGAAATTGCAAACCATCAACAACTATTTGAAAAAAAATTCTCCAAATTTTTAATAGTGAGATAAAAGCAAAGTAAAACATCTCTGAGGTTTTACTTAACACTCTTCAAATTGTACAAAATGATGTAAGATGGAACTAATCAATTTTGTTAGAAATTTTGGAAGACAGTGTTGGTAGCCTGTCAACTGGAGAAAACTCTGGAAAAAAAGTTTGAATTGTGCTAGAAAAATGACTAATACATTAATCCCACTATTGGTCATATATCCCCCAAAAGTGAAAAACATAGGAAGGCACCATATAAACCAAAATATCTGTAGTGCTACTTCTTGTGGCAGCAAAAGAATGAGAAACAAAGCAAGTGCCTTTAAATGGGCAATGGCTGAAAAACTGAATTGTATGAGGGAATTGAAAGCAATGTGACATAGGAAACAAAAGATACGAAAAATTCAAGAAAAATGTGAGCAATACCTGTATAAATTGATGAAAAGTGAATTAAGCAGGACCATGAAAGGCAAAAACTGAGAGGCAACTCAGAACTGTTAAGCTAATATTCATAAGACCTGATACTTTTTTTTCCCATAAGAAAACAGATAGTGTGTCAAGATTATGGTATATTCTTTCTTATATGTGACTGGAAACACTCAATGTCAACACTAGGCTGGGAATACTCATAGTTAGGGAGCAATTAGATATTAAATAAAAAAATTACCTTCTTCCAAAATCTTCAGACAGCTGGTTTTTCCACTACATGTCTTTCCCAGAATGCATCCTTTAGTTGAAAAGGAAGGAATCTGAGGCACAAAAGCAATTTCTTTTGGAGGGTAAACCTTTTCATTAATTGAGCGGAGCACATGACCCAATATGTTATTATTGGGAGGTAGGGCAGACTCAGACATTTCTTCTGGGAGGGTCCACTCTCCGGTAAAGGTCTATGACAAATGTAAATAGGAAACATGTTTAATGACTTATATAATATATAAAATACAAGTATTACATAATGTATAATATTCTGTAGATAATGCATAATATAATAAATATATAGATTTTATAGTATACAATATAGCATTGTATGTTATACTAGCAACTTAAGAAAAAACATGAACATATGATATAAAGACCAGAAAGAAACTAGAATGATTATAACCTCATATAAAGGAATTAATTTACTTATACTACTTTTAGGTATGGATATGATATGGAAGTCAATCAAAATGGATTCTGATAATCACTAGAAAAAAAGCTGTTTATGCAAGAACCAAAGAATAGCAATTCATCTAATATCTTACAAATAAGCAAAATTAATCTGAAGTAATTATAATTTAAAAATTTAAAAGAGATCAAAAGGTAATATTTATGATTATACTTTCAACTAATTACTTTTTTATTTGCATAGAAATACTTGGAAGGATATATCAGTACAATTATTCAAGTGTTTCACATTACCATCAAATTAATTTGAAACCTGTGATGACTAATAAATACAAAAGAGATCAAAATTAGTATAATTTATAATCATACTTCCCTTTAAAATAGCCTGTGATTTTCACAAAAATATCCAGGAGGAAATATAGGAAAAATGTACTAACAATATTTTTATCATTTGAAAACCTTTAAAACTCTTTAGATTATATGGGATAAAGTTAGCAACTATGAATTGTGTCAGTTTCATAGCCCATTGATAAACTGACTTTCACATAGCTATCTGACAGTAGAAACGTGAACCATTCTGAGCATAT
The DNA here is from genome assembly GCA_028627135.1 of Pseudochirops cupreus. Taxonomy (NCBI): domain Eukaryota; kingdom Metazoa; phylum Chordata; class Mammalia; order Diprotodontia; family Pseudocheiridae; genus Pseudochirops; species Pseudochirops cupreus. Next base: position 295,677,651 of record CM053580.1, on the reverse strand, counting down.
TTTTTGGAGTACTTTTTTTTTTGGTATGCATAAATCAACTATTTATTGCACTATTAAATTAGTTTTATCCTATCATGCAATTTCTATGGAAAATTCAACAAAGAAGACATATCATATCAAACGGTAAAATCTTAGAAAATGCTCCCAAATAATAAGCCCTATTGACTTGACGTAGATATGGTCTCTCCTCTGCCCTTTCTTCATACCTCCAACACTCAAATCCACATTAGGCAACCAAATATGCATTAGCCTAGTGACTTTACTAATATTATTTTTATTTTTCTAAAATAATTGCAGCTTTGAAGTTTTCATTCCTCTCCCTCATTAATAGGCTAAAAGAGTACAAGTATTTGTTCATAGCAAATAAACTTAGAGTTCCTCCACCAACATGAGTTCCCATGAAAATCAAAACAATAAAAAAAAAAGGCATAGGAAAAAAGAGAACAAGAAAATGATTTTAAATGCACTCCCAGTTGTAATTGGCTTAAATGCCTTTAGCTACAGTCTGATTTCTTTTAGTATTAATATGCTGTAGTACTTATTATCTATATTGGGCAGTCTTAAACAATATTTCCCAATCATTTTCTGAATGAGATTTCATTGAGTGGAGTTTTTTAAAAATTACATAAAATCTAAATATTGGTTAAAAATGGTAATTTGACCAACAAAAACAGGACAGTTCAACAGATCTTATTGTCACAGGATTCAGAGATAGAAGGGAACTTTAGATTCACTGAGGGCAATGATTTGTCATTAGATGACAACACAGTTTGATCCCATATTAAGCTATAAATCAAAGTTTCTGAGTTGTATTTTTCCATCCTTGGTTATTTCTCTGTTTGGTTATTGTAGAAGGGGTACTCATATTAACTGTTTAATAAAAGTAAGGTGCCAATTTCTCCAAATATCTATACCACGAGTGGAGAACCTGTAGCCTTGAGCCTATTAAGTAAAAGCTATTAGGATCAATCCTATAGAATCTTTATTTTATTCTGTTGAGCATACTTCTCTGACAATCACCAGATATTCATATCATATCAATGTATTAGATATTAAATGCCTGCCTATTTCCTTGTCTTCATTTTTACTAGAATGCCCCTCTTAACCTCAGTATCTCAACATCTGTCATCCAAATTTCTTGGTTTAGCCAAGGAGGCAGTGCTATAAATTAATACGTATTGTGAATATTTTTGTGTGTATGCCAAAATATGTGCACATTTTTTTATGTGTGTGCCAATATCTTTGATATAACATCACTGGAGACCTGGAAATAATTTCTGTTAACCCGAGCTAAAGAAAATATTTATAAAGGAAATGAGTCTTTTGAAATGGTGAAATAAAATTTGTTTTTATTACTTCAATATAAATGTTTTACTGGCTTAATAATAACACGCAGTCTAACCGGGGAAACAATTTTAAAGCCAGAAACGCTCTTAGAAATAGTCTAGTCTAAATCTTCATTTGCAGATTTGAAAACTAAGACCCAGAAAGGTGAGGAGCTAGTTCACTGACATAGTTAACTAGTAGCAGAGAGGATTAAAATCTAGGCTCCCTGAGTCCTTGTGAAATACTCTTTCTACAACATGCTGCTATTTATCACTCCAAGTCCTTTTACTTTGGGCTTGATGCTCTTTGATGTATAATTTTCCCCTTCTCTATATTTACTATTTGAATGATTTGTAATTAGACACAAAAATGGATGTACATGCATCAAAATATTTACCAGCTTCTGATTTAATAGTTTATAATTTTTATGCTTTAAAGCATAAAAAAGTTTCATGTCTTAAACTTTGTGCTATTTGATTAATTGTTGACAGTCAAAGGCTAGGTAAGAAAGTAAAAAGATGGCAACAAAGATTTTTATTTATAGGCAATGGGTTATCTTAAACCTAAGCAAAACATAGTGAGATAGAAATCTACTAGATGGGTATTGAGTTCAAGCTGAAAATTAAGCCCCTATAAACATACTATTTAGCTTATGTTAAATCTGATCTGGTTATCTATACACATACCCAGAAGATTAATCATTGACCGTCTTTTGCTTCATTTTGACTGCATATGTACTATCTGTAACAAACTTTCAGAAGAACAAATCCCATGCCCCTGATAGAATCAGGGTCTCCTGATACTTGCTACTGACACTTTGACTCACCTACACAGAAATAAATGCCTGTGGATCTTCCGGGTCCTCTCTCCCAAGCCCTTCATTCTTATGTACACAGCAGGAAATATAAGTGGAACAAAGCATACAGATTTCACACAAGACTGAGGTCACAACCCTTCTCATTAAGAGCAGTTCTGAGAACCCTATTCATACTCTGTCTTTGTTGATCTCATCTTTTGTTGGTCACCTTCTTGGGTCTATTCCTCCGTATTTCAGTGAACATCCCACACCATAAAATCTCTGCCGCTTTTGGGATTGACTTGCACCTGTATATGCTAACTGATCCTCTGTGTCAGATATGTAACCTCCCTGGAACTGTGGTATTTGTCAAACTCTTCCTACTTATCTAGATCACTAGTTTTTTTTTTTCTTGTCTGCAAATTGCCACCACATTTTGATTAGAGTTTCCAAAGCTTGTTCCCTTGGCCCCTGCCTAGAAGTAGGAGAAACCCACAGAGTCAGTATATAGTCAGAATAAGTATGCAGCCTTGTGGGCTAAGAAGTGCATGTTCTAGGTATCTTCATTGCCCAGAATTTGCCTAGTTGCACCACTTCATGACTGCTAAATAAGGACCCATAGAACCTGTACTGGTTCTTATAGATTCAGTAAGATATAAGGTGAAGAGCACTGGAGACTGGGTTTGCTTCTTGGCACCAATGGTCAATAGTAAACATGGACAAGACTATTGGGCTTTTCAAATTTCTGTTTCCTCATCTATAAAATGGAATAATAACATGTGTTCTACCTACCTTATAGGATTATGGGGGAAGAGCTCTGCAAACTTTAAAATGGCTTATGAAGGTAAATAGTAATAATTTCTAGTAATCAATGCAGTCAGCTTTACCCTACCCATATTCCTATGCCTCTTAACCTTGGCATAAAGGCACCTCTTAATGAAATTTCCCAACTCCTAGAGGGGAACGTTCTGGTTTTAGACCCAAGGGCTTAGTCATTGACTCCCTCATCTATACTTCTGTTGAGAGAGAGACATAGTTCATTTGGCTCAGATTTTCCATCTGAATCTGTGCAAGGGGGGGGTGTCTCTTCAAGTACCTATTAGTCACAAAGTTGTGCTGACTATGCTAATAACAAGTGGAAGTGCATTGTCCAGATTATTTTTATTTTAGGCAGGGAATTAGTTCAGTCACTGAGGATGAGCTTGCTTGAGTCACTGAATTCAGAATTAAAGGGCTTTCTTGATCTCTGGTAGACTCCCACTTGATCAAATGCTCTCTGGAAAGGAGAAAGGTCCTAATGGGTTCTTTATAATTAGGAGCATGGGTTGGGAGTTGTTATGGGAATCTGAAGATCTTCCCTGCCCCTAGGCCCTTTGCTAAACTGGCTACATGACTCTGAGGACCCTTGGATATTTGAAAGTATGCTCTGTTCCCTAATAGGCTGAATGTGGTCACGTGGAGCCTGTGGCGCCAGGCTTGTTTTCCAGGAATGCCCGTGCCTTGTAGCTTTGTGA
>CM053580.1:295632877-295673515 GCA_028627135.1 Pseudochirops cupreus | reverse complement strand
GAATGACATAAACTCTAAACTGGGTATCTTACCACACAGGAGAGTAGGGGGGATGGGGAGGAGAGGTGGGATGACAAAGGGAAGGGCAGGGTGGGGGGGAGGGTTAAGGGAGGTACACACTTTTTTAAGGGGCAGGGACAGGGTAGAGAATAGAACAAGGGGGGGAGCGGGATAGGAAGGAGGGACATATAATCAGTCTCTCACAATATGCCCACTGTCAAGATGTTCTGCATAATTACACATGTACAGCCTGTATTTAATGGCTTGTCCTTCCAGTGGGGGTGGGTGACGAGGGAGGAAGGGAAAGAATCTAGAATTTAAAGTTCTATAATCAAATGTTAAACATATATCTATCGATCTATCTATCTATCTATCTATCTATATCATTATTATTATTATTATTAAGTACATCTAACTGGGAATTAAGATACACAGGTACTGTGGTAGGGAGATCCATCCTACCCTACTAGAAAGTCAGAGGGGTAAGGGGGAGGACATAAGAGAGAGCAGATTGGGGGAGGGGTTATACAGTGAGATGGCTGTTTTGAGGTGTTGGGTAGGGGAAAGATGGGGAGAAAATCTGTAACTCAAAATCTTGTGGAAATGAATGATGTAAACAAGGAAATAAATTAATTAATTATAAAATTAATAAATAACAGGGAAAAAAATAAAATAAAATGAAATCTACTTTGTTCCTGATGGAGTAGATATTCGAGAGAGCATAGCAGAAAGGTTGGGTAGCTTTAGAAGGAGGCTGGAGAAGGGGGCAGTTTAAAGAGGAAGGGAATAAAGGCATAATAGGAGTAGGAGTAGAGAATGGAATTTGAACAATGACAATCAGAGACATAGAACAACTGGATTTCAGCAAACCATTTGAAAAAAAAATTTTACAATATCTCTAGGATAACATGAAAAGCTATGGATAGGATAATAGTACAGATAGCTAGATTCATAAGTAATTAAATGGCTAAAGCCAAAGAATTAATAGATTCATGACAGCTAGAAGTGAGGCTTCTAATAGAAGTCTTTGTTCTTGGCCCTGCTTTGTTCAACACATCCCAATCATGGCATTACATTCATTTAGATCTGAGAAGGACCTTAAGTGGTCAGACAGTTATAGAGGGAGTGTTTAACACATTTTGATAGGGGAAGCTGGGAAGAATTGTAAACATCTTGGATTACAGATTTTGGATTCCGGAAGGTTTCAATAGGCTAGAATAAGATGCTAAATCTAAAAATGACATGTTTTGATACTTTGGATTCCCATGCTTTCCTCCATATGGGTGCTTTTTTCATAGATACAGATTATAACCTATGCATGTCTGCTCATTCTGTGCAATTATTGTCTGCATTCTCCCAAAAAAATCCTCTGCTGGGGATTTATACAATTTTAGGAAGGATGGGAATAAGCTGGAGAACATATAGACCAGGATGATGAAGAGACAGGAGGCAGTATCATTCTAGCAATATTAAGACTTTAAGTCCAATCCTCCCCACCTCCCCTTATTTTTCTAATGAGGAAACTGAGGTCTAGAGAGGTTATATGATTTTTCTAGGGTAACATTGGGCAGCTAGTTGATGATGGATAGTACAAAGGGCAGTGGATACGAGTGCTGGGTCTAGAGTCAGGCAGACTCATGTTCCTGAGTTAAAATCTGGCTTCAGACACTTACTAGCTATGTGACCTTGGGCAAGTCACTTAAATTTATTTGCCTCAGGTTCCTCATTTGTAAAATGAGCTGGAGAAGGAAACAGCAAACCACTCCAGTATCTTTGTTAAGAAAACCCCAGATGGGGTCACAGCTGAAACAACTGAACAACAACAGAAAGGGTAACACAGCTAATAAATACCTGAATCAGGATTCAAAACAAAGTCTCCCTGACTCCATGTCCATCACTCTTCCCACTATACCATGATATATGGTGACTGGTACAGAACCAACCCACTTATTTCTTCTGGTCACTTACCTTTTCTAGCACTTTCATAAGGAAGCTTTGCCTTTTTAAATATGAAACATCTCAAGGTGAGTTTCTATAATCCTCTGCGTAAGAACTTCTAACCAGCACTCCGGAAATGACACATTTACTCCTCCCCTGTCCTTGTGTAGAGAGCCATGGCTTTTAGGCATAGACAGTAATTTCTACTCTCCAGACCTCCATGCAGATGAACTAGGTGACAAAAGGAACATGGACTGTAGACTTGAAAGGGTTTTTAAAGCCTTTGGAAAATGAGACTGGGAATCACTGGGAGCAGGAAGTATTTTTTTTTCCTTTCTTTTTTATCCTCAGTGTTATACAATGCCTAAAACATAGTAGGCACTAATAAATGCTTATTGACTGACAATCCAATAGAATCTACAGTTCGTGTCTATAGTTCATGCTGAGTAATGCTAATGCTAATGTGGCTAAAGGGCCTGCATACATCAGTGAATCAACTAATAAACACAGCTGTGGTGAGAGAGAAGGTGATTAGTTTCCCTAGGTAAGAGGGAGTTGATAAGTTATTGATGTAATTAGGTAATCCACCCCAAATTAGACTAACATGAGAAAAGAGAAACCACCCATAAAGGTGGTAGAACCGAAGTCTGAGTGATGCCCAGGTCTTTGAAGAACAGGAGAGGTTGGCAGTTATTCCCAGAGGGTCTTCTGGTGTCCTCCCTCCCTCCCTCCCTTTTCTTTTCCTTTCTCTGTTTATCTCTCTTTGAATTATCTCTGTTTTTCTCTTTCTCTGCCTCTCATATAGGATAAGAATGCTATTTATGACCTGATCACAGTAATTGATAATGTACATACACAACTTACATGTATGTATGTGTGTATTTAACCAATTACTGGACCACGTTTAGGCCATAAATGACATTCTTATCAAATCTGTAGAAGACATGAATCTGGGAGGCATGGCTAAAACTTTGTAGGACAGAGTTATAAAACCTCAATTGACAAGAACAACGGATAGAATATGGTAGGATAGAATTTAATAGGGTTAATTATAAAGTTCTATATTTAAGTTAAAAAACGAGTTTTAAAGTTAGAGGATCTGAGTTCAAATTCTGATCATGAAATGTACTACTATCTAGGTAATCTTGGAGAACTCCTTTAGCCCCTGTGAACCAAGGTTTCTTTATCATAAAGTAATGGGGTTGGACTGGTTGGCCTCTGATTTCTATTCTAGGTAAATGCTATCTATGATTCTAAGACCTTCAGATGGGAGAGGTTTGACTAGACAATAGTTTGTATGAAAATGATCTGGAGGTACCAGTGAGACTGCAAGTTTAATAAGTCAACAGTTTGACATGCAGCCAAAAAAACCCCATCCCAAACAACTATTGTGATTTCAAACTGCACTGGGCAAGAAATAGTGTTCAGAATCAAGGAAGTGATAGTCACCCTGTACTCTGCTCAAATCAGACAATGACTTGAGTATCGTGCCATATTTTAGAAAGAACATTAATAATCTTGAGAATTCCCAGGCCATTAGGAGGGATCAGGAAGTCATGAAATCTTAGGAAAGGTTGAAGAAACTGGAATTCTTAGATAAGAGTAAAATGAATGGTAACTGTCTTCCCATATTTCAAGGGCTGTCATTTAGAAAATGGAAAAAGTTTGTTCTTGTTGGCGCCAGGAGAAAAAAAAAACAAACAAAAAATTAGGGACTGTGGGTAGAAGGAGCAAAGGCTGGTTCAGGCTAGCTATAAGAAATGTAACGAACAATTAAATCAGAGCCAAATAAAAGTTAAATTAATTGCCTCAGGAGGTAGCAATTTCCCCCTCACCAGATGACTTCAGATAAAGGCAAAACTGTCCCTAGTTAGGGATATTGATCTTCATATAGGTATAGGTTGGACTACAGAACCTTACAAGTTCATTGCAATTCAAACAATTTCCACATGGAAGTATCCTCTGCCCAGTTACATCTTTCTAGCCTTCATATTTTCATCCACTTAATTTCTACGTATAGGCTTAGCCTTACAGGCTCAGGGTCCAATTCAGTCCTTGGACAGGGACTTCCACATAAAGCCAGTCCTGCTGTAAATGCCACCTGACATTTATTGCAATGCAAAAGTCAAAATAATTCATGTTTGTTACATTTCTCTTTAAAACTGAAGATGTCAATTGAGATCACTGCCTAATAGATAGGGCAGTTAGGTGGCACAGTGGATAGAGGTCTGGGCCTGAAGTCAGGAAGACTCATTTTCCTAAGTTCAAATCTGACTTCCTAGCTGCGTGACCCTCGACAAGTCACTTAACCCTGTTTGCCTCAGTTTTCTCATCTGTAAAATGAACTAGAAAAGGAAATTGCAAACCAGTCCAGTATCTCTGCCAAGAAACCCCAAAAGGGGTCACAAAGAGTCAGACAAATGACTGGACAACAACAACAACCCTCTAAGAGGTGGTTCCAGTTTGAGGTATCCTTCTGTATTGTTTCATTTGTAAGTCAACTTCTGATGGCTCTTAAATTCGAAAAGCATACTCTTCTGCTCTTGATGGTGATGCAGGAACTTGATTTAAAAATTAAACATCGTGAAATAATATTCAGAAATCTTCTTTAATGTTATTTATGATTTACTGGGAAAAAAAGACTCTTCAGACTTTTAGTTCTCAAGTCTGGTTGATAACTTTATCTGGCAGGAGAATTAGTCAGGCAACAGTCCATAGACATTTATTAAGCACTTACTATATATATATGCTGGACGCTGTGCTAAACATAGCAAGGTAAAACGTCCTTTAGAAACAGTAAAGCTGTGAGCATTATGAAACTGTGTTACTGATTTCAGATTTTTCTTTTTTCAATATTTAAGGATTTGTTTTTATTTATTTATTTTCGTATAGGCAATTGTTCCACCCACACTACGGTATCTTAGAGCTGGAAGGGCCCTGATAGCCCATCTAGTCTAAATTGTACCTAAATAAGAATCTCATATATAGCATGCTTAATAATTGGTCAGCCAGCCTTTGCCTAAAGGCTCCACGTGAGGGAGAACCTATTATCTCCCAAGGCAGCCCATTCTAATTTTGGATCGATCTAATTACTAGGAATTTTTCTCTCCCTCATAGCAAGCCTAGATGCATCTACCTATTAAATTTCTACCTATTGCTCTCAGTTCTGTCTCTGAGGCCAGATCAAGTAAGTATAATCTGTTATACATGTCAGCCCTACAAATACTTGAAGGGAATTATTATTCTCCAGGCTAAATATTTCTAATTCCTTAGACTCATGTTCATATGACCTATAGACCCTTCACCATCCAAAGCACCCTCAAGCTTAGTGATGGCCTTCCAGATATGGGGCAACCAGGGCAATGACCAGTAGGACCATTATCTCCCTTTCCCCAAACACTTTACCTGTAGCTGTGGAGTAAGGTCATACTGGCCTTTAGCAACTGATTTTCAAGGGCTGTTACATCCCAAACCTTTCTTACTCAATGTCAAGCTGGTAATGAGAATCTTTGACTAAGGCTGATTTTTAGAAACCATGTACAGTGTCCATCACTGGGTCCTTACTCAAAGCCTTTCCTGCTTAGTCTAACCAGCCAGAACTTTTGTTCTATTGGACTAGCCCTTTAAAAGACTAGGGATGCAACAATGTAATGAAACCATCAAAACAGGACAGTGGTGAAGGCTGAGCTTTCTCATTTGTGAGAAATCTTTCCCGTGCTTATCTGTTATACATTGCCCTAACTGGGTGAGCTACAAGATATACAATTACTTGATGTGTCTTTAAAAAAATGAATTAATTTAGAAATAATAAAAGTGATTGACTGCTTTCAGTAGCTAACTCATAGTATTTTGCCAGTCATCTTATAACAACCTTACAGCTTAACCAGGACTCTTCAAACTAACTGTAAAATGGCCACATCACATAATAGAAATAATAGGGCATAAGACTATAAGCTTTATTTTGACTTGTATGCTCAGATAAGATTTTATCTCAAAGAAGTTTAAATTCTAAAAACATGGGAGGCTGACATAATGACAGTTTCCTCAAAACAAACTTTAAAATAAAAGTAGACAAATACAAACGTGCACATTACTTACTTTATTTTCTTTAAAAGGAAAGTTACTTTTACAATTAGACCTGTTAGCATGTATGCATAAAATAGGACTTTTGAAGACAACTTTCATTTTTAGAAAAGCAGCAAAGGTAGTGCTGTCACATATTTACTTACTCCTAGCAAAAGCTGATAATTTTCTGCAAAAGCAAGCATACCTGTTGGTTTAGGATGTGGGTAAAAAATGTATATTACTGTGGTAAGCATTTTATTCTCTCTCTCTCTCTGTCTCTGTCTCTGTCTCTCTCTCTCTCTCTCTCTCTCACACACACACACACACACACACACGGAGAAATCTTTGCTAAACTGAAGCCTGTGCTAAGTGCCTTGACTTACTATTAAGAAGAAAGCAGAATGTTAATATTTTGCTGTTTCGGCAATAGCATAAAATTAATTTTCACCTGTCAATAAGCACAACGTGTAAAATTTCAGATCAATATTTAACATTTAATTATCTTTTTTTTTTTGGATGGGGGAAGGCAATGCAATTGGGGTTAAGTGACTTGCCCAAAGTCAAACAGCTAATAAGTGTGTCAAGTGTCCATTTAATTATCTTGTAAAAGATAAAATAACCTCAGTCTGGGAGATTCCATTACTAGTTATTAAACTTTTGATGGACATATTTGGTCTAGTAAGTCCTATATCTACAACAAAATACTTATGTAGAATATGTTCATATAATTTTAGAAATTCAGGTTAATTCAACTTGCAGTATGATGAAAATTTAGCTCTACAGTATTTTAAATCATTTGTTCCATTTTCTCTTTCCCCCACTGTTAGTAACTTCTTTCTCTAGGCCTCAACACCATAGTGATACTTTACCCACTACCTAGTTAGGGGCCAAATCATCTTCATTTTTCTCTGTTCAAGCCATGTTGCTTCTTTTCTGAAACTCCTTCCCTTACATTTCACAGTGGACTCAATGTCCCATGTCTCTTGATGAGTTTACATTTCTCAGTCTGAACTCCTTTATCCCCTCACTCTGTCTATAATTGTTGCCCAATTCCTACCATTTTGCCTATTTTCTCACCAGTTTAAATATGCTAATAATTACATCCTGAATTGTCTCTCCAAAACCTTCTATGGAAACAACCTATTTATTTTTTTGAGTTCGTTACTAAACAGTTTTTAATGGGGCTACCTGAAACAATGGAAAAGAAATTACAGAAAAATGAAAAAGGATAGTTTTATAACAATGTTAAAATTCTGATATCTAACCAACAAGATTTATGATTTTGTCCTCCTCTATACTGAATATTTTAAGACCATGACGCTTTTGTGATTATTAAATAAATTTCAAACTGCTGCTGACACAATACTTCCACTTAATTACCATTGCAATTAAAAAATAAAACTAAACAAGAAGGCATGGGAGCCTGTGGAACTATTACTGACTCCTATTAAAAAAAGAGAATAGCATTAAATTCAAGTGAATACATCACAAAAGAATATCAAATATTAAAAAGAAATTGTTTATTCAAATAGATTTCCTTTAATTGTCCTGCATTAAGTAGGTACCTTATACTCCTCATAATCATTGTCATCTAGTAAGGTCCTCTTGGATAGTTCTACTAGTTGCTCCGAAGTGAAGCGAGTAGGCAGGGGGTCAATGGAAGCTTGTTCATAAATTGGTTTCCCACTAAAAAACAGCTCTTTCCAATCATGCATAATTTTAACTGGAATAAGACTACAGAAAGAAAAAATAAAAGAGATAAATTAGTGACAACTTAAATACCCACTCGAAATAAAGTCTTTTTGTCATCATGCTACGATGTTAATGTCATTCATTTTACTTCAATGGTTATAAATAGAAAGTAACAAAACATGTCTATAAAAGACGGAAAATAACAACATCCCTTAGATTTCTGCGTGTTATCTATCCATGGTTTAACAAATAACAAGAGCAGCAATGCCTGTATAACGGAGCCAATTCAACTGAACAAAATTTGTTAAGCCTCTAAAAATACAAAGCCCTGTTACAGGAAACTAGAGGAGAAAGGAATGTGCACTGGTGCTGTACCATCATTATAAAGCTTATGATGCATCAAGGGAGATAGGAAATATTAGTATGTATATGTATATTGCGGTGTGTGTGTGTGTGTGTGTGTGTGTGTGTGTGTGTGTGTGTGTTGTATTAGAGAGGTTAAAAAACAAAGCAAGGGCACACAGCCAGTAATGTTATTTCAAGAAACAAATACTTTTACATAGTTTTTTTTCCCACAATTTGCAGACTGAAAATAATGTTTATTAAATGTCAACTCTAATATACTTTTTTTCTCATCATGACCGCAACGTATTAGCAGCTCCATTAGATCGGATGCTTTATTGAGTAATATTAGCTCTCTCTTGTTAAATGAAGAAAATTCAGACTCCTAAGCCAATTACCTGAGACTTCCCATAATTCGGTGTCATTCCACATTCTTTTCCTCCTTCAGTCCCCCAATATACTGCTCTGAAGCCAGCACTGACTCTCAGTCAGGCCCTGTGTGTGCTCCCCCTATGTGGTGCTGTTTCCTATTTCTGTTATAGTTCTCCCTGTTATCTTTGCATGTTAACAGGTGTTAAGGCCCAGACCAAATTCAAACTTGACCATGAAGTCTTCTTTCATTCAACAGTCTGTAAAATTCTTACTTACCTCACTCCTCCAACCTCTAACAGCTCTTTCGTTGTACCTTTTAAATGCAATAGTCCTATCTTCTTTTGTATATGTTATCTTTGTATGTGTTGCATTGCTCTAATGAACTATCTGTCCCATAAAGGCAGGAACTATATCTTAATTTTTTTTTAGCATCTCTTTCAATTTTTGGTACATTTCTCTGAATAAGATATGTATTTCATGAATGCTGTTTTATGTTGGGCTTAAAAAGTAATGAATTTTAACTTTAATGCATATACTGTCATTGCATCTTTCATAATGAAATTTTAAAACTGTGATTGGCTTCTATAAAAGATGACAATTCACACACTGCCAAAAAACATGATTTAACACTCATTATCACTGCCTTTCTCTTCAGTTATTTGATGAATGTATTTGTGTTTTCACTAAAGTCAGTTTGGGATTGTGATGTGAAATAGACACACATACACATATCACTATCATTACAAAGCAAAGGAAAATATCTACATAGATCATATCTCCACAATAAAACACATACAAGGCCTGAGATGAGTTTCTCACTTATCTGTAAGGCTGATATAATCTTAGCTCATATACAGAACAACTATATTTCAATTGCCTGCTATCATATCAATATCTTTGTAGTCATGGAGTTCTTTTACCCATAAAATCACAAAGTTTTACAGAGATAGGAGATAATATTGCTGAGTTCAGAAGGCAGGTCTGAAGTAGGGAGTACACGAAGGCAAATCACTTGAAATGAGTCTGAAAAAGGTAGACTGGATGGAGACGATGAAGGGCTTTAAATTGAAGCTGAGGAACTGGTGTTTTATTCTAGAAGGCATGAAAAATCCTGAATCGTAAGAAATATACAGTCAGATCTGTGATTTGGGGAAGATTACTTGGGCAGCTAGGTGGAAGAGAGACTGAAGGGAGACACTGGTAGCAGAGAACTTAGGAGGACGGTAAAGGTGGAGTGATGATGCAAGGCACAGTGTTAAGGACTGTTTGTCACTGTTCTGGGAAGCCAGGGTGCTTGTGAGACTCCATGGAAGAGAGACTGTTGAGTTAGAGTAATGGAAGAAACAGTGAGAGTCATAGAGCACCTCTGGTCTAAATCTTCCTTGGTCCTACTGAATAATATTTGGGAAACATTTCTGTAATTTCTTTGCTAAAATTTTACTTAAAATTACAGAAAATACTGTCAAGGGATTGTCTAGAAAAGGAAGCATTTTAGTTATAATGTCTTTCTTCTCCAGATGTTCATGAGCCATCCTTTTGATCAAATAGGAGGCAATTGCAATAGTGAAAGTATAAGGTGACGAGGGCTTGACCTAAATACTAGCCAGGTAAGGTGAGAGGAGGGGAACTGACGTGAGAGACGTTGAGGAGAGAGAAGCCAAGACTTGGCAACTGACTGGATGTGGGGGAGGGGTGATAAAGGAAAGAAAAGTTGAGGTTTACTCTGAGGTTGAAAACATGTGTGACTGGAAGGATGATGGTAATCTGAAAAGAAAAAAGGAAGTTTGGAGGAAGGGTAGCTTTAACAGAAAGACAAATTTCATTTTGGATACGATGAATCTGAGACACCTATTATACATTTAGGTAAAGATATCTAGAATATACATGATAACCAAATTAGAACTAAGATAATATATAAAAATTATAACAATGCAAATAAATATAATCAGTGAAAGGCAGCATGTAGGAGCTTGTAGGCTAGCTCTGGAGTGAAGCCAATTTGGGGTGAAATCCCACTACTAGATAGACAAGTCCGTAATCCTACGAGTACTCAGAGACTCTAAATTGTAGAGGGGAGCCAAGAAGGCAATGAGAGGCATCCCAGTTGAACTCTTTCCACATTCCGTTCCAAACAACTTTAAAATAACACCTCAAATCAAATTTTGGAGTGGCTGACACAACCAAAGGTCAGGGTAAGATCTATTTCCAAGCTAAAAATATTTAAAAGGTTTCCAGGAGAAGTTTGTGTCACCAGGGTGGAAACTTGTATGGATTCCACACGTGTGGTGCTGCAACAGCAGCCAGAGCCACAGCAGCTTCAGGAGCTGTCAGCCCAGAGATGGTAAAAGGTTTGGACAACTAGGCAGAAAAGAGATTACAGGGGTTCTTTTGCTGGCATTGGGTATAGCTGTTATTGATTGGCAACTCTATTGCCCACACACAGTTTAGGTTTGTGGGTCCAAGGTGGAGAGTACAGGGGTTGGTCACAAGGGAGCAGGGGCCTTGGTCACAGCTCCAAGGCAGAGCTGCCAGTGATTGTATTTGCAAAGGACCAGGGCCCTTACTGCGTAAGGGCTAGAGTACAGACCAGGAGAACAGTGACTATACCTCTCTGAGTATCACACCACAGCCGAAACACACACACACACACACACACACACACACACACACACACACACACACACACACAAACTTGCAGATCCCCAGAGCTAGTTTTGAAAACAGCAGCACACAAAAGCCTGAAGCTTGGGATAGTGCTTCCCTACCCCCAACTGAGCTGATCCCAACTTTAACATAAAGTTCAAAGTCTAAAAATAGGCTGGAAAATGACCAAACAACAAAAAAAAACACAATTTGACCATAAAAAACTACTCCGGTGGCAGGGAAGACCAAGACAAAAATTCAGAAGAGAACAACAATGTGAAAACATCTACAAGCAAAATCTCAAAGAAAAACGTTAACTTGGACCTAAGCCCAACAAGAATTCCTGGAAGAGTTAAAGAGAAATAAGAGTAATAATGGAAAAAGTGAGGGGGAAATGAGAGCAATGCAAGAAAATTATGAAAAGAGAATATCCTGGTAAAAGAGATACGCAAATACTGAGGAAAATAACACCTTAAAAAGCAGAATTGGTCTAATGTTAAAAGAGGCCCAAAAAAAATTCATGGAGAAAAGAAATCCTTAAAAAGCAGAACAGGTCAAATGGAAAAGGAGGTATAAAAATTCACTTAAGGAAAAAAAATTCTTAAAAAAGAGAATTGGCCAAATAGAAAGAGAGGTGCAAAATCTCACTGAAGAAAAAATTCCTTAAAAACTAGAATTTGGCAAGTAGAAGCTAATGACTCCATCAAGAAACAACCAAATTCGAAAGAATAAAAAGGAAAGAAATGTGGGATATACCATCAGAAAACAACTGACATGGAAAAACAGATCAAAGAGAGACAACTAAAGATTTTGTCCCTGAAGGCCATGATAAAAAAATAAAAGAACCTAGACATCATATTTCAAAATGTTATCAAGGAAAACTGTCCAATATCTTATAACCTGAGTATAAATAGAAATTGAAACAGTCTACCAATCACTTCTTGAAAGAGATTCCAAAATGAAAACTCCCAGGAATATTGTAGACAAATTCCAGAGCTCCAAGGTCAAAAAGGAAATATTTCAAGCAGTAAGAAACAATTCAAATATTGTAGTGCCATAGTCAGGACAGCACATGTTAAAGGAGCAGAAGACTTGGAATATGACATTCCTGAAGGCAAAAGAGCTAGGATTATAACCAAGAATAATTTAGCCAGTAAAACTGAATACATTCCTTCAAGAGGAAGATGAATATTTAATGAAATAGAAGACTTCCAAGTATTCCTGATGAAAAGACCATAGTTAATTGAAAATTTGACATTCAAACAAAAAATTCAACAGAAACATAAAAACACAAAAGCCTAGAAATTCTATCTCAAGAAAGCATAGTGAAAATTGACTAATTTATTAGAATGAGAGGGCAAAGTGAAGAGAAGAGGAATCTGTTGATGATCCCCTGAAAAAAAATAAAAGGAAAAATTAATAGATAGATCACAGTCCAAATGCAGTTTTCATGTCAAAGAAAAAAAAACCAAGCAGTCAGAAAGAACGGATTCAACTACCAAGGAAACACTGTCAAGATCACACAAGACTTGGCAGCTTATAATATAAATTGGAGGACATATTTAACACAATAACCCAAATGGCAAAAGATAAAGGCTTATGTCTAAGAGTCTCACCATACAAAGCTGAAAAGAGGGCCAAGCATTCTGAAGATATTAGAGGTGAGAAGAAACTCTGAAATACAAACACATGGATCCAGAGAAATCTAAGAAGGTAGTTTAATTTGAGTAATTGCAAGCGCTATATGATGACGAAGCACTAATACTGTAAGAAAGAGGATAACAATAGTCCTATTAGACACTCGGGCAGAGTCACATTAAAAAATGACCCACGAGTAAATTGGCTCTATTCTGAATGCCTGAAAAGATAGAAGGGAGAGTTAATAGAAGAACACATAAGTGTAAGAACTGCAAGAAAAAAAAAGCTTTGAAAGACTTAAGAACTCAGGTCAGTGCAAGGACAATAGAAGACTTATGATAAATCCTGTTTCCCACCTCTTGACAGGGAGATGATGAACTCAAAGTACAGAAAGAGATATATTTTGGGACATGGCTGTAATGTTGACTCACTGTGCTTATATATGCTTCCTTGTTTCAAGGTTTTTTCTTATTTTTGGTGGGGCATTGGAAGGAGAAAAGATTATTAACAATACGTATATCATAAAAAGAAGGCCATTTTGACTTTTTAAAAAAGAGTAGAAGGAAGCATAGGTAAGCAATAGTTTTGAAAGCAATCTGAAGAAATATTTATCAACTTTTTTGTTGTTAAATAAAATGGTATGAAATGGAAACACAGAATTCCCTTTTGTATTCTGCTGGGCATATGGAAATGCTTTCTTCTTCTGGAGTTTAAGTTCAGAGTAAAAGTATTAAAATTAAACAAAGAAGAGAAAAAACCATAAAGTTTCCTTCTGAATAATCCGGAAAATTACATCCAACTTCGTAACTGATATTTGTAAATGGATGCTAATGCAAAGAAACAATCCCTCTCCTAGGGGAAATGTAAATTATTCTTCTTTAAAATAAAACTGAGTGGAAAGGGTGTCTTGCAACCCAAGACATAAAAAGTTTGTAGGAACTTTAATCTGATAAAAAAAGATTCACTAACACGCTATATGTCTGGAATGTAAAAAAAAAAAAATCCTACCACCATGCAGTGGAAGAGCAGTCACTGACAGGAGAAACAATAGAGTAAATGCCAGGGCAGTTTCTGAACACACCCCCTTCATTTCTGGTTGACTGCCATCATTGTTTTTTTTACATGAGAGTTAAAGATAGAAATTTTAAAATGTTATTTGCAATGAGGCTACCATCCTGGCATACAAGCCTGCTCATCTAGGGAGAAAAATGTTTTATGTATTGACTATTATACAACAGGGATATGGATTTGACTTGTAAACAAAGTTTCCCAGCTCTTAGAGATATTCTACCTTGAAAAAGTTGTGTATTTTGTTATATAAAGCACCCACCTCCCAGGGTTGATGCAAAGATCAGATGAGATAATATTTGTAAAGTTTTTAGCATAGTGCCTGGCACAAAGTACTATGTAAATTATTGTTTATTGTTCCTATTACTACTGTTCTGCTATTATTGTTCCTGTTACTACTGTTACTACTATTACTACTACTGCTGCTGCTACAACTACTACTACTACTACTGCTGCTGCTGCTACTACTACTATTACTACTACTGCTGCTGCTACTACTACTACTACTACTGCTGCTGCTACTACTACTACTACTATTACTACTACTGCTAGTACTACTACTACTACTGCTGCTACTACTACTACTACTACTACTGCTGCTGCTACTACTACTACTACTATTACTACTACTGCTACTACTACTACTACTGCTGCTACTACTAGTACTACTATTACTACTACTGCTGCTACTACTACTACTACTACTACCACTACTACTACTGCTGCTGCTGCTGCTGCTGCTATTATTACCACTATCACTACCACTACCACCACCAACACCACTACTGGTTTCTATAATTAGTAGACTAGAAGAATTAGAATTTTGTTCTCTTGAGATATTTCTCCTCTTCCCCAAACTTCTCCAATATTGAATCTACTCTTCCTTCTTGATTTCTCTAAGTTTGACCTATTGGGGTTTAGATCCAGGAACTACTTCAGAAGAGGAATTTGGGACTCATTTGACTTAAAACTCCAGACCTAAAAGAAAGTATGAGTGCCTTTAGGGAATCAACCTACAAAGGCTGATCCACAAAAAAAAAAAATGCAGGACTTCTAGCCACGAGACTCCTACTCTTGTCTCTCCATTTTAAATGCAGAACCTAAAAGAAAAAAAGTTGCTAAGATTCCAGTCAAGTTAGCAGTTTTAGCCTTAAGAATTTCACAATGGGGAAATAAAAGAAAAAGCCTACAATGTAATGCTGAACTCTCACAGAATTAATTGATGCTTCACATAGAGAAGGTGATGAAGTGAGCAGAAGTTTGAATGACTTACATGTATTTGGGAGTATTGCTGAAATACAAATTTAGTCACCAAAGGCAGAAATTAGAAAAGAGCAGAAAAATTAAATAGTCATATTGATACATAGACAAGAAAAGGCTAGTACCGTAATTTTACTTAAGTAAAATTCTCCATTCACATTAGAAAAGTGAATTAGAAAAAGAGCAAGGTGCATTGTAATCTAGACATTTTACAGCTGATGACCTGTAAGTCAAATTATGTGAGGACTGAAATTTCATACATGTGTGTGTATATATATGTGCATATATTTATCTCTGTATCAATATCTATCCAGAAATATATGGGCAGCTAGGTGGTATGGCAGAGTGACAGCCCTGGAGTCAGGAAGACCTGAGTTCAAATCCAGCCTCAGATACTTACTAGCTATGTGACCCTGGGCAAGTTACAGAATATTGTTTGCCTCAGTTTCCTTACCTGTAAAATGAGCTGGAGAAGGAAATGGCAAACCACTCCAGTATCTTAGCCAAGAAAACCCCAAATGGAGTCACAAAAAGTCAGGTACGACTGAAACAATGAACTAATGAACAACAACACATGTGTGTGTAACACACAAACATAAACACATAAATATGTACTTTTGGAACTGAGTCTTGATAGCTTTAATAATTTAAATTTATTTTAAGCTCATCAGTATCAAAGTATTTTATAATGTCATTCTTTTGCTTTATGTAGCTATTAAATTATTTCTATGATTTCTGCTTTAATTTGGATTCTACTAGTACAGGGGTGGGGAACCAGTGGCCTTGAGGTCACATGTAGCCTTCTAGGTCCTTGGGTGCAGCCTTTTGATTGATTCCAGGTTTTACAGAACAAATCCTTTTATTAAGGGAATTTGTTCTTTGAAGCTTGCATTCAGTCCAAGGGTCACACTTGAGGACCTAGAGGGCCACATGTGGCCTTGAGGCTGAAGGTTCCCCACCCCTGTACTGGGATGCTTATGCAATGAAATATATGTGTGTGTGTATATAAATAAATAAATAAATAAATATATTTATAAATATATACACACATACAGAGAGAGAGATAGAGAGAGAGAGCATGCAGACAGGGAAATTTTGAGAAGACATCAAAAGTTCAATAAGGACAGAAAACAGATGGTCCACTGATGGCTGGATACCACACTGAAACTACAAAACAATCAGATGTTTTCTGACATTGACACAGAGAAGGAAATAGTAACTGGCTCCATATTTATATAGCTAGTTAGATATGCAACAGCTGTAAATGGTAGAACTCACTGAGCAGGGTAGGATCCATTGGTGTTATAGTTCTTAACATTTACTTGTGACCTTAAATTGATCCTGGTGTCAAACACTGGTTTGAACACCTCTATTTCAGTATACGTAAGTAAATTAGAAGAGCAAATTGGTGTTAGAAAGTATTATTGATTTGGTGGGCATGCTGATGACTCAGTGTAGTTAACACTGTGGACCTTTATAGAGGTCACACTGTCCTTGGCTTCAGCCTCTTTATATTTTACTTATGACACTGCTACCATCAACAGAAAATATAAACTTGCCTATCTATGTTTCCCCCATTAACTATTATGTTTCTAAGATATAAGCATGGGCTTTCAAAAGATGGACAATGGAGGAAATCAGTTGTTACTTATTCCATTGAATCGCTGTATGATCATCATGTAAAATGCCTCACATTTTGCTTTTCTGCTTAAGATTTTTGTTTCCCAGGAATTTGATTCTCTCTGTTCCTTCAGCCCTCTCTGAGATAAGGTGATTCATCTCCTATGTACTACGTTTTCCCCACTCCCTACCTTCTCATGAAATGCCTTGCGTAACAATGTACCAGTAGTTGTCATTAGCACACAGTTAGGACTTTGCCTTCCAGAAAGATTTACGAAACCTCCCTCCTGCTAAGTATATATGATTGTCTCTACTGGAGCAATAACATGCTTATTGTCACACACCTTTTTAATTACTGGGGACAGCGTATGACAAGTTGAGGCATGGGGCCACCTGTACCAAAAGGTCTGCCACTTCAGGACTAGTGTAAATAGACCGGGGAGGGGGCTGTTGATTTCTACCTGATCTTATGTATCGTTCAATACACATCTCTAATCTTATATAAGTCACTTATCATGTTGGTTATGGCACCTTGCTATCCCAAAGCATGTGATTAACCAGACTAACACACATCTCAAAACTAATATACCCCCAAAAGGAAGTGATTATCTCTATCTCCCTTCTACCCTCCTGCTTAAAAAAAAAAGTAGGCCTCCAAACTTCTCTATTTCTTTTGATGACACTCTGCAACCCAGTTTTATAACCCATGAGTCATTTTTGACTTGTTTTTTTTTCCCCACCTTGTACACAAGTAGCTGTCAATCTTGGAAAAATCTGTCTCCTTCTTGATGTAGACCCAATCATCATCCTTATTCAAACTTCTTTCTTGGGATACTGTAAAAGCCTGGTAATTGGGCTCCCCACTTCAAGCCTCTTGTTCTCTCAAGTCAATCCTGTATTTGCTTCAATACTTGGATGGTTTTGTGATTGCCTCAATGAAAGTATGCCCTCCAGTGGTCTACATGGCAACTGACCAATGTGTTCTCATTCTTAGATGCATTTCTGCATGCTCTCATAAAACACCCTCAGGAGGTCTAAGCAATGGTTTTAGAAATGTCTTCTTTATCTCTTGACATCACCTGGATTCCTCTGAAGCATATGGCCTGTTTATATATTATCACTTCCTTTGGTTCACATGCCTCTTTAATCATATCTTTATACATTATGTTAATATCCTTTAGCCTATTCATACCTTGCATGCATCATGTGTCTTTCTATTAAGATTTGGCTGGCCTGGAACTGTATTTCTTCGAAGGTTATAGTATTTCATGCTTTACACTCACATAACATTACTGGAGGACTGTTGGTGTTTAAAGATGGGTCTTTGTTTCAGAGGGAGGCTTGGGGTTAGGAGTTCATTAGAAGTGATGAATGAGACTGCAAATGTAATCTAATCCATTTGTCTCCTCCTGTTCCATTCTAGATTCAGATTGTTGTTCGTCTGTATGGTCGGTCCAAAATCTATGCCCTGGTGGATACCCTCCATAGGATGTCAGTCTATCTCAAAAAATATTCTTTGTCCAGCTGGTTTTCCTTGTGCAAATAGTTTGGCTGAAGTAATTTAATTGTGGATCATACTTAGAAAACTCTATAATGGTTCAAGGCTTGATGACTCAGTATAACATCTCCTGCAAAACAGGAGATGTTATAAAAAAAAAGCTACAAAGCCTCTTTGAATTGTGTTGGATATTTTCCATGATAGCAGCATTGCTTTTGCAAGCATATGTTTACCTCTTTCATTCTTCATTGAATATTTATGATTAGAGGGTCAAACAGAGTAGTCTCTTGTTATCTATTCAATAAGCAATGTCTGACTTCAATAAAAGCATAGGAGACATCTTTTGGAGGATGATCTTAAAGGTAGCAATATACATTATACACACATACATGTTCTATGGTGTTCTTCAAATGGTGTTGTTGGTTTTTAGTCAACAAATAACAAACACAGTTGGATTTTGTATTCTCTGAATATTTCTTCCAATGACATGACTGTAAAAAATGATCTGTTATAAAATATAGTTTCCAAAAGTCTTCCTGCTCTCTCTTCTTCAAGGATTTCCTTAACAAAGAAACTATTCTTATAAAGTTTTTGTACAAAAGGAACATTATTTATATTAGGTGGTAATTACTGGTGCTTTTCCAATCATTTTATTTTGCCACAAAGAACATCAAAAATTTCCCCTAACCACTGATATCCTTTCTTTAACATATCTTGAGATTCAATTCCCCAATGACTTCATAATTTTATCACCTCCATTTCCTTTATGTATATTTGGTTCAGTTTGCCTTTTCTTCTTTATTTTCTTTACAGCTATTTCTACTTCCTCATGCAGTACATTGGAAACCGGGATGTCAAGAGTTCAAATACTTTCATCCAGTTGTCACTGAAGGAGATGATAGTTTGTTATAGTAATTTCCCATTTTTCACATGTTTTCCTAATTTCTTCTTAAATGCTCTTCGGATGA
The DNA here is from genome assembly GCA_028627135.1 of Pseudochirops cupreus. Lineage (NCBI taxonomy): Eukaryota > Metazoa > Chordata > Mammalia > Diprotodontia > Pseudocheiridae > Pseudochirops > Pseudochirops cupreus. The sequence goes on along the minus strand of CM053580.1, from coordinate 295,654,411 downwards.
CATGACTTAATTAGGTTTTAAGTCAATCTCTTTATAAACTTTGTTTTTCCTCTACCACTTTAAGATACTTTTATGAGCAAAAATTCCACTATCATCCCTTTTTATGATTTTACAAACGAATTTGTATTTTTAAACCTAAGCTTTATATTAGAAACTGGTGGGAATAATGTCTTCTAGTAGTTGTATGACCGTGGGTCAAAGTTCTTTAACCTCTTAATGAGCATAACAATAACTTACCTAAAAGGACAGCGGTAAAGATGTGTTTATAAAACACTATTAAACTAAATATTAAATTAACCTTAAATATCAGCTATTAGTTACTATTAGTAACTAGGTAAATACTATTACTATTAGTAGTAACAATATTAAACAAAACAAGTGTTTTGTTTAATATCTTTGCTTAGCAAAGAGATCAAACATTTAGTTGACAAAGTAGCTTCCAGGATAATTTAGTCTTTCAGTTACTGGATTATATTGGTTCAAGTCCTTTAAGAAATAGTTACAGTCTGTGTCAATGGCTGTTCTTTTATCTGTTTTGCTTTCTTTTTTTGGCATGGCAGGAGTTATCTTGCAATTGCAAGACATATTTTCCATTTCTATTCTTTCTTTAATTTTGTACTGATTTCTATGTTTGCTCTAACAAATCAATAATCTGACTGTACACTGCCAAACTAATTCAAAACGGGCTCCTGTATCCAAGGCTTTTCTTCCCTATTCTTGTCATTGTGTGTGTGTGTGTGTTATTTGATGCTTGACATATCAAGTGCCTCAAATTGTTTCAATATTCATGATTTATTGGCTTAAGATCTGGTGTAATCTCCAAACCTTGGCCTCTTCTGTCTCTTATCTCCGAGCCGTGTTTTCCAACCCATCGTTTCTCATCCTCATCTACACTGTCCTTTACATTGCAGGCACCAAACTTTAAAGCACATGCTGAATCAATCTGGAAGGTCTTACAAAGTTCTTCACGGGATTCTTCTATGTTTCCATCCTCTGCAACAGATGCTGGTGCCTAAGTTTCACTGTAGATTCTTGTGACAAATCCATCAGGAATACGACATTCTTAGACGACACAAAGTCCAGTGAAATGATATTTCTTTCTGTAAGATCCTCCTTACTGGTTTCTCTCCTATTAGGCTCTTTCTTCTCCAATCCACCCCCTCCATTCAGGTTCTGTAGTAACCTTCCTAGTTACAGTACAATTATGCCCCCCTCTGCTCACAAACCTTAAGGACAAAAGCCAAGGTCCTCAGTTTGGCCCGTGTTAAAAGGCTTCCCCAAGGACCCTCTGAAGGCATCTTATCTTTTCCTCATTCAAATCTTTAGGTCTTTCCCGGTTACCTGGCGCGTGCACTTGTTTTTTGTTTGTTTGTTTGTTTCTGCTTTATTTTGTCCTGCTCCACAGGTTCTGATGATCTGACTTTTTTTTCTTGGACCATGACCCTCCTTATTGACTTTGCCCTCTAACATCTGTGATACTGAGTCTTGTCTGACTTCTGACCTGTTGTTGCATGAAGACCAAGCAAGGGTCAGGAAGTCTGAATGATAGTTTCTTTATCTCATCCTGATTCCCAGGCCTTGTTCTCATCCCTAATATACTCTTGATTACTTAGACTTTGTTCAGCTTCAGTTTCAGTTTCAATCACTTCTCAGCCAGTATCTAATATCTATGTCTGAGTGGGCCCTGGTGTGACAGCAGAAATGAAACATAACCTTTGGAAAACTTTCCCAACCCTTTACCTGAATGAAGGAAGGGAATTATATGACTGAATATATTATATATATATATATATATATATATATATATATATACAAATTGATCTCATCATGTCTTTTTCATCATTATCTTCATAAACATTTTATGTTACATTATCTAGAACATTGCTAAAGTCTCTGAGGAATACACAGACCATTAAATATCTCTGAGTTTCAGTTTTCTTATAGATAAAATAGGAATAATACTTGCAATATTTAATTCACAGGGATGTTCTAAGTCTAAAATCAGAAAATATGTGAAAAGTACTTCACAAACCTTAAAGAATTATGCAAATTCCAATCATAATTATTACTATACTACTACTACTCTGGTTAACATATGAATCCCATGAAGTTCACAAAAGGACCAGATAAAATTTTTATTATTCCGATATCATAAAGGCATACTTTTGGATGTGCTTATAGCTATAATGATAATACTCTCAATTCCTGAATACTTTTTAGTTTTCTAGAAAGGTCAAAAAAAATCTAATTCTCTTTTGTAAGCTGGTTGTATGGAGCTATCATTACCAAGAGAAAACGTAAGGTACAGACAGAAACACAGTGATTGTCCAAATTCCCGCATCTTACCACTGTCTGTGTTATAACAACAATGAAGGTCTGAAGACGCCAATCCAGTACTTTTGTCAAATAACCTGAATTCATTCTAATAAGGCCTAAGGCTCTGCCAATCCTTTTTTTCCCCTCTGTTTATTTGTTCTCCACTGCATTGATTACTAAAAGCACATACTTACTTATGAGTTAAGCTTCGGTATTCTGCTACTTTAGTTGAGAAATCAATGATGTGGTCCAGGATTTCTGCACACATTGAATAATGCTTTTTATAACGAGCTTGAGCCCTTTCTGCCGCTATTCTTTCATGAATTTCTATTTGTTTTTGGGCTTGCTCTTCGTATTCAAGTTTGGCTTGTCGTGCAAGGGCCTAAGACACAAAATTAATAACTTTGCAAATAACTGTTTAATTTAACTGGAAAAAAAAATGGTAACTCAGCAAACTTCTTTGGAAAAAGCAGAAAAACTGTGAAACTCAATACATAGGTCTACGAAAAGGCAAAGTAGATGGATGACACAATTACCTAGATAATTTAGATTATAGGGAAGAAAGAACACTCCTGGTCAAAATGAACCAAAGTACTATGTTATTCACATTACTTTGTGTTTATATTACAAAGATTTTTTTTCTAAATGGGAAAAGGTTAAGAATACAATCATCATTTTGATTTTCCTAATATCATACTGATTTCATCTTAATGAAGGTTAAGAGTGTGGTCATTCACTTCAATGGGTACTACTGAAGCTCTCTAGAAACAAAATTGTCCTTTCTTAAAATGCTCCAGAAATTGCTCTTGTTTTTAGGTACTCTAGTTTAATACATCTGACCTATAAAAATCAGATTGGTTATTGACAATAAAGATGGCCACTGTAAGACAAGCTTCCCATTTGGCTTGAACTTCATTGTGGAGATTCCATCATACAGTACTTAGCCTAAATCCCATTCTTAGACTCTCTTAGGTATACTCTGTGTCTTGGTTCTGGAACGGCAACGAGACTGACCATGGTGCAAGGTACTTAGGGTAAAATAACTAAGCCAAATGAGATTCTAACTATATTCCCTGGCAGTACAACAGCAGTACCCAAAATAATAATGTGGAGATATGAGACAGAAGCCAGACCATCATTTCCAAGCTGCTGTAATAAGTTATCCAGACTTGGACCTATTTGCTTCCTCAATCTTCCATACACTGGAACCTTGCCAAAAAAAATGATATACCTGCACTGATCATGAGAAACTGGTGTAAATACCTGCTTTTCACCTAAAACAGGTAAGAATGGAGACCTTGAAATGTATGTCCTATGTCCATCCCTAGGTATCTTCTCTGGGTCTGCATATGTTTCTGAACCATTATCTTCCCTTCTGTGGGCCACTTCTACCAGGAAAAGATCCCTTGGTCTTTATGGCTCTTCTTGATAAAATGCTCACTAGCAGCTAGTTCACATGCCTAGTCCTCTACTTCTTTATTTGGCTAATCCTCAGAACTATATTCTTTCCATATGCTTAGGTACGCCAGTGCCTTCTCTGATGTTTGCAATCTAGAATCTCCCTTACCTCATAACAGTTTTCTGAGCAGATGTAAATGAGAGCTGGTAAATGAGAGCTGGTAAGTAAATGAGAGCTGTTACAGGAATTTAGGAGGATTTGTAAGTTTTAGTTAAAAGACATAAAATATTGAGTGAGTTTTCCAGGTCTGTAAGTAGTTCTATTTATTATGTTTTTTGGATTTCATTTATATAGAAATATAAAAACGCGAAAACAACAACATTTCAGTTTTACCTCACCTGAGTATAAGCAGCCTTTATCAAAAGAGCAGGGGCAGCTACCTAAAATTCCATTCTCATCTATTTTATTTATTATATCTCATCCAAAGCTGAACTACCCAAACATTCCAGTATACAGGTGAAATTGAGAAGATAATTTAAACATAACATCTGTAATTTAATTTCTCTGGATGCCAATCTGTTTTCATATGCCACATGTATGAGACTAGAGAAGTGAAAAAAAAGCAAGGTGAGTTTTGGTTTTAACAGAACTACTCGCTATTTCCTATTCCTGACTTGCTTTTGCTTTCCTCTAGACTGTCACTGGAACCATTCTTAGTCTCAAATGCATCAGTTTGCAAAAAAATCAAAACCATGTCTAAGCAGTACAGTAAATTCTAAAGGCATGATACCACTCATTGACATGTTGCTTAGAAAAATGGATCAAAAAGAAACACAAAAAAATTTAAGGAAGAGATATTTTACTGCTTCTCTGTCAAGAGCATCCTGGAAATCTTTCATTCGTCTTTCTTCATACTGTTTTTCTCTGAAAATTCTGTTTTGCCATAAAACTTCCTTTTCATGCCGAACATGCATGAGCTGTACAGCAATCCGACGTTCCTGCTGAGACTGTCTCATTAGACGGTTAACAAGTTGTTCTTCTCGGTAAGCCTCCTAGAAATGCAATATTGCAATATTCAATTGTTGACAAAACTTAGTAAAATTTCAAAATGTGTTATGCTTATAAGCAAATGATTTTAAGTTGTATGTTACTTTAAGCAATGTGTGATATTTTAAATTTTAAAATCTAAATTTAATATTTAATATTCCATTTTAATTTTAGAAGTTGTAGTTTAATCTTTTTCAATCATGGCTGACTCTTCTGTTTTCTTCATGACCCCATTTGAGGTTTTTTTTGGCAAAGATACTGGAGTGGTTTGCTGTATCTTTCTCTAGATCATTTTACAGATGAGGAAACTGAGGCAAACACAGTAAAGTGACTTGCCATGGGTCACATAGTTAATTAGAGCCTGAGGCTGGATTTGAACTCAGATCATCCTGATTCCAAGCCTGGTGCTCTATTCACTATACCACCTACATGGCCCAGTTCTAAAATAGCATACTGCAAAGCATCACATTAAGTTTTGCAAATACCAAGGTGATGTGTTTGGATATTTTAAAATCATTATATGTAACTTAACATACAAAATGCAATATTACTTCCTCTGAAATTTGATCACAAATAAACTGTTTAAAAATTTTTTTGAATCCTTAGTATTTTATTTTTCCTCAATTACATGTAAATTTTTAAACATTCATTTTTAAAACACTGAATTCCAAATTCTCTCTCTTCCTCTGTCCCCACCCCCCTCATTGAGAAGGCAAGCAATTTGATACAGGTTATACATTTATAGTAATGCAAAACATAATTCTGTATTAGTCATGATGTGAAAGAAAACACAAGACCAAAAAAAAAAACCCTCAAGAAAAATAAAGTTAAAAAAAAAGTATGTTTCAATCTATACTCAGATACTACCAGTTCTTTCTCTAGGGATAGATAACATTTTTCATAATAAGTCCTTCAGAGTTGTCTTGAATTATTATATTGCTGAGAACAGCTAAGTCATTCAGAGTTGATCATCCTACAAATTGCTGTTGCTTTGTACAGAGTATATTTCACTTTGCATCCATTCATGTAAGTCTTTCCAGGTCTTTCTGAGAGCATCCTGCCCATTATTTCTTATGGCACAATAGTATTCCATCATAATCATATAGCACAATTTGTATAGCCATTCCCTAATGGATGGGCATCCCCCCAATTTCCAACTCCCTGCCACCAGAAAAGAGCTGCTATAAATATTTTTGTACATATTGGTCCTTTTCCCCTTTGTTTTTTTCTCTTTTGGGACCCAGACCTAAGAATGACACTTCTAAGTCAAATGGTATGCACAGTTCTATAGCCATTTGGGCATAGATTCATATTGCTCTAAAGAATGGTTGAGGAGCAACTAGGTGGTACAGTGAATAGAGCACTGGTCCTGGAGTCAGGACAACCCGAGTTCAAGTCCAGTCTCAGACACCTGACACTGGGCAAGTCACTTGACCCCAGTTGCCTTGCCAAAAAAAACCCAACACACCAAACTCAAACAAAAAGAATGGTTGAATCAGTGCACAACTCCATCAACACTTCATTAATGTCACACTTTTCCCACATCCTCTCCAACATTTCTCACTTTCCTTTTCTGTCCTATTAGGCAATCTAATAGGTATGAGGCAGAACCTCGTAATTGTTTCAATTTGCATTCTTCCAATCAATAGCAATTTAGAGCATCTTCTCATATGGCTATTGATATTGCAGCTTTGATTACTCCAACTGAAAACGGTTAATATTTTTTGATCATTTATCAATTGGAGAATGGCTCCTATTTTTATAAATCTGACTCAGTTCTCTACATATTTGAGAAATAAGGCCTTGATCAGAGAAACTTGCTTCAAAATTTTTTTTCATAGTTGTGATTGCTAAATGTACTTCAATTCCAGTCTATTCACCCCTCCCCCCCATTTATTCTATTCTCTCTCCTTTCACCCTTTCCTTACTCCAAAGTGTTTTGCTTCTGACTACACCCTCCTCCAATCTATTGTTCCTCCCTTCTATTGCTCTCCCTTTTTCTTATCCTGTTCCCCTCCTACTTTCCTTTAGGGTAAGACAGATTTCTATGCCCAACTGAGTGTGCATATTATTCCCTCTTTGAATCAATTCTGATGAGAGTAAGGCTCACTCGCTCCCTCTTTCTATCTCCCCCATCTTCTCCACTGTAAAAACTTTTTCTTTCCTCTTTTATGTGAGATAATTTCTCCCATTCTGCCCTTCCCTTTCCCCTTCTCCCAGTGAATTCCTCTTTCTCACCCCTTAATTTTTTTTTTCATTTAGACATCATTCCTTCACATTCAACTCACATCTGTGTATTCTGTCTATATATATTCCCCACTGCCTTAATAATGAGAAAGTTCTTAGGAGTTACAAATATCTTCCTTTGTAGGAATGTAAACAGTTTAATCTTATGATTTCCCATTCCTATTTACCTTTTTTATGCTTGAGTCTTGTATTTGAAAGTCAAAATTTTTATTCAGCTCTAGTCATTTCACCATGAATGCTTGAAAGTCCCCTATTTCATTGAATATCCATTTTTTCCCCTGAAGGATTATACTCAGTTTTGCTGGGTAGGTTATTCTTGGTTGTAATCCTAACTCTTTTGCTCTCTGGAATATCATATTTAAGCCCTCCAATCCTTTAATGTAGATGCTTCTAAATCTTTTGTTATCCTTACTGTGGCTTCATGATACTTGAATTGTTTCTTTTTGGCTGCTTGCAATACTCTTTCCTTGACCTAGAAGCTCTGGAATTTGTCTATAATATTCCTGAGAGTTTTCATTGTGGGATCTCTTTCAAGAGGTCGTTAATGGATTCTTTCAATTTCTAGTTTACCCTCTGGTTCTAGAATATCATGGCAATTTTCCTTGATAATTTCTTGAAGTGTGATGTGTAGGCTTTTTTTTTAAATTATTATTACAGCTTTCGAGTAGTCCAATAATTTTTAAATTACCTCTTCTGGATCTATTTTCCAGGTCCATTATTTTTCCAATGAGAAATTTCACATTGTCTTCTATTTTTTCATTCTTTTGGTTTTGTTTTATTGTTTCTTAATTTCTTATAAAGTCAGTAGCTTCCATTTGCTCAATTCTAATTTTTAAGGAATTATTTTATTCAGTGAGCTTTTGTACCCCTTCTTTTCCATTTGGTCAATTCTACTTTTTAAAGAGTTTTTTTTCTTTAGTGAATTTCTGTGTATCTTTTTCCATCTGGCCAACTGTTTTTCAAGGCATTCTTCTCCTCATTGGCTTTCTGTACCTCTTTTATGATTTGGCCTATTATGTTTTTTAAGGTTTATTTTCTTCAGTATGTTTTTGTATTTCCTTTATAAGCTGTTGACTCATTTTCCATAGTTTTGTTGTATCATTCTCATTTCTCCTTCCAATTTTTCTTCTACCTCTGTTACTTGATTTTCAAAATCCTTTTTGAGCTCTTCCATGGCCCAAGACCCTTATTTTTCTTAGAGTTTTGGATACTGACGTTTTTACTTTCTCTTTTTCTGAGTGTTTTGATTTTGCTTGTCACCATACTATGGTAAGAACTTTTCCCCCTGTTGCTTGCTCATTTTTCCAGTCTATTTCTTGAATTGTAACTCTTTGTTAAAGTAGGGCTCTGCTTCCAGGGTAGAGGGCACACTGTACCAAGCTTCAGGAGTTTTGTGTAGTGATTTTCAGAGAAACTTCTAGGGACCTGTAAGTTTTCAGTTCTTCTAAGGTAATATGATCTAAAGAGAGGTGTTTACTCCTCTCCTGGTCTGTGCTCTCGTTTTTCTTCCCTGAAACTGTTAGGAGGGTCTCCCCCCTCCACTGCTGCCATAAGCTCTGCTATGCTAGTGCTTGCCCTGAGACTGCCACCCAAGACTGTGACCCAGATTGGTGTATGGGAAAAGTAACAGAGTCCTGCCCCCAGTGCCAGCAAAGAGACCCCTGTAATCTTCTTCTGACCAGTTGTTCAACTGTCTTACTTGTCTGTGGGCTGAGGGTTCAGGAAACAGTCACTGCCACTGCTGATTCAGTGACTCCCCAGGTCTGCTTCTGGTTTGCTGGAGCCTGGTCTGTGTTAGTGCAGCCTGTGCTGACTGTGCACCACTATCACTCAGGGGCAACAGACCTTTCATGCCAACCTTCTAAGTTGTCTTTTGCTGGAAAATTATTTCACCTGGTCCTTTCGTGGATTCTGCGACTCCAGATATTGTTTTATAGCATTATTTAAAGGTGTTGGGGAGAGTTGAGGTAGTTCATTGCCTTTTCTCTGATATCTTGGCTCTGCCTCATAAAAATCTTACTCTATGAAAAATGTCACCACTGAGATATAAGATTTTTACTTCAGTAGAGATGTTCTGTGGTGTAGGGAATTTTGCTATATATGCCATACCATCATGGTAGAGCTCTTCAGAAAATAATGCAAATAGCCTTTAGCTAAAGATGCTAAATGGACTACAGAGAGAACATGATTAGCTCCCAATAGGAAGAGAAGTTATCAGCATAAAGAACTATTAAGGGAAATGGGGATATTTAGCCCAAATAAGAGATGAATGAATGGTTGTAGTGGTGTATGTGCTGGGGTGCCACCACAGCTATCTAGGGGGATTAGATTTATTTATTCTGCATTGCTCCAGAGGGTAGAAGCCTAGAATCATGATCAGTATCATGGAAAGAGTACTAGACTAGGAAACCAAAGACCTTAGTTCTAGTCCTATCTCTGTCATTTGTTAGCTATGTGAACTTAGGTACATCATTTAAATTTTCTGGGCACTTGATTTTGTTATGTGAAAAAGGAGAATTGGATTACATTATCCCTAGGGTCCCATGTAGCCCCATGGAAAAGGAAGGTAAGTCAGTCATAGGATCATCAGGGGAAGGAAAGACATAGATGGAAATCTCAAATACTAGAATTTTCTATCTAAAATGTTCAAATATATTATTTAATACATTTTTAAAAAAGCTTTTTAAGAGTAAAGTTTCATGTTTCAATGGTTTTTAGTCCTTAGAAAGATAGAATAGAAATTTATCTCTATGAAAATCAAGATTCAAATAACAAGTGGGACTTTGTATATTTTATTCAGTTCAGTTCAATAAACAACAAGCATCTACTATATGTAAGGCATGATTCTGGGTGGTAGAGCTACAAAGATGGAATCAAGCATAGTCCATGTCTTCAAAGAGCTTAGGAGAAGGATGTTAAGAAGATACGCTATCTGCACAAATAACAAGAGATTAAAATAAGAGATTGAGGGCAGGATCTGCTTCATTTTTGTTTGTATGTTCTCATAGACTAACACCAGATACCTAATGTTTGTTAATTGACTGATAAAACAAATTAAATAACAAATGCAAAAGTCTATATTAAATGTCACGAGATTTTGAGTAGAAGATCATTTCCAACTTGAGAAAGGTTGGGTGAGGTGGGGAAAGGGTGTGAAGTGGAAATCATTCAGTGCAAAGGTAGGACCTTAATTGGGTCATAAAGGAAGGGAAACATTTTTCCACATGGAGATGGGGTGAGACCAGCCAAGGGATGGAAGGTGTTATAAGGAAAGGCAAAGAGGTAGGAGAGGGCAAGACAAAAATAGGTAATGTAGGGTAATATAGCTGTGAAATAAGTCTAGAAAGATAGCTTGCACTTATATAATGTTTTATGGATTACAAAGTGCATTTCTCACGATCTCTGCAGTCAGAATGTAAAAGTCTTTTAAAGTTAGACCAAAGAATTTGTATTTTACCTGGCTGACAATGGGAAATCACTAAAAGTTTTTAGGCTGGGGAATAAGATGATCACAATGATGAAGTAAGAAAAAAATCATATGAGCAATTATATGAAGAATAAACAGGAACAGGATTGAAAAAAAGCTGAATGTTTGTTACAATGGTTAAGGAAAGTGGTGATGAAGTGCTAGATATCAGACGCTGTAATGGACTTAGAATGGAGGAAGAAGATAGGAGAGATGTTTGTAAAGCCAGTATAAGTAAGTGGCATTAACGTTAATCATGAGAGAGATGACACAGCGGGATTTCTCTTGTAGCAAGAATGAAGGGTGGACAGCTCTTATGCTCTATTAATACTCACATAAAAGCAAGGACCATCCTAAAGCTGGAAGAGAGCTGAGATCTACTCCTCTGGGACCTACAGACTAAAACTGTGATCCATAGAAATTGAGTGACTCATCTTAAATTATAGAAAGTAGCAAAGTGAGAATCTGATGTAGGACGTCTGATTTCATATCCAATACTCTTTCTAATTGTACCATGCTGCCTCCTGGCCCACTAACTTACTGGGTAGACCTTTATGGATGATTTGAGGGAAGGGGATTGATAAGAAGAGTTATACACGATCATGAAGGTAGGGACAGTTTGTGCTCTGTCCCATTTTCGGGAGGTGCTAACATCAAAAGGATATCAGAAAATCAACAGGATTTAGGATGGACTAAATTTGGGGAATGTAGAAAATGGTAAAAAGGGATGACTGGTATTTCAATTATGATGATTTTTGATGCTATTCGGAAAAAGTTAGGAAAAGCAGAGTTTGGGGGGAAGGATGTTAAATTCATTTTTTTCCCTGCATGGTAGAGTGGAAAGAACCATCACTGTGGAGTTGGAGGACCTGGGTTCCTATTCTTCCTTTGGTTTTTACTGTCTGCTCAACTTTGGGCAAGTCATATAACTTCTCTGGTCACAGTTTCCTCATTTGCAAAATGAAGAGGACTGAACTAAATTAGATGGCTTCCTCTGGGGTCCCTTCCAGACCTCAATATGTGATCCTCTAATTCTAGGCTATTAGCTCATCCAGATGAATAATGGCAGTGATAACAACAGCTCAGAGAGGGAGGCAGCATAGTAGGGTAGATAGCCTGCAGGTCTGGGTTCAGATCCTATCTCTGACAGCTTCTAGCTGAGGAAGTTGGGATTAGCTGCTCTCAAAGGTCCCTTCCCTTTTAAATCTATGATTGTATGAATTTTCATTTATATATCACATTAAGGTTAACAAAGGAATTCCCTTCCAACAACTATATGAAATAGGTGAACACACAGCAAGTGCTGGACATATGGCATTACACAGAACTGGGGAGGGACTATCCATCTACAGAGACGTGATTAGAAGTCAGGGAGTAGATGAGGTAGCCAAAGGAGATAGCATAAAGAGAGAAGAGAAGATTCCCAGCAAGAAAAGGAAAGGGGGACCAGTGAAGAAGACAAGAAATAGTTTAAGGAACAGGAGGAGCATATTAAAGAGTATGAATCACAGAAGCCAAGGAATCATCATGCTCACAAGTGGATGGTTAAGGGTATCAAATGCTATCTTGACTAAAGTGTTGTCTCCAGAATAAGAGGACGGTTTGCTATTCTCTGCTCTCGTCAGGTCGCATGAAGAAAATTTTAGGAAATGTTACCTAAAACTCAACTACACTCTGGCTATGATACCCCCTCCTCATTTGATCAGGACTCAGTCACTAGAGATATCCTGGGCTTTAAGGGGGCAGCTCTGAGCTGATCCTTCTTGGCTCCAGTCTTCTATCTCACTTCTAGGACATCTCCAAGCATACAACTTCACATGTATCCCTTCCTTTTCTAGGTCCCCGTATGCATCTTCCTTCTCCAACAGAATATATATATATATATATATATACCTTGAGGGTAAAGGACTGTTTTGCTTGCTTTCATGTGTATCCCCGGTGTTTATTTTATTTTATTTCATTTTATTTTATCCCCTACTTCACACAGTAAGTACTTAATAAATGTTCTATCTATATATCCATCCATCTAAATGAAGAGTAGTAAGGTAAGATGAAGACGGGAAAAAAAAAAACCTAGTAGATTGGTTGGAATTTGTTGATGATCTTAGAGTGATTTTGGTTCAGCGGCAGGGATAGAAATCAGACTACAAAAAGTGAGTAAGTAGAAGGAAGTTAAAGCATCGAGTGTAGACTCCTTTTTAGAAGTCTGACAGTGAAGAAGAAGATAGAGATAAGATGATAACCCAAGAACTCAAATCGTACCCTTTGTAAGATCAAATAATCCTGGAGCATGGTAAAGCTCAGTTGCAAACTTGGTGTGCCCTCCTCCCTCCACACTAAGATGTTCTCAACAAGGACAAGAAAAATTGTCAAATACGTCAATATTTGTCCCTTTCAGTTTTAAAATGTAACGAGCCTATGACTCCTACGTTTGATTTGTTCTGTTTCACAATGGAGGTTAATTCTAAATCTTACATAACACTGTTTTTGGTGTGCCTGTTTCAAATAAATGTTAAAAGATTTAGGATGCATTCAAATGGCTGGGTTGTCAATATCTGATGAGATCTCCATATTTTGGCCACCCTAATGACCAAACTCAATCATTCATGTAGGGTATCTGTTAATTGAGCACTGTGCCACTGTACCTTGAAAAAAGAATTATAGTTAATTGGTGGTTGGCAAATATTGATGGCTGGTATTTCCATCATACTTTAAGGTTTGTAAAGTTTATTACATATGCCATATTATTTGATCCTTACAATAACCTAGTGAGTTAGGTGCTATAATTACTTCCATTTTATAGATGGGGAATCTGAGTCTGATAGAGGTTAAGTAGCTGACCCAGAGTCACATGGCTAGGAAGTGCTGAAGTCAGGATTTGAACTCAGGTTTTACTGACTCCAAATTCAACACTTTTCTACCGTGCCACCTCACTCTGTTTATAAACTTATTGTAAAATACCTCTATCTATGACTTTAATATAAGAAACACCTAGTTCCCCTTTCTCAGCTTTCAGTGAATTCCAATACCTAGAATAGGGCCTCTCATACCTAGCGAATATTTAATATTTGTTAAACTGAACTGAAAAACAGAGCAACAAGCACTATAAACACACCGTCCCCATATGCACGGTGCACCCTTTGCACAAGCCCACAGTTACTCTCTGCTGCCACTAGATGGCAATACCGCACTGATCAGGCAAATGCTCACAGAGTTTTTATCCTTGCAGGAACTGACCAACCAACAGAACTGAGGAACTGACAAATGGACTCGAGTTACAGAGGCAGAGCTGTGAAATACAGGGACTTTTGTGATGCAATAGTATGGATGGATAGGAGAAATCAGAGAGCAAAAATGGGAATGCCTCTATACTGGGGAGCAAACTGCCATTATACACTGTATTTTATTGGCTCGGTTCTAGTTCCACAACATTTAGTCATTTACAATGGGGATGTTCTCATACAAAATTTAAAAACAATATATTCAAAACACTCAGATCCTCATTTATTGTTGTGAGTCTTTAGTTTTGTAAGCCCTTGCATCTGTAAAGAACTTTAGAGTTTATACAGTGATTCAAGGGCAAATGCTGTCACCTTCATGTCAGATATGAACAGAGGGCAAAGGAAATTATGTGACTCAGCCAAGGTCAACCAGTTACTTAGTGGTAAAGGTAGCCCTAGAACCTTGGTCCTGTGGCATTCATTCATTCACTTATTCACTCATTCATTCATGCATTCGTCTTGTGACTTTTAATCCACAGTGGTAGTAGCTTAAGATTGTGTTAAAGCTGAATATGAAATTCATTTCCTTTTGCCAGTGTAGTGTTGGATAAGGGAAGGTAGCAGCAGTTCCTACTAGTGCACTTTCCTTTAAGTCCTGCACTGACATGGCTATCTGAATTGGCACAATCAACCATTTTTTCCAGTGACCTGTTGGGTGATTTCCATGCTGGGCACTTTACTATGACAGAAAGAAACCAGACATGGTTTTCCATTCTTGAAAACTCTGCTTTGTATCCTTGTATCATATAAATGTCCTTGGTAGGATCAAAAGCATGATTAAAGCAAGGACATTCCCAAAAAAATTTGGGATATTCTAATATTGGCTTAGTAGTTATTTTACATGCATAGTATTCTTCAGGAAGCTATCTTATCACATAACAATTGGAACAATTAGTTAACTGCTGTAGTCAGTGATTATATCTTTTTTCTCGAGATAGAAAACCTTTCACTTCTAGAAACATTATTTTCAAAAGGGTACTTATTCAGGAACAAGTATAAATTAGCTTAATGGACTAATAATTATCCCTTGTCCCACATTTTTCATAAGCACTTAATAAATAATTTTTGCTAATTACTCATCCACACGATAAAATCTCTACAATCTCTCATCAACTACACAATGGAAACAAGTCAGAACAATGAATGCACTGAAAGTGAAGACTCCATTTTTCATAGCTTTTTACTTAAACAAAAGCCAGCCTCTAGTTTCAATTAAGACTCAAATAAAATTCTTGGATTATGTTTAACTCAATAGGAAACAACATATTATAAATCAACAGGAAATGTGCTTTTATGGAAAGTAACTAAACCAAAGATGTTGTTTTGCATCTTTCCAATGAAACATTGATCTCACACTAAACTTAACCGCTTCATTTCAAAAGGCTGAATAAAATGCTTTCTAAAAAAAAAAGATTCTAGTTGGTTAATTTGGAGGCATTGAAGAAAGATGAATGCAGGTATATACTCTGAAATGGGAACATTCTTCTTTGACTATGAATTAGATATGTTTTTATTCATATTAAATACATGCTTCTGTATTTTATAAGAGTTGCGTACAGATAAATTATTTATTATTTATATTTAAATTATTATATTCTTTTGTTTATTATAATTATTTGCTTATTATAAATACTGTTAGAGATGGCCTTGTTCTTTAAATCATTTGTAAGATTTGATGGTATAAGAAATAGATATTTTCCTATACTTAAAAATAAATCTTTTCATGTATCAAACTGGTTTGCTTTCTCTCTCTCTAGCAACTTCAATGTTACTGTCTCAAAGTCCTTGTCTACTCAGGCAATTAACCTATCTCCCCCACGCTTTCCACTGTGGCTATCCATCCACTTGGGACCATGTTCTGCTCTCTCTGTGCCAAGGGAGAACTCCGGCTTCCATATCAGTGCCCAGGCACTGGCTGCTGGTCCATGCCCACGATGCTCTCCCTCCTCACCTTTGTCTCTTGGAATCTTCAGTTTCCCTTAAGACTCAGTTCTGGAGCTGTGTTCTATGAGAGGCCTTTCCCATCCTGCCCAGATGTTTGCGGCTCCTCTCCCAGCTCTGCCTAAGGTTATGTTTTATTTCATAATATACATAGCTGCATATATGTGTTTTGACTCTAACATTAAAATGTAAGTACTCAGAAGGTAGGGAGTACCTTACATCTGTCTTTATATACACCACAACAAGTACTGTGCCCAACATAGAGTAGGGCTTTATTCATGCTTGTTACTGACTACTGTTTCTTGTTCCAGGGAAGAGGCTCAGCAAAATGTCGCCTGATTATTCTCACTGCAGCACCATTACTGGTGTTTCATAAAAGGGTGACAAGGAAGGAGTCGGGTTACCAGAGACATTATTAACATTCCCCAAGTGGGCAACTAAATGATAGTAATGTCAGATTCTTCGGGATTACAGTATTTCTTCCTAATGCTTGGTGGGGGCAATTCAACCCTTCAAGTCAACCAAATTCATTGCAGAAAAACTCATTAATTTTTATTTTATTTTATTTTGGCTACCAGCTAGTAGGCAGTAAATGAATTCTGTTCTAATTGGAAGTTTATTATCTAGCAGCAGGGACATAAAACGAATCATAAAAATTAGGCTACCTCATTTCCAACCAACAGGCAGGGGTTTGCAGAAAAATGCCATGCTCTAAAGAAAAGTTAAAATCTAAAATTCAGTAGTGGTTCATAATAGTTTAATGGAGCTTACTAACACAATTACATTCAGTTAGAGAATACATCATCAAAAATGTTAATGTCATGGTCCTGGCTATACATCCTAGCAAAGAGAAGGCAGACTGTTAAAGATCTACAAAGACATTCCAGAGCTTGGTCTCAGAGTATAAAATAAAAATAGTTTTTAAGGTTTGCAGAGTATTTTACAAATTTTATCACATTTTCCTTACAACTACCTTGAGAGGCAGGCACAATCATATTTATAAAATAGAATAATATGTTATATGGAAGAAGTAACTCAAACAAGAGAAAGTATATGAAAGTGATTTGTAAATTATAAAGCATTATATATTTTATATTTTACTGGACTCACAATTTGATTGGAGCAGAGAACTTCCAGGGAAACATTCCCTTTACCAACGCAAACTAGTATGTGCCCTGCCATTTACGGTCCTGAAAGTTTCCTGGGACCCTGAGAGGTTAAATGATTTTCTGCAAGTCACACAGCCAGTATATGTCAGAAGTAGGACTTAAACCCAATCCGTACCCTGAAGCCAGATCTGGAGCTACCCAAGCCAGAGCACAAAGTTTTATTAGTTGGATGTCTCTCTGTCTTTATAGCTGAGCGAGACCTCTTCTGCTAACACCAAAGGAGTATATGTGTGTGTGTGTGTATATATGCTGATGTTTGCATGTAATATATATCATGTATGTATGTTTACATGTGTGTATATATGCATATTTTGTGCCTATATGCATGTTTATACACGTATACATATGATATGCATTATGTGTATATATGTGTATGTATATGCTTATTGCCATCCTTTTGAAATATATATATAGTATATACATGTCTGTATATATGTATATGTGTGTGTATACCTTCACACACATCCTTTTCAAAAAGATGACAACAGAGGGGGGGTGGAGTAACTTCTAAGAAACTTCAAAGATGTGTGGCAGAAGCAACAAAGAAGAAAAAGGTTATATGGCAGTGATGTTGGCATGAATGAATTCCCATTCTCATCTGAGTTTTTTTTCCCCTCTTTTTCTCTAGCTTCTTCAAATTGTGTCTACATAGAGAAATATTGAGAAGTTCTCTGGATTTCTGCAAGAGGAGTCTTTGGACAAGTAAGTGTTATACTGGTATGAGAAGAGGGAGAGAATAATGAAGAGGAAGATGGAAATACCACTTGATCTGGAGTCAGAAAACCCAGTTAAAATTCTTGTTGTATCACCTGATAGCTTTGGGAAGTTGTTTTATTCTATCTAGTTCTACTTCCTCATCTTTAAAATGAAAGAATTGGGCTAGAACAGTGGTTCTCAACCTTCCTAATGCTGCGACCCTTTAAAACTCATATGTGGGCATATCTGCATGTGGGCGGACTCGCCTGGAGACAGATAGAGAAGCAGTGTCTAAGACCATGGAAATATGTGTTTTCCTATGGTCTTAGGTGACCCCTGTGATCCCTGTGCAAGTGTCATTTGACCCCCAAAGGGGTCATGACCTGCAGGTTGAGAACCACTGGGTTAGAACATATTTATGGTACCTTCTGTTTCTGAACCTTATCAACAGATGGACTTGAAGAGGAGTAGGGATGTGTGTTTGTGATGGGAAGAATCTACGCTGTATCTGTGAGGACAGAAAGATATGTAGTACTGCTTATTCATGGGTGAAGGGGTACAATGTCATAGAAGGAAAAAAGTTATTGGAATTGGAAGGTCTCAGATTCCGTTCCAGTTTTATCATCTATGTAGCTAAATTCTGTGAATCTGGTTCCTCACCCGTGAAATGGGGACGAAAATATCTGCACTCTCATCCCTGCCCCTCACCTCTGTGCGATTGTTGAGACGGACGTATTTTATAAATCTATTAAAATACCGATGACAGTGGTGTCGACGATGATGGTGATGACAAAGACAAGGAAAATGTCAGTACGCGTACATCAGCACAAAGGCATCCTCAGAGAAGGAATAAAGGCCAGAAAAACCAAGCCACATTTCCAGATCACTCGTGGTCACTCAGATTTAAGGTCCAAAATTTGATTTTTAATCTCTGCTACACGGTCTCCTTCAATTAACTCAGAAGAAAGAGCTCTAACCTAAAAAAAAAAACCTCGGGAGACCTGGGTTCTTATCCCAGTTCCTATCAATGATCCACAAAGAGAGCATAGACAGTTGATTGACAATGATCCCTCTGTCTCAAAAAATTCCACAAGCATCATGGTGGTTATGTTTCTTATACATACCATGTTCTAAAAATATATTATAAAATGTAACATACCTGCAAAATACAGTCTATTTTAAAAGAAATATATTCTCATCTATATGTAAATGTACATATATTTATGAAACAAACAAAAAATCCAATTCAACAAATATTTGGTGTTTACTGTTTGAAAGGCTCTGTGCTTGGTTTTGGGAATATGAGGATGAAAACAAAATAGTCCCTGTCTAATCATAAAAAGCTCCTCTAAAATTAGGAAAATGAAAAAAAATATACAGATGAGATATTAAAACCTTTTATGTAAAAATTTAAAAAGACCCAGAAAACTAAGATGTGAGTAACATGGTCCTTTTGATAGTTCAGTAGTCACATCAGTGGGACAATCTTCAACTCCAGCCCCCTCCTCATTCTATACAGCTCCTGCCCATATCCTCTCATATGGGAGGTGCCTCCAATATGCTGGGAGGTCTTCCTCTAGATCTCTTGATATTGTGAGGATATCAATGGTGTAGCTAGCCTGTCATTCAGCTATTCCCCCTGCTCTTGCCACCCAATCGGACCACCATCCTTTTCAGCCACATGCAGATAGTATCCTTTACATTGCTTCTCTTGAGAGAAACTTGTAGACTACTCCCATCCCCTGTTCCCCTTTACTGTGCTTTAGTTAATCATATAGAGACTATGGTGTTCTAGGGTTCCTAATGGAAGAATACTGATATTAAAAAGGTGGGCCTTTGTTCCCGAGAGAAGCATGAAGTCATTAAAAGGATGATACAACTTCTCAGATATATAGGAGCCTTCTCTCCTCCTCCTCTTGTCCAAGCCTGTCTATTTGCAGTGTTTGTCCAGATGATATTTACTGATGTGACAAGACTGACAGGAAATCATCATTTTTCATCACCTTGGTTTTTCTAGTATAGACAATTAGGTCTAATTCTTTTGAGAGATTAAGGATCTAAATTAGGAGGCTCTGCAATTTTCTGGAATTTAACATAATCTGCACAATATTTTCTACCAACAGGACCACCTGAAGAATTCATCTTCTATTTGGACTCTACCAAAGATCCCTCATGACAATGGTAAACACCCATGGTAAGCAAATGACTATCTGCTTTATGCTTCACTTAATAAGTACTAATCAAAGGCTTGCCAAAGAAAACTCATCTATTTCTCTCTATTTCAAGAAATTGTGCATGCTTTTAACATAAACATGGGAAAATTCTGTCAGTCAAAAAAAAAGTCTTTAAGGAAATGTTTAGATAATTGAATGGAATGCTTTATAGCTAACAAAAAATAAGCCCAGTAGAATGAGTAGTTACTGATGTCCCTATATAGATGTGTGTTCCTGAGGGAGATCACTTTGAAAGCCTGTCTGTTCTCTTTTCATAGTTGTTACTGTTGCTTGTCCTTCATTCTCGAAGAGGACCACAACATCAGGGTGGTGATGCCATGACATGCAAGTGAACTGGATCTAACTGAGGGAGGGCTCTGTAAAGTCACCAGCCTCACTCTCTGCTCTGGGGCCATCTGGGGCCATCTGGGTCCAACGGCAAGATACAGATCGGGACAACTAGAGATGGCCCTGGACACAGCAGGACACCTTGGCCTTATTAAGCTAAGTTCTTTAACAGGTCTCAGTGTGACTGAGGCCATGCCCAATCAGTGATTAAGTCTAAGTAATAAATGAGGCAGAGAGAATGGCCTCTTTTACCTAGTCAAAAAAAATCAATCTGGGAAAGGAAGACCTTCAGGGTTTCCAGTCAAAATAGAAACAAGTGCTAGATTCAGATCTGGCCTCAGACACTTATTAGACGTAGGTACAATTATTATTTCCACTTTACGGCTGAGGAAATTGAGGCAAACAGAGGTTAAAAGACTTGCCCAAGGTCACATAGCTAGGAAGTATCTGAGGCCAGATCTGAATTCAGGTCTTCCTGATTCCAATGTCAGTGCTCTATCCATGGGGTTACCCAGCTGTCCCTAGAAAGAACACAATTTGATATTAGAATACCTTGGTTAAAACACCGACTGTCACTTATTACTTGTGCAACACAAATAAATAGTAGTGAAGTGAGCTACTTATCAGGGTCTTCATTTCCGTCTCTTTAACATGCAGGGAGCTGGACAAGATGACCTTTAAGGGATTCTCCTCTCCATTTCTGATCCCACAACTTTTCTTGCAATCTTTTTGCAAATCAAGAACACACAAGAGGGGCAGAGCAAAGATGGAGGCCTAGAAGCCGGAAAACTCTGCAGCTTGCACACAGCCACCTCAAATACCCATAAAATATGACTCTAAACAAATTTTAGGGTTCCAGAAATCACAAAATTACAGAAAAACACATCTCTTGCTGAAGGCAGCTCAGCAGGCAGGACAGGAAGGGGCTCATCGCAGCACGCTGGGAGCCGAAAGCAGCCTGGCCTGAAACCATGGCTTGGCCCTGGGGCCAACAGAACAAGTCACAGCTGGAGCCTTCAGGAAAGTGGATCAGTGGCAGTTGTGGTGATTTCCAGAATTATCAAGTCATGAGAAATAAGGACTAAGTGAAAGGTTAGTGGAAATTGGCTAAATTTGGGGGAGAAAAGCAGGTCTGGCTGAACTGCCCCCAGGGGAAGGAAGTGGCAGAAGTGGAGGCCCTGCAGCCACCTCCACATGGCTGCTTCAGAGACTGCAGCTTGCAGACTGCAGGGGGGCCAAGCAATCATTCAGAGACTAAGTGCTCTTGCGTTGAGCTGCCTGGATCCAGATCATGGTCTTGGGTGGTGGTCCTGGGGTGTGTTTTCAGTGAGCCAAAGATGGTGGGGGCTGCAGCGGCCTCCTAATAGCCCCAGCAGCTGTGAAAACCCCAGAGATTTGGGATACAGCTTTC
>CM053580.1:295600533-295632377 GCA_028627135.1 Pseudochirops cupreus | reverse complement strand
ATGTGAAAGTATTTGCAGATCCTGTACATGATTGCACGCCACCATGGGGGGGGGAGGGAAGGGAGGGGAGAAAATCTGAAACTCAGGGGATTGTTGAACTGAATCTTGTAAACTAAAAGTAAATAAACAAGTCATTCAAAAAAAAAAAGAAATTAGTACAAAGAATTCCAAAGGATAGAAAAGGCATCTTAATTTATACAAAGTGAAATAAAGAGAACCAAGTATAGTGTATATATAATTTAAATAGAAAGAACAAAAAAGCTAAACTCAATGTTGTGTAATTATAATAACCAGGTTTGATACCAAAAAAAATAATGTACTCCTCACTCCCTTTAATGCAAAGATGGGAGCCTATGGGTCAGATATTGTCCAGCAAGGCCAATATATTGATTAGGTTTGTTAAATTGTTCTTTTTCCCTCATTCTTTTTTTCATCTGTGTTACAAGGAATGAGTCAGTAGGCAAGAAAGGAAGAGGAATAAATTTGGAAATTTATGTAATTAAAAAACAAGTTATCAAAAAAAATAAAATATTTCATTTAAAAAAGAGATTACTGGTAATCTTGGAAAAGCAGTTTCATTTCGAGTCATGACACTGAAAATCATATTGTTAACAGACATTGAGAAATGAGTGGGAAATAAGAAAATGGAGAGAGTAAGTTTTTTTTTCCTGAGATTTTGGCTTTGAAAGGGAAGATTCATGATAAAAGCTTGAGAGGATGGTAGGATCAAGTGAAGGACTTTAAAAGCTAGGAGATATCAGCATTTATTTGTAAGCTACAGAGAAGTAGACAGTGCATAAGAAGATATCTAAAATTAAGTAAAAGAGAGATGACCAAAAGGACAAGCTCCCAGAGGACATTTAAGAAGATGGGATGAAGGAAACAAGTATGGAAGTTGATTTGGCATGGAGAAAGTCTTTCTCTTCCAAGACTGGAGCAAAAGAGGTGAGAGGGAGGAATAACCTTGAGGTGATAAAAAGTACAGACTTAGGAAAGGGGAAGTAATCTGGAATCAGCCTGATTTTTCCCCAATGAAATATGAAGTCTTCTACTTAGATTCAAAGGTTCTTAACCTCAGGTCCACAGAACTGCAAAAGGGATCATCAATAGAATGAGATTCTTGAACTTGAATGGGGAAAAAAAAACTACATTTTATTTTCATTAACCTCTAACTGAAATTTACCACTGCCTTCAATTACTCAAGAATATTGTTCTGAGAAGGGTTTCACCAGCCTGACAAAGGAGTCTATAACACTGAAAAGGTTAAGAAATTCTAGCTTCTATTTGACATAGTACTAGAAATGCCAACTATAACAATAAGACAAGAAAAAGAAGTTGACAGAATAATCGAAGATACAGGAGAAAAAAATGAACACTTTTTGTAGCATATAGGATTGTATAATTAAAGCATGAACCTTAGAGAGACAGCTAAGGTTAAAGGAACACAATAACTAGCAAAATTGAAGCGTATAAACAAAAGCACAAATCATCAACATTTCGATGAAGTACCAATAAGACATAATGGAGAAAAATAGAAAAATTGCATTTAAAATAATTACAAAATATATTTTAAAATTTATGTCTATTTACCAAGATACATACAAAAACCACATGAATACAATTACAAACTAATTTTACAGAACTATGGCTCATATCATTGGGAAAATATTAATAGCTCGTGGATAGGATGAGTCAGTATAATAAAAACGACAATTCCATTTAAATTCACATAAAACTACCAAATTATTACTTCATAGAACTAGAAAAATAATAATAATAAAATTCATAAGGGGGACCATGGTCAATCTCAAGAGAACAAAAAAAGAAAAAGTGAGAATGAAGGAGAACGACAAGTACCAAATCTCAAACTTTACTACAAAGCAGTAATTCTCAAAACAATATTTAGCAATGGTTTAAAAATAGTTTGATCAGTGGAAGAGATTAGGTACAGAATATATAACAAATATAGAAATATAGTGATACAAACCTACACACATGTATGTTATATAACGGGAATATAACAAATACAGAATATATAACAAACCTAGCAGCCTATTATTTGATAAATACAAAGACCCTTCCTACTGGGGCAATAATTTAATTTTGAAAAAATATTGCTGAGGAAATTATTCAGCAGTATAGAAAAAAACAGATTTAGACCAGCACTTCACACCTCGTATGAATTTAAGCTCCTAAAGGATATATAACGTATATAAAATGACACTTTTAAAACAAATCAGAGAAACATGGAAAAACACTTATAAAATCTATGAAGAGAAGGAAAGTTCATAATAAAACAAGGGATAGAAAAGATCATGATAATTTTTATTATCTAAAATTTAACAAAGGTAAGATTGAAAAGGAAACAACTGGAAGAAAACCTTTGCAAAAAAGTTCCAGTGACAAAAATCTTATTTCCAAGATATCTAGAGAAGTGAGCCAAATTTATAAGATTAAGAACCTTTCTTCAATGGATAAATGACCTAGGAATGTGAACCAAGCAGCTTCCACTCTAATAACTAAAGAAATGCCAGCTAAAGCAAGTCTGAGGTTCCACCTCACACTTATCAGGCCATCAAAGATGACAAAAATGAAAAATGACAAATTTGGAGGGAAAATTAAAAATCTGTAATACAATAGGATTACAGGCACATTAATGTACTGTCTGTGGACCTAGGAATGGATTTAATTACCATTCTGGTAAGTAACAAAAAGTTACCAAAAAGGGCATGCCATTTGACCAAGCTTTACCACTGCTAATGGTAGCACCAATCATCTTCTTTTATAAATTCAATGCCTATGGAAGGGTTAAGAAGGGTTAAACATGTGAATTACTTCAATCAGAGCACTAATGCCTAGTACTGAGGTAACAGAATTTTTTGATCAAGGAGAAAAGAGACAGTAAACTTTAAAGCACAAAATTCTTTGGGTCTTAGGACAGGCTGGGGTAGGGTGCTCTTCTGAAGACCTTAAGCAGAGATTCCCAAACTTATTTGGCTTACTGCCCAGCCCTTTAAAAAATAAAATTACTTAGTGCCGCCTCCTCCCCCGAAATCTACTTTCTTTCACCCTATAATGTTGTTTAAAAAATTGCATCATTTCAAACTACTACCACCTCCCTGGATCATTCCAGTGCCCCTGCAAAGGAGTGGTATCACCCACTTTGGGAAGCCATGCAAGGTTAGAGCATTATGGACACAGTGAGCATCTGGGAGTAGGACCATTGTTTTTTAGTCACTAGGATTTGAAAGAAGGTTAAGAAAAGACCAGAATATGCCAAAAATAAACTCCCTAACTTTAACTTTGGCCCTTCTATCAGAAACAGGAAAGAAAAGAATATGGCCCCCAGTTTCAACAGCTCAGATTTAAGGGTAAATAGCCCACACATTTCAGTTTCACTGTATTATGGGTCAAATTAGAATACTTTTTGCAGCTTTACCGTGTCATGCAACCATCATTTTAAATAGTGGCTTTTAATGGGAAAATGTTTTCTGGGTTCCAAACTATTGCCAAAATTTGAGAATATAATCTATTCATAAATTGGAAATGGTCTGCCTATTACCTAGGTTCAATAAACGCAACATAACAATCCTTATGGGCTCTGTGCTGCAGTTGTTTGCATGTAAGTTAAGCCTCAAGGACTTTTTTGCTCTAGAGGGAGAGTATGTGATGTAAATGATGACTGCTTAAGGAGCAGGTCAAGTATCCTGGGAAAACTGTTCTCCCTCTCTACTCTCTCCTCTTATCTGTCACGAGACTGCCATTCCCCTCCCTTGGTGCCCCATGTGTCATGGGAATAACTCTCTTTGTACAGTGAAGAGACTTCACCCTCCCAGAGAAATCCGTGTTCATTTTTGTACATTCCCTGCTCACTTTTCACCGTTAACAAGAGGCCTAACTATCTTCATGGGCAGACTCTCTTTTCTGAGTGAGGAATATTGCCCCTAGCCTGGGTAATTCATTCCCAAGGCAAATACCTTCAAACTAGATAAGCCCCAATGTTGTCTTACTTTGATACTTGGAAAGAACTACCATTTCATCAAAACAGAACTTCTTCCAATGACAACAAAGTTCACAATTCATCCATGTTTCTTTCCATTACTAAAAAATTCACATCATCCTGAGGATGAGTTACCCCCACACTGAGCTATTTGGTTCTTGAATGACAGAAACACCTAACTCATCTCTGGGTCCATTTTCAAAGCTTTTTTTCTAGCCTGGCAAAATCTATGAAGCTTGTCCTCTGTTTACATAATTTTTGAGAGCCCAGAGTCACCTCCATATTACAAGGAGGCTTCAAAATGGGATTATGTCAAATTTGTATTCTTAAGTAATTTAGAACCCTTTTAAAAGCTGAATTTAAACTCCAATTTGAGAATCAGGGTGACATAAAGAGGACTTTCCTCAAATCCAAGAAAACCTGGATTCCGCTCTCACCTCTGACACATACAGAAAGTCATTTAACCTCTCAGTGCTCTAAGTAATTCTCTCAGACTATAATTTTCAGAGAAAGTACTGATCTGAATTGGTAAAGGATGTTTCTTATAACAGTGAAATCACAGATGCTGTGCCTATTCCTATCCTTTAGAATTCAATTATGCCTATTACAAAAGTTAAAAATAAATAGGCAAGATTCCTCAATTGATAGTCAATAGATATGAACAGGCCAAGGAAAGAAACACAGGCGATCAACAACTATGTGAAAAAAAGTCCAAGACACTAATAATGGTAGAAATGAAAATTAAAGCAACTCTGAAGTTCTACCTCACACTCAGTCAACAGAACTGACAAAAAAGGGAAAATGAGAAACATGGGAACAACTGTGAGAGAACAGGCACATTAATGCACTATTTATTGGTAGAGATATGAATTGGTATAGCCATTCTGGAAAACCATTTGGAACTATGCCCCCAAAGAGGCTAAACTGTGATACTATTACTTGATTAAAGAGATCAAAGAAATAGGAAACAGACCCATAGTCTCAAAAATACTTATAGTAGCTTTTTTGTGTGGTGGCAAATAACTGGAAATCCAAGAACAAATTATGGCAGATGAATGCAATGAAACATTATTGTGCCACAAGAAACGACAAAAGGGACAGTTCTGGAGAAACCTGGGAAGACTTATATGAACTGATAGAAAATGAAGTAAACAGAACCAGAACAATTCATAAAAGGAACACATCCAGAAAAGGAGTAACTCTGAAAGATTTGAGATCTTTGACCCATACAATCAATGATCAGCCATGATTCCAGAGTAATGATGGTGAAAAATTGTCCACCTCCTGCGAAGTGATGAATTTGATATACAGAATGAAACATAAATTTGCATATAATCAGCACAGATTTTGTTTTTTCTTTTGGGAAGGAAGTAGAAAGGAGAGAAAGTTAATGCTTCTTAATTTTAAAAAAAGTGAAAGTTTAAACAAGATTTTAAAAGATGACAGACCACAGAATTGGGAACTGGTATAAAAGTGACTTTGGCAAGGTAAGAGAAGAAAAAAACATTTTTTTTCAATATAAGCTTGTTGTGTGGCACTGAAATAATCACAAATTTACTGATTTACATGATACCCAAAGAAGTATAGTCTGGGGGAGGAAGAGTAGAGCAAAAGAATAAATATGGATGCTTATTCTGCCACTCAAATGTCTGGCTACCTAGCACTGATCCAGAAGCATAAAATTATATTCACTTTGGTAGGAAAAGAACTTTGAGACAATTTAGTGGTACTACATTGTCACACTGGGTCATTTGGCTAAGATGGACTTACTTACAAATCCCCTAAGGTGTAGGTAGACATTCTGTCCTGAACTTGAGCCAGTCCTCAAATTCTGAAAAATCTAGGTTCTGTTCTCTCCTCCCTCTTCTATCCTATACTCGCTCCTTTATTTTTCTTTTGAAGATTGAGTTTCCCTATCTTGGCCAGGAAGTCAGTGGTGTTCATGGGCCTGATCTCAATCCTGATAAGCACAAGAGCTTTGATCCACTCTCTTTCTGACCTGGGTCATTTCACCCCTTCTTAGGCAGCCTGATGCTCCCAACTGGATTTAGTGCAGATATCTGATCAACTGAGTCCACTGCTACTCAGACTTCCCAAGGTCAAAACATCCACCAAACTTAGTCCTCTTGGTAGCTGAGATCACAGGTGCGTTACCACCACAGCTGGCCAGATTTTTAGGTTTTCCAAGACACGAGGTCTTGTTGGAAGCAGGAATATGAATAATTTCCTTCAGTTTAGAAGTGACTTTCCCCAAACGCACAATACTAGCAACAAAGTCATCATCACCAGAATATGAGAACATATATCAGAAGAGTAATGGGGTTCAAAGACCATGCCTAAGCTTATCAGGAACCCAGAACAGTTGTAGGAGAAAAGAGGAGAAGGTTAAGAATAGACCCAATATTATAGTGCAGAATTTTTTAACCTCTGGGTCTGATCTTACTCTGTATCAGCCCTCCCAGGATATATAAGGCAGGAGTAGGAGAGGAAAACTGGTTATAGACAGAAGGGGATCACCCAAATAGTTTGTCTCAGAAATTTAGAAATTAGCCTGAGATTCAAATATATGGGGTACAACAAGATTCCCCTGTAGCCTACTGCCTCTCTAGGGTAGGAAGAAATATGATGCATACAATCTTCCTAACTACCAGAACCCTTCCTCCTTAATTTACTTTGCATTTATTCTCTCTAAAAATTAAAATACATGCTGTACATAAATTACATGCTGTCTCCTGCAGGCGACTATAATAAACTCTTCAGAGAAAGATCTTTCATTTTCTGTCCTCATATCCCAGTACCAACCACAGTAGCGGCTTCAAAGCAGGTGCTTAAGAAGTTCTTGTTATTCGACTGATTGATGATGACAGAAGTATTGACCTCTAAGTGGGTACAGAAGAGCAATTTTTCCATTGTTTCTTCTACCTCAATAAAGCCACACGGCTACTTCCCTCTCAGCATGCCCCTCAGCTGGAAAAGTGGGATTGCACTCAACAATTAGGGACCTGCTGTAACTCTTTTAAAATTTATTTTGATTATGGTCATTTCTTTTACTTAAGACATTAAAATTAAAGACCAAAAAACACTACCTGCTATCAAGCACAAAACCTTCCACTTCTTCACGTTGTACACAACTGACCAAAGCAGATCTAAGTTCATGAGAGGCTGGGGCCACATAGAAGATGTGGAGAGAGGAAACCAAATAGATGAAATAATGGTGTTTGAGAACGATTGCGACACAAAAGAAGTGAATATGGCAACAAAAGTAGTAAGCAATTTTTTTTTCTTTTTGATGCTTAGCTTCTGAAAAGAATGTCTTTTAAGGTTAACTTAGGAGGGTAAGATGTTTTAAAAGACTAAAGAAATTTACTTTTCTAGAGTTACTGTATTCTCTGCTACAAGCTTTCTCTAATGCTTCATCACAGGCAGCTGAGTGGTGCAGTGGATAGAGCACCAGGTCTGGAGTCAGGAGGACCTGAGTTCAAATGCAGCCTCAGACACTTAGTAGCTGTGTGACCCTGGGCAAGTCATTTAACCCAGTCTGCCTCAGTTTCCTTATCTCTCAAATGAGCTTGAGAATGAAATGGCAAACTACTCAAGTATCTTTACCAAGAATACTCCAAATGGAGTCACACAGCGTCAGACATGACTGAAAAAACAACTGAACAACAACAATGATAAGCCTCATATTATGAGGGGTCTGGAGGAGATCCCAGGCTCTTGAAGGACACATCTACATGGTGGAATACCCTGGAAATGCTGCACAATGTCCAACCAAGTGGGAATGGATCACAGGATTAGACATTTAGAGCTGCAAGTTTTCTTAGAAGACATCTAACTCAAACCTCCCATTTTATAGAAGGGAAAATGGAAGCCCAGAGTGGCTACCCATGTTTGTAGAGATATTAAACTGCAGAACCGGGATCCGAACCCATGACCTCTGATTCCAATCCAGCACACTTTCCAATTCACCCTGCTGCTTTAAATATGGAATTAGAAATAGGCTACGCATTCTCTAAAGACTAGAGAAGTTTTTCACTACCTGGCTAAAGGTTGTTAAGTTAATGAATTCTGGGCTGGAGAAAATCTCAAAGAACACATAAGGGAGATGTGATACACATCAGTGGCGGAGGGTCTCTTCATACCTATAACAACACAGATTCTTAAATTACTAAAGTGTCATCAAACAATCATGAATTGAGACGTCCTCAATCACCCCAAGGCCCCAGGTTCATCATTTCTTGAAAACAAACTAGGAAGAGCTCACACCCATGATTCCAATCTGGCATATGCCACAGAATATGCTCATTCTGCTGATATACACTGAAATGTAGGTACAGGGTGAACATAGGGAAGTACACTAACAACCACACTGGTTCACAAACGTCCAGTCAGAGCCCCCATGGTCTTCAATGGCTCACTCACTCTCCCACTTGTAATCACTGAACACACCCTCACCCTCCACTCATTCCCAAACCACATGAACCCACAGGTTCACCAATGCTTATCCACTTGAGCTTGATATTCAACTTCCTTCTCCCCTAAGGGAAAAGGTATAGAGGAGAAGATACCTGGGCAGTAGACAAAGTGGAAATATCCCAAGAGGGGGCTGTGAGCACGGTGCAACATTTCTATTTCTCTGATATGATCACCCTGCCCAGTTGCCTCTGGTTCTTTCCCTTTCCCTAAAGGAGAAGAGGGGGTTGAACAATCTGTCCCTGGTTCTATATGCCTCAAGTGAAGAAGCCCCTGCGATTACACACACTACTCTATTGCTGGCAATCCCAATGGCATGTACAAGAAACCCTACTCACACCTCAGATCATCAGCTTTCCAGGTTGGCTTCTCAACCTCCAAGCTGAAAAGCATAGCAATAGCCATGAGGTTATTTCCTGAAACTTTTCAGAAGCCCAGTAGAATTGGGGGCAGCCACATCCCCTTGCTGCCTCTAGGGCACACTTGTTTGTCCTTTTTCCATCCTGGCTTCGATAGCCTTACAAGATTCCAACAGTAAAAATAGTTAGCATAGAAGGAGCCTTACCTGCCTTCCGAAAAATAAGGAAAATCATCCTGAAGTTCGTGTTTGTGCAGAAGTTCTCCAAGTAGGAAGCCATTAGAAAAATCTTTTTCAAGTGCCTTTGGACCTGAATTTTTAAAAGATTAAAACATTTAAAAATAGTTAACATAAATGCATATGAACTCTTAAATTCACACAAAACAACAACAACAACAAAACTTTAATTCCTTGAGTTATAAAAAATGGTTTTTTTGAGAAATAATAACGCAACTTCCAGGGAGCCAAAAAACAAAAGGGGAAAACAAAAAGGCAACTGTGCTCTAACACAGGACTCTTCCTACCACTCTCCTACTTGCCCTGCCTGAAGACAGGGCAAACACATCTGCGAGCAAGCCCACTGCCAACCACCTTTCTCCATGTATGCTGGAGAATGGGGCAAAAGCTGGGACTGAGGAGGAAACAGACTCATAAACCTGTCATCATAGGGGGAGAGGGCAAATAGCAGAATTTTGAAAAAGAAAGGCACAAACAAATTTCACTGGTTCCCCTCTGCTGCTATGGATGCTAAGATTATGCATGCCAGAATGCAGCTATCTGGGAACTGCATGGATGGATTCTCTTACCCATGCCTGGCAGGGTTACATGAGTAGGCTGCAGCTGAGTCTAGTCATCGAATTGGAAACAACAGTGGAGACAGGAGCACAAGAACAGATGCAAGAGAAGTGAGTGAGAAAATGAGATCATAACTCTTGTTAGGGAGGCTGCAGGGAACATGAGTTCCTGGGGACAAATGACTCTAAGGTCCAAATCAAAGCTGTGTGCTCTGCTGAGGGGACAAGAATCGATCTTCTCATTATAAGTAAACCGGAGTGCGTTCTCCCCTTCCAGGGATGCTGATTATGTTTGTGGGTTTGGGGATGGAATGAGGTGGCTTGGCATGGGGAAATCAAAATTTGTGGCTATGAGTGCAAGTAAATGGGAGTTAGCATTTCGGTAACATTTAGCGCTCTGTCCCTCTCTCTCTCCTTCTCTGTCTCTCCATGCTGTGTCTCTCTGTCTCCCTCTGTCTCTGTCTTTCTCTTTGTCTCTCTATCTCTGTCCCTCTCACTCTCATATAATTAGGAAAGGAGAGGGGATAGGCAGTGGAGAGAAAAGACAAGAAGGTAGGAGTTTTCCTAGTAGGGATGGGAAGGGGGAATCGCATTATCACAGTAAATGCTACCCACCATGGGGCGGTTAAGCTGAGTGAGTCAGAGGAGAGACTGGAAGTTAATCCAGAGTGATACTCAGTGTTAGGTGGTGCCCACAGGGATCCAGCATCCTATTCACAACCCACAGCCCACAGCACCCCTTGGGTTACATATAAAGTTTAATAAGTCATACAAGAAGGACAAACTAGCTATACATAACAGCATATGCATCTTTGGAAGAAAACAAAGATAATCGCTGTTGTTCAGCCATGTCTGACTCTTTGTGACCCCGTATGGGATTTTCTTGGCAAAGACACTGTAGTGGTTTACCATGTCCTTCTCCAGCTCATTTGACAGATGAGGAAACTGGAGTAAACAGGGTTAAGTGGTTTGCCCAGGGTCATGCAGCTAGTAAGTGTCTGAGGCTGGATTTGAACTCAGGAAGATGAGTCTTCCGGACTCCAGGGTTGGCACTGTGTCACTTAGAAGGTGCCCAAGGTAACCACAGACAGAAATAAAAATAAAACTGAAAAAAACCCATCATATGGGGAAACGGCACTGTTGATTCATCCAGGAGCCTTGTATTCCAGCCTTGTCTCTGCAGCTGAATCACTGGCTATCATTTCAGTTTCATCATTTGTAACATTAAGGAGCTGAATTAGATGGCCTCTAGCGTCACTTCTAATATTCTGTGACTATAATGCTAGAGTTAAAAACAGAGGCTTGGATACTAAAAGTATTTAGAGAGTTTTATTTTAGCTGTCTAGCATTAAATGGACTGATCAGTCAAGTAATTAAGCATTTATTAAGCACTTTCAGCACCAGGTACTTGGTTAAATACTGGGGATAAAAAAGTAAAACAATTTGTTTTAAGTCTCTGTTTTTTAAGGAGTTCCCAAGCTAATGGAGCAGATAATCTCAGGAGGAAGGCACTAACATTAAGGAATACGAGAAAGGCTTCTTGTAGAAGGTGAGATGTTAGATGTAAGGCCACAGAGTAGAAGAGAGGGAACAGAGAATTCCATGCATGAGGGAGATCCAATGAAAATGTCCAGAGTTGCAAGATGGAGTATCTTGTGGAAGGAGCCTTTAGGAAGCCAGAGATACTGAATTACAGAGGGGGTAAGGCATAAGAAGACTTTATAGGTATGGGTGGGCCAGGCTATAAAGGACTCTAATAGCTAAACAGAGGTTTTCAGATTTGATCCTGGAGGCAATAGGAAGCCACTGGGGTTTATTGGATAGAGGAGCAAGAGTAATTTATTATACTGTATTCTCAATGTGCATCTGTGGAATCAATTCATAGATACAGATGGCATAGGCTATAGAACAGAACTGAAACTGATACCTGGAGATAGTATGGAACTTGCTTTCTGGGGAAAAAAAGACTGATATCAACCTGCTTTTTTGGTCACTTATGTCTTTCCTAAAATGTAGTGAAGAGCGTCTCGCCACGTTACTTTCTGTGTCTCTGATTCTCAGCACTACATCAGTACCTTCTGCTGGTCCTCTCTGGCTGGAAAGCTGGAGGGAAGTGCAATGAAATCCTCCCAAGGCCTTCCTTATCAAGGGCTCAGATTTTTCCAGCTGAGTTCCTTATCATCAGCTGCTCTGTTTGGTTTTCATCATGCTCCTGGGCTGGGTACCCTCTGGTCGTCTCCCTATTCCCAGTTTTCCAGTTTTTCAGCTTCCTTTTGTGTACAGTTTTTTGCTATTACATTGTGAGCTCCTTGAGGACAGGGACTCTCTTTTTCTTATTTGTTATTCCCAGTGCTTAGCACATAGTGTGTGCTTAATAATAGCACATAGTAGGAGCTTAATAAATGTTTATTGACTATTGACTAGTATATATAACATGGTAGACTTACTGCAAAATTTAAAATTTCTGCAAAATATAATAAAAAGGCAAAGGAACTGTCCCAAATTATTTTCATATCCTTTACCAAAAATATATTCTTCATTGTTACTATCAGTTTCTTTTAACTTGTTAGGTACATTCATAATAACTGTGATTTCTGAATCACAAATATAATAGACTAGAGGCATTTCTTTGTCAGCCTGTACCCTTTTTTTCTCTCATTTCCATAACACTTGTTGATGGATTACAGGATCAGATGACACATCTCTCACCATTTCATTAACTTTTGCTAGCATGTCTGGGGCAGTGTAAGATTCAACATTCATTACTAGAATACCTTACAGGTTCAATGTCAGTCTGCATATTTCTCCAAGTCCTTCTTTGTATTTTAATATAAGTTCAAAGACAAACATCTTGAAAGCTATGTATTGGATTCTATTGATGCGACTGAAAGTCCTACATAGAATCTGCACAATAGATCAAAATTTGTCACAAAATCTCTTCTCTAAGAATATTTCTTATTCCAGATAACAATACCCTGGCACATGGGTCAAATAAGTGACCATACTGGTAGGAAAGAAGATGTAAAAATATTACCATATACAAACACAGAATATCAAAACTGACAGGGACCTCAGAGGTCCATCTTGTTCAATAACATTCTCCTATAATATCAAAGAAAAGTCGTTACCCGGTTCCACTCAAAGACCTCAAAAGCAGTGAAGGGGGACAACGCATTCTATTTGGGACAGCCCTAAGTGTCAAGAGGTTCTCTATTCATACAGCTGAAATCTGAATCATTGAAAGTTGTCCTTAGTTCTAACTTCTATGACCAAGCAGTCCAAGTAGCATCCTTATTCCATAAAATGGTCTCCTCAAATGCTCGTAGCTTTCAGTCTGTCTTTTCCTTCCCAAACATCCCAATTTCCTTACATTAAATCTCATATGATAGGTTCATCAGTTCCCTTACCACCCTGGTTGTCTCTTCTCAAAATACAAGCTTATCAATACGCTTCCTAAAATTCAGTTCCCAGAACTGAACATCTTTCTCAGATATCCCATTACTCTGTCCAGGGCACCTCCTCTGAATAGTTCTGTGAGCCGTGTTTCTCAGTGCAGTTCAGGATGCCATCATTTGCTTCACTGCCTTGTCAAACTGATGAATTTCCAGTTCATTATGACCCCAAGATGATTTTCCAGGAACTGCTGTTTTATCCATATAATTTTCATCTTATATTTGTAAGTAGAGTTTTTTAAACCCAAGTGTATAATTTTGCATTTATCTCTATTCAATTTCATCTTATGCAATCTGGCCACTCATCAGTCTTTTAGAACCTCAGCATTATCATCCATGTTCACTATCTCTCCCAGTAACATGTTATCTGTGAATTTGATAGGTACACCTTCTGTATCTTCCACTTATAAGCAAGCACATGGGCAAAGGTAGATTCTCAGGGTTCTACACTAAAGACTTTCATCCGTGCAATTAATGGCTATTCTTAGGAGCCAGTCATTCAACTAGTTCTGAATCTACCTAACAGTATTATCTTATAATCAACATCTTTCCAGCTTGTCCATACAAATATAAGAGAGATTCTCTTTACAGCATTATCCTGATCTACCCTATCACAATAGGAACTATGGTGACTCTGACATTCTGGCATGCCTAGAATGTCCTAATAAAGACATGCTGGCTTTTAATGGTCCCAACTTGCCTTTCTATATGTTTATACAAAGCATCAATAGGGCAGAGCTAAAAAAAAATTAAAAAAAACAACCCACAAAACTTGTTGCTAAACACATACACACAATAAAGTCAAAATTTTGAAACACAGAATTGGAAAGGAGGATAGTGCCTTCAAATGGCTCTCTGCCTTGGGCAGTGGTTCTCAACCTTCCTAATGCCGCTATCCTTTAATACTCATATGTGGGCATATCCGCATGTGGGCAGACCTGCCTCGAGACGGATAGAAGAGCAGTGTCTCAGTTCCTAAGACTATTGGAAATATGTGTTTTCCGATGGTCTTAGGTGACCCCTGTGAAAGGGTCATTCGACTCCCAAAGGGGTTGCGACCCACAGGTTGAGAACCGCTGGTCTTGGGGCTCTCTCTTTTTCCTTTTTCTTTTCCATTCATTTGCAAGGGAGAGCAAAAAGTAACTCGGAGTTGAAAAAACTGGAGGGCCTTAGATCCAAGGCAATCCTTGGAAGTTTGCTAAAAAAAAAAAGCAGTCCCTAAAATTATGCTGACCATATGAAGTTTGGCCAGCTAATTGATATTAGCACATAATATTAGGATTTTCTAACTATGCCTCAGACCTTTAGGCAAGTCATTTTACCTCTGTTTGCTTCAGTTTCCTTATCTGTAAAAAAGGAGAAGCATATCACCCCTCTCTCAAGAGCTGCTGTAAAGATAAAATCAGATGATTCTGAAGTGTTTAGCACACAGTAAGCGCCATGTAATGTTATTAACTATTATTATTAAGGGTCTTGCGACCAAGACTACCACTGGTGACCTAGAAGGTAAAGTTTAAAAAACAGATTTAATATCAGTAAGTACTACTTCACTGATTGGCCATTCTGTGCTACAAAGTTCTTGCTTAGAACCCTCAGACAAAGATTCTCCTTTTGGAGAGGAAAAACCTATCACAGCCAAGGTTCTGGAGAGTCACAGACATCCTTTATAAGAGAATAAAAGCAGCTAGAGATTTTTCCCTAGCTCAGTGATCACCTGGATTCGGCTTTAATCTGAAGAAGACTCCTGCTAAAGTCAGGAGAAGCAAGAAGCAGAGAGCATCGTGTGCTAAGTGCAGCTACCATGAGATCATCAGAGGGCAATGCTCAAAAGCAACCACAGGCCATGCCACCTCCGTACCAAGGACTGCATGTCCCAAATGACCCGTGTAGAGGAGGCCCAGCAGGAAGAGGGCAAGAACATCGCCCCAAAACATGGGCTGCCTGTTCAATTTCCCCTCCCACATGTTGTCTGACCACAACTGTTCCCTCCCCATGCCCTCCCCATGTGCTCTGGGCACATCCATTATTTACACAAGCACCATGGCCACACATACTTCCTATTGACGTGCATTTCCAAAGGTACACCCTGGCCACATGTTCCTTATGCGATGTATGCACTTTCACAAATGCTTCTTGTGTGTGGCCATTCTTCGTACTCACAGTGTGACTATTTTTGGAAGAGTATACTCCAAGTTTATAGAAATGATATTTTATTATTGTTTTTCTTCTTATGCTACATTCTAGAAGGCTTTGCTATGAGCTGCGTCCTCTGGCTGACCTTTAAAAGTAAACAATAAATAAGGGCTCCTGAGTTGTTTTGTTTTTTTTTAAGTGGGGACCCACAAAGTACCTTGAACCTAGGCTAGATTTTTTGGAGGAAGCCATATGTGTGTGTCCTTAGATGCTACATATCCATTTAATATGTTCTAGAATTATTCCTGGACACAAAATCAAGCTCACTTATCTATAGTTTATAGACTCCATTCATTTCCCTTTTCTTTTCCAAGATTCAATAGATTTTGTACCAGTTCAGTCATTTGAATTTATTGAGGTAGTAGTAGTTAAACTTGGTCTTACTCCTTCCTCACTTATTTTGGGTTTTTCCTACCTGATAACCACTTTTATTCAGTTCAACAATACTTCTCTTTGTAAGAGAAAAAAGCAATGATCCAGTAGCTAACTGATCTTCCTCCTAGCCCCCAAACTAATATTTTCTTATTGTACTTAACGTTCTATTTCATTTTAATCCTCAAATAATTATGCTTGCTTCTTTCATGTAAGTGTGTTGTTAATCTATACACATCACATATACATATAGGATATGTGTGTATCTATGTGTGTGTGCATACATGTGCATATGTGTGTGTGTACAAGTAAAAGTTTCAACTCCAAATATACACATAGATAAGTCAGGTTTTGCCTTTTCGTTTAAAGCCTTGGGCCAGAGATGAGACACTCTTTGATCTTTTCACTAGAGAAAGTTTGGAATCCAGACAATGGAAAGACTTCTATAACAGAGAACTCTGTCCTACTGCTTTTGTATAAACTACTTGTATAGATTACCCTGCTATCATGCATCGTGGCTCAGTATGCCACTATACTAGGACAACAGCTGAACTGTACTGACTGATGTAGCATCAACATGGCCCTCCTAGGAAGCCATTATGTCCTTTAAGGTTACTGAGATGGTCAGGGAGTCTTAAAAGTATGAAAGATAAAAATTAAATTAATTAAAATTAAATTAATTAAAATTAATTAATTAATTAATTTTAATTTACACTATGAAAAATTAATTAAAAATTTCCTAGTCCAGCTCCCTATCAAATTCCTCAATAATTAAACTGTCCTTTCTTTTTCTCTCCAGTGCTTAGTACAGGGCCTGGCATATAGCTGGTGCTTAATAAATACTTACTGACTTACGCAGGAAAGACTTTCCACAGCATCCCAGACAAGTTGTCAATCAGGCTCTGCATAAATGTTTCCAGTCATATGGAACTCAGTATATGTGACTCAATAGACAAGAGTTTACATCTGGGGGGAAGCCCTGATTCTTACAGCATTATTATTAAGACAATACATTTATCTTCCTCTATCATTCACAATGGAAAAATTTTTAAAGATTTAATATTTTATTTTTCCCCAAAATCACGTGCAAAAGCAATTTTTAACATTCTTTTTCTTTTTTAAAATTTTGAGTTCCAAATTTCCTCCTTCCCTCTGCTCCTTCCCTCACTGCTCAATGGAAAAACAATTTAAAATCCAATGAAATTCAGGCACTACTCTATAATTTGGGGCAACTAGGTGGCACAGTAGATAGAGTGCCAAGAGTCATCTTTCTGATTTCATGTCTGGTTTCAGACACTTAATAGCTGTGTAAACCTAGGGAAATCACTTAACCCTATTTGAGGGGGTGAGAAAACCCCAGACGGGTTTACACGATTCAGACATGACTGAAAATGACTCAACAACAACAGTACTCTATAATTTGGATAGTTTTATTAAGAGATAAACGTTCAGCAAGTAAAGAACTAGCCTGTGTCTAATCTCACTTGAAAAACAGATTAATTTAGTTCTAGTTTAATTTTTTCTCAAGTATGAGATTGAAAACATCAACTCAAACTATCCCTTTCAAGCATGTAATATAGTTTACAAAAAGCCTCAATATCTGGCATTAAATCTCAATTGCTACCTTATTACCTGGTTTCATGGGACTGCCCACCATCCTCTTCTTGAAAATTTGAATAAAAAAGTTTTTATTAAACTAAAGATTTGAATGGTCTAATCTTGATTTGCACAATGCCTAGGTGCTATTAGACTCATGATCTCTATTCCTATTCATCTGAGCCACACTGCAATGAAG
Source organism: Pseudochirops cupreus (assembly GCA_028627135.1). NCBI lineage: Eukaryota > Metazoa > Chordata > Mammalia > Diprotodontia > Pseudocheiridae > Pseudochirops > Pseudochirops cupreus. Next base: position 295,614,940 of record CM053580.1, on the reverse strand, counting down.
CAAAATGGTGCCAAGTTATGCAGAGTACTGAAATCAGACTGTTATGTTGATACCAAAAAGAATAAATTTTATAATTAATATGAGGTTTGGCTCAAAGGTTATTTATATCTCCAAAATTCTCTGATTTTAAGTATCTTTTAGATTATTCAACAATATTAATCTAAGAGAGAGGGAAAATCCTATGCTACACTATGAAAGCAACCAAAGGTGGGGTGTGGTATAGGGAAACTATTTGATAGTTTTACTACGTATTGTTTCATTTCAATACTATTTGATAATTTTGACAAAGCTGGGGCAATCAATTAGGATTTGTGACATATAAGAAATAAAAAGTATTATATTTTCTAATATTAATATTGACATCCATCAAATATAAGTCTATATAACAAAACTATTTAAAAGCAATATATTCTAGTTAAAAAATAGTTTGACAGTCATTTGGAATTCTTTATATTTAAGATGGTCTGTATACTAGATGGAATTGAGAGGGCTCCCAATTATCTAAACTAAATGTTTATTTTTTTTAACTCAATCCCTAGTAGACTGTATAACCTTTAAGGGCAGAGGGCTTGATTTAACATGGTATTTTTCCAAGTATCTAGTACTGTGCATTGTACCAACAGGCATTAACAAATGTTGATTGACTAAATGGCTGCTAGGTGGTGCAGCAAGTAAGAGCACCAGGCCTGGAGTCATGGAGACTCATCTTTCTAAGTTCAAATCTAGCCTCAGATATTCAACAAGACTCAGACACTACTAACAACGACAAAATTGACTGAAAGACTTCTTCTTTGAGTAAGAAGATCCAAGTCATATTCTTAGGGAAAAATGAGAAAAGCACCAAGAATTATACAAAACCTTATTGGCAGTTGTAAAAGAACTGCTTAAATCTCAAAAAAAACAGATTTATGCTAAGATTATCCTTTCATGTTCTATTACATTTTAGTAGTTAATTTTAATTAACTTATTTATCTCTTAGATTACTTTTTAGGAGGAATTATTTTTACATTTAACTTGCTGAATATTTTAGATTAATGGAGGTGCATAAAGTAGTTCATCTCATATCTCAATACCAAAATCTTGAATAGATTTGGATTTTCCAGCATTGGGACTCATTTGGGACCCATCTTCATAATTAATAAGGTACAAGATGCCAAATTTACAATGTCATCAAGAGGAAAATGTTGAGTATACTAAAGATTAAGAGGATATTGAGTATTATCAGTTAAGAACTTCTTGATCTCATTTTCTCTCCAAATAGATTTTTTTCCTTCAAATTCTATGATTCTTGGGACATGCAGAAAAATGTGACTGACTCAACTCTTGACTCTTTCTAGCTAATTACCACCTGCAACTAACATTCATCAAAACAGAATCAGAGTCACTGAGGCAACAGAAAAACACATTTCATTCATATTTTATCTCCTATATTTTAGCAAATCTCCAGGATTATCACTGGATTAGAGAATTTAGAGGTGGCTAAGAGATTGCTTAGTTCAATTATCTCATTTTACAGATTGGGAACCTGTCTTCCAGGCTAGTGGTTTGCATATCTTCCCAAGATCAAAAGATCTCATTTTTCTCTCCAATTTGGAACCAGTATGCGATCTGTGAAGTGAAAGCATTGTTCCATGACTGAATCCCTGTAATTCTGGCCAAGGAAATGTATCTAGCAAAACAAGTTATCCATTACTACATAAATCACAAACTGTACTACTTGAGGGTAGCACAGGGACTATTACCAAAATGATTTAAAGAAAGAAATGATCTAAGAGTTCATTTCTTAATATCCTTCCATGGTTCAACCATTAACAAAAAGTAATCCTGTATAAACAAAGCACATTTGGGGGAAAAAAGTTCTTGCAAAAACCTTCATGACTCTATAAGCAATAATACTATCTTTATTACATCTAGAAAATTAGATTTTTTTGCTTCCAGTTTCTTTATATTGAATATGATTGCACATTTTCTTTAAAATCATGTAAAGGTTTTAATGTATGCCACACAGAATGGCCTATATAATTATGTGTTTTTATAGCAAGGAAGATACTATACCATTTGTTTATATTTTCCACTGATGTCTGTTTGTTTCCAAGTACAATTCAAGTTATAACTTTAGTCTGAAAAGCGTTACACAGTCTAGTTTGGCTCCCTGGGGGTTTGTCTCTTTCTCAATATACTGTCCAAGCAGTTAAGGTGAAAAGATTTTATGTAGCGTATAGTGACAGTACATGGGGTTCCTAGGATTACATTAAGCAAGGGTATTTCTGCTAACAAGCAACAGGTTTATACTGCAGGGAAGCATAAGCTGGGAATTTTCCATTAATAGCTCATGTCTTTAGGACTTTTTCTTGAAGGGCTGCAGACTTCTAAACTTAAAAAAAAATACTCTTTTTTCAAGCTGGCAAATTATAGTGGTGCTACTCTTCTGGTTATGTTTTTTTTTTTATTAATTTTACATATCTATTTTTAAGTGTTTCAATCTGTAATTGAGCCCTTGAGACTCTTGAGCAAACAGTTTTTCCTCAGCAAATAAATAAGCCACATTAGGCTAAACAATCTGGTAATAATTTTACTCAAGAGAAGTCTAAATAAATAATTCAACATTACATTTTCACTTCCATAATGAAAGAGGAGGAAGTTTTTTCGTGAGTAAAAGATCCCAGGTATTTATCTATCAATATTATATCTGAGGGAGACAATAAGACCCACATTGGGACCACAACAAAGCCAAGTAGTCAGTGTTGCCTGTTATATCTCAGTGTAAGAGATGGGAATTTGGTAAAGAAACAGCATCAAGTTTCTGCTGCAGAATGCAGAATCAGTTTTTTGAAAACCCAGTGACTGTTACTGAAAACTTGTCACTATTATGTGAAAGTCAACATTTGTGGCACTTAATTCTTTTTGGGAACAATTTTCCCATCCACAAAATTGGACTAGATTATCTCTAAGGCCATGATTCATTCTGGAGAAATGGCCTTAATATGGAATTGCACTGTAACCACTATGTCACAGAATCCAATGTTATTAAAAGTTCCAGAAGGTTGGTACCACAGCAAAGACTGACTGATAGATCTCTTCAGCAAAAGTCCAGAGATAAAATGGCACCAATGTCTAATAACTCTTTGCCAAAAAAATGGGGACAAACCAAGCCGCGGTGACCAAAGACGCACACTGCTGTGAGTGTGTCTAATGAGTCTGTGTCCTAATGAGTCTGCCAGCAGGTGAAGTTCATTCTGTAATGGGTTTAGGGCACTGAGACTGTTAAACCATTGTAGAAATTAACTGCATCTTTTACCACAAAGATACAGCAGTTTGTTATTGCTGTGGTATTAGCCCACAGGAAGTCTAAAATACCAGTCTGCAGGATCTAGCAGGTGAGGGGTAATTCCAATTTAAGGCCATTGCCATTAGATTATAGAATTAAATTAGATCACAGGACTAAAAGCTGGAAGGCACCTTGTGAACCATCTAGTCCTGGGATGGAGAACCTGTGGCCTTGAAGCCACATGTGGCCCTCTAGGTCCTCAAGTTCAGCCATATGACTGAATCCAAACTTCACAGAACAAATTCCCTTAATAAAAGGATTTGTTCTGTAAAACTTGGATTAAGTCATAAAGTCACACTCAAGGACCTAGAAGGTGGCCTTGAGGCCACAGGTTCCCCACCCTTGATTCTAGCTCAACCTCCTTATTTTACAGTTGGGAAAGTTTAGCTGTTGAGAAATTAAGCCATAAAACTCCTCACTTCACACTTCAGGGACAAATTCTGAACAGCAATCTCTAAAGATAGGAAAAGTGAAGTGGGGTAGTGGATAGGGTGTTGCACTTGTAAGTGAAGGAAGACTTAGGCTGTCCATCAAATGCCTATTAGCTGCATGACAATAAACAAATGAACAACCTTAAGTGTTCTTAGGGAAAACAGTGATCATAATAGCAGCAACCTCACAATGGTGTTGTGAGAATCCAAATGGATAATACAAACCTTAAAATTCTTTATAAATGTGAGTCTTTGTTGTTCTTGTCACACTTATCACCATCAGTACCCAGATCAGCCCTGAAACTGGCACCGAGTTATGTGGGGAAAACATCCAACTCGAGGTGAGGATGAGGCTTGGTGGTCTGTAGTATGATAGGCGATGACAGACTGAGGCCAATGGCAAGAAGGCTAAATTTGAATCAAGAAGAACTGGGTTTGAATTCTTGCTTTGCTACCTACCACCTGTGTAACCATGTGCACATCAAATAATGTAATCTCTCTGGCCCTTGGTTTCCTTAACTGTAAAACAAAGAGGCTCGACAAGATCTAACGTCCTTTCCGGTTCTAAATCTATGATGTAAGATATTCAAGTATTTTTTTTTAATTTCCTCTCTCTGTGCTAGTAAAAGAGTCATTCGTAAGCTCTTTGTACTCAAATGAGAAAATAAATTCCTTACGACTTGAAATCTTGTGAAATCTTAATTAAAATAACAAGGCAATACATCAGAATGAGGGTTTGAAAAAGGGGTTATGAGGCTAGCCCCATGGTGAGTAGAGACGCCAAGGACAACTGAGGGTAACAGCCAAGGATGCCAGCCCTAGGCCCTAGGCAAGCGTTTTTAACCTAAGGGCTGTGAACTTTTTAAAAAATATTTTGATAACTATGTTTCCATATCAGTTGTTTTCCTCTGTAAACGTACGTATTTTCTCTTGTGTATTACTAACAGTATTCTGACAAAGGGGCCCATAGGCTTCAGATTGCTAAAGGGGATCGGTCCCAGGCACTCCGAAAAGGTGAAAAAACCCTCTTTAGGGGAGGATCACTTATGATGCTTACTACCCATGGGGGCTCAGGGAAGTCACTTAAGTCCTCGGTCCTCAGTTTCTTCACCCTTAAAACTGGGGAGACTGAAGTAGATGACCTCGAAGAAAATATACCAAAGGTCCCGTCCAGCTCTGGAGTTTGGGGGCTACGAGCGAGGGCCATTCCCTGGGCCTTCCTCTGCACCCAACACCCGGGGCGGGCTGCCCTTCCAGCCTTCAGCTCCGCGGAGGAATGGGCTTCTCCCTCCCCTCTCCAGCCCCACTAGGTCCCTGGTCGGTTACTCACTAACGGTCCGGGACAGCTTCACCTCCTGGTTTAGCCACCGGCACACTATGTCCGACATGGCTCCGCCCGCTCCCCTGCTCAGCTAGCACCTGCGGGCTGCGGAGATCAGTCTGGCGGAGCTGGTGCGTCCTCCTGTTGTTAGGGGCAACCAGCCGCGAAGCGCGTGTCTCCGAGCTCGGGCCGCGTCGCTAGGGGTGGAGGAGGAGACTAGGCCCAGGCGGCCGCAGGGGAGCGGCGCGGTTGTTCCGGGCTCTGGGGCCAGGCAGCCCGAAAGTGCAGCGCGCAGGCGCAGGAAGCCCCAAAGGGCAAGCAGGTGAGTGAAGGGTAGGCAGCCTCGGGTCTAATTAATGGTAACAGGTACGAGCATCTGAAAAATGTTTGCAGAGAGCAGAAGAATTTGGAAGAAGGAGGAGGGAGTCAGTCACTGAAAATACTTCAAAGTCAGAAAAAAGGAGAGAGAAGTTAAAACTCCAGAACACTTTCAAAAGTTCAAAGAAAAGAAAAACAGGACGTTTTTAAATTGGGAAAGGAAAAAGACAGTTCAATGTTGGCTTACACTTTTCCTCCCTATAGCTACTCTATTATCTTTTAGAGGGAGTGAATGAAATCCCCTTTCATTCATTTTACAAGTAATTTAAAATTGATTTTAAAAGATGAGTCGTTTGACAGGGAACTGAGAGGCCCGAGGCCCAGAGAGGGTCAAACAAGGGCAGTGCTTGGAGTGAAAACCCAGCTCCCTTTTATCCAGCATTTTTTTTCACATGGCACTTGACTGCCTCTCGATTTTTAGAGATTACAGAAATTCCACAAAAGTTGGTTTGCCTTCCATCCCGCTGCTTTGCTTTTTTTCTTCAGTGTCCCGAAGCTCTTGCATTATGTTCCCTGAAATTAGTCTGTGTGACCCAAGTTGAAGGATGCCAACTTTTAAAAGTCAATGAACAGCACCTATAAACTGATGTATACAATATTTTAAAATACTTCCATAAGCTGTCACCAACCTGAGGTGCAATTTGGCCACCCCTGGACCAAACCATCTCGTTTTGTTTTGCTTTGTTTTTGCTTTTTAGTACATTCTGTTATTTAGTATATTTTCTAAGTGTTCCTCATTTCTTCTCAGTGCAGCCAAATTACCTTCTTCCCTCATAACCTCTCCCTTCCCTCCCACACCCCACCGAACCCCCACACTCAAATCATTTTGTTCCTATTTAGGTGTAAAATCCAACAGGGTGATAAATCTGAGGATTGGTTGCTTCAGGCAGGGTTAGCACCTTGTGAGGAGATAGAGTTATTTTTTTTCCCAGCTAGGAACAGTCTCAACACACCTACAGTTTTTCAATCAGAGTGCTTAAATGGGTGAGAGATTTATAGTTAGCTGAATAGGCCCCAGTATGTTGAATTTTTTTTTTTGCTTTAGTTAGACAAATTGAAAAGAATGCTAGATTCTAAATAACCGCCAGAGCCTGGGGAAAATATCTCATAAAGTTTACAGCATCTCCACTTCATCCCAGAACACATTTTAAAGGGTTGTAGTGTGGGACTAGAAGTGACTTCGGCAACACTTCTGTTTGTTGTCTGGCTAGTGGTGTGTTCTAACCGATGATTGCAGCCACCCTGGGAAAACAGTTCCAAACTTTTAATTTCAGAAAAATATAAATTGGTGTGTTGAAATAAATGTTTTCCAGATTGCTGAGAAAATTGCCTTTCAGTGAAATGTATGAGTAACAGAGCACCAGTTTACGTGTAGGCCATGTGGTCAAAAATATTTGTTGACCCCTTGAGGCTTTGGCATGGTATTGACATGTTGACTTTTTATGAACATCCAGGTGAAAAGTCCTATTTTTCAAAGATTGCTTAAAAAAAAAAAGATATTTGCCAGCATATTTGATTGCCCTTAGTACCAGACTTCTTGTCTGCCTAGAAAGAATTAAACCAATTTATTTTGTAGCAGAGGTTGAATTGGCCTTTAGGAGCCATCACAGGGCATATATCCCAGGTGTTTCCCTGGCAACTCCTGGGGACTCCAGGGACATGGTGACTCAGCATTTGAGAACATAAAAGATGATGAACTTCCTGGTTATTTCTGGTCATGTGGTGGCTCAGCACTGAAGAACTTGGGAGCTTTGCAATGATGATGTGATACTTTTATTGATTGCTCACCTATAGGAACTGGTGATTGTGCTTTTCCAAGGAGAGCTAGCCACCTGGATGGGACTTTTTTGCTTGTACTCCATGTGGTAAATAGTATATACTTCATCTCTAGAGTCCTGTGGGGTTGTGGAGGGAAAGGCTGTGCTCTTCCCTTCTATCCCAGCTTCTACTTCCAGGTGGAGCATGGGTCCAGCTAGGCTGTCTTGAACCTAGGCCCCTATCTGCCCTGTCTGTGTAATGGGGATTAGTACATACACAGATCATGTTTCCTTGTATGAAAGAGGCTGCAAGCCTGCTTCTTGGAGGGTTGCAATAATATGTAATGAAAATTCCTTGGAGAGATGCTGAAGCATGTGTCAACACCCTGTATAACTGGGTCTATACTGCTAACCTGGAGTAGAATGGCAGGCAGCCTATTTGATCGTCTTCAGTTACAGAAATTAATTTGGGACACTTTCAAAAGGTCAGAATCTTGACCATTTTTTCCCCTCTCTGTTGGCTCTTCTGCTCGTGGTTTTACTCCTTGGCTTATGATAAAATCCAGTGACAAATTAATGTTTTAAGGCAAGAGGCCTCGAGCCCTTCCCTCTGAGGCCAACATGTGGTTCTATAAAATGGACCTTGGTGCTTGGCCTTTGGGTTTATTCATTTCTGTTTTAGGTGAAGGAATTAGAGCTTCCAATATTGTAAGTGTTGATAAGTCAGAGAGCATGTTTCAGGGCTACTAGATATCCCAGTGTCTGGGCATTCCAGCGTACTGAAATTTGGGATTTTTAGTTATTTTAGTGTTACTACCCAGAGAAGCATGGAGTAATTTTTGGGATGTAGCATATTGATATCTGAGACAAAGACTTAACTGGATGGATTTAGACATGAATTTGGTGGAACCAGTGTAACTGAGGTAAATTTAAACACATTATCCCCAGAGATCCAGGTGGAATAGGGCAGAATGTGCCACTGGGATGTTGGATGGGGGAATGTTATTACTTTTTTTCCCCTTGCTTATATTTCATATATACATATATATATATATATATATATATATATATATATCACTATGTAAAAGCTAATTGATATTAAGGAATTGAGCCAATGGCTATAGAAAAGAGACATTTAAAACCCCTTACTGTACCCCTAGAACACCATTAAGGGAGATATAACCAGGTTGGCTCTAAGACAATGAGCCAGATAGTACTTCCTTATGTCTGCTTTGTATTTCCTTTCCTGAGTAGGTATTTGAACATCAACAGGGAGAGTACAAAGTCAATGATGGTGACATTTCTAGTAAAGTGGTATTCATGTATCTAGAAAGCCACATTTTTGTTATCATCCTAATGTCTCTAATACATTCATTAGTGTGTGGTTGAAACATTCAGGTCATTGATCCCTTTAAGGGTGTTAAGATGTGTGTAGTTGTAGATTTCTGAATGCCAGTCAAAGCTAACATCTCTTTAAGCAGTATGCTTTCCAAGTCTCTACCTTGGTCTTAAGAGCTGGAAGTTCATACACAGAGAACTACTTGTTCCATGATACTTGGGTAGCCACGGAAGCTTCTAGAATAGACCTCCTCTGGGTGAAACTGTTCTTTCTCTCAGTATGAAAAGAGCAAATACTCAGTCATGGCCCTTCTCTTACTCCCCTCAAGACATAAATCACAATCTGTGTTGGATAGCGTTTAGATTTTAAAGAAATATTTATCCCTGCAACCCATGAGCCATGTCTATGCATTTAGACAACCAGTGTGAATATACCATCCCTATCTTAAATGGAAACATAACTTATATACTTTGTCAAACAGTTTACATGTTTGAATGAAGGAAGAATATAAATTATGTACAATAATTTCATAGAATATCTTTCATCTTTTTCACTTTTGATCTTACGGGTGCCAGAAAAGATGATCAAGGAAATGTACAACTACTAAACTCTATGCATGCTTTCTCATCTTCATAAATATTTTCTGAGAATCTCCTTTATATGCAGAAAGGGCATCAATGATGAAGATCTTGGTAAGGAACAGCAAACTTTCAAAAGTGATATTCTTTAATAGGTAATATTTTTACTATTACAATTCAGTAAGTCAATAAACATGTATTTACTAAATGTCTCTGTTACTGTGCTAACTACTGCAGACAAATACAAAGAATGAAAAAATCCATACTCACCAGAAGCTTACATTCAACCCATCAAGCCAACAAATGTTTATCAATGCCTTCTAGATGCCAAGAATAAAACAGTCAAACATGCATTTATTAATGACACTGTTGTTCAGTCATTTTCAATTGTGTCCAACTATTTGTGACCTCATGTGGGGTTTTCTTGGCAAAGATACTGGAGTGGTTTGCCATTTCCTTCTCTAGCTCATTTTACAGATGGGGAAACTGAGGCAAACAGGGTTACGTAACTTGGTCAGGGTTATTTAGCTCGTTGAGTGTCTGAGGCCAGATTTGAATTCAAAGAGATGAGTCTTCTTGGCTCCAGGGCTGGCATTCTCCCATGAGTCATCTGGCTGTCCCATTTAATGGCATGTTATATAACACATACTGTACAAAGTACTGGGGATAAATGTGAAAACATAAAAAAGTCCTGCCCTCAAGGAATTAGTATTCTTGTAAAGGGAGACATCACATTCACAGACAAATAAATATGATATATGCCAAAACCCAACAATTCTGCAATGACTTGAGTAAAAAAAAAATAACAGCTGGTGGTGGTGGTGGGGGAACATAATAAGGAAAGAGATCAGAAAGGACCTGGCATGTGAGCTAATCCTTGAAGGGATTTAAGGGTTCCAGTAGATGGAAGTTTGGAGGCAGAGCATTCAAGGACATCCTAAGTAAAGGTACAGAGGTGAAAGATGATGTGTCATTGAAGAGATCTAGCAAACAGGAGAATACATAAGGGGAAGTCATCACCAAATCTGATGGCCTCTTCTCAATTCTAACCCTCTTTGATTTCTCTGATGCATTTGATGCTGTTGACTACTTTCCTCCTGGATACTTTCTCCTCTCTGAATTTCAGAAGACTCTCTCCTTGTTCTCCTACTACCTCAGTTTCTTTTACTCCTTCAGCTTCCATTCATACACACTAACAAAGTGTAAATTGAAGCTCTGTTATGGGTGTCTAATTCTCTCTACACTATCTTGGTAAATTTATCTCCCATGGGTTCAATTATCTCCATAAAGATGAATCCCAGGTCCATATATGTTGTCCTAATGTGGGATGCAGTCTTGCAACACCAACTACCTATTGGAAAAATTTTCAAGTTCAGCATTTTCAAAACAGAACACATTGTCTTCCCTTGCGAACTCTCCATTCTTGCAAATTTATCCATTACTGTTGAAGACTTCACCATCCTTCCTGGTACCCAGGTTCACAACCTCAGGGTCATCCTCAACTCTGCACTTAGCCAACATATTCAATTAAGTGCCAATCCTTGTCATTCTATCTCCAAAACATCTTTCCCATAGTCCCTTCCTCTCTACTCACATAGCCATTACACTAGTTAAGGCTCTAATCACCTCTGCCCTGGACTACTGAACTCTAACTGGTTTCCAACTCAGATCTCTCTATTCCATTTTCCATACAGCTACAAAAATGGTTTTCTTAAAGAACAGATCTGATTATGTCACCCTTCCAACTCTGACAAATCCCAGTGGCACAAGCTCATCTGATATAAAAGCTCTTCTAATCTGATCTTTCCTGTTTTCAGTTTTCTTACCCTCTTACTGATACATGCATAGTAGTCCATCTCCCATCATACACTATAATGATAATGGAATTTAAAGACCCCCCCCCCCCCATTGGCTTGATTTTCAGGTTGAGTGTTAAAACCTAGAGCTTGTGAATCCCATTCGTGGGATGGACTTGTTGATGTGAAGAGAGAGGACTAAACTGGGAGGAGCTGGTTCCATGGATTTAGAGAGAAACCCAAGCAGAGAGAAGGCCCAAGTAGCGGAGGCCAGAAGGACTTTTGGGGAGCAGTATTGTGGAGGCAGAGAGGGAAGAGAATTGCCAGGGGCCAGAGTTGATGAGAGAGAGACTGCTGAGAGCCAGTTGGAGCTGCCCAGGACTTTGAGAACTGCCACCTGGAAGTGCCAAGAACTGAGGAGGCACGGCTATGATGCCAGTATTTTGTCTGTTTTGATGTTGTTTTGCCAGATTTGTCTGCTAGCGAAGGACAGTGCTGTTGTTGCAGAGGTCCTGGAACCTTGCTGTTCGTTCAGAAGCCTTGACAAAGGATTTTCTTGTTGTGTGTTTACAGAAATCCTGAAAGAGGGTCTTGCTGACATTTTCAGGGGTTCTGGGACTGTTCTGCAGGCAGAGAGTAGATTGATGAGGACACTGGCAGTGTATCTTGTGGTTTTGTTAAGCTTTGTCTCCTCAGGAATAGAGATTGCTGAGAACTTGCCTTGTGTCAAGATGAAAAAAGGGCTTCTCCTTGGGTTTTCAATGCTGTGATGATATCTTAACCTTGTTGTAGCTTAAGGGTAGATGGTCTTTTGTCCTCTCCTGCCCCTTTTGAGAAAGTGATTGACATTAATGGATGGTATTGTAATACAATTGTGATCCAGGGGTGGGAAACTTTTGACTTTTTGTGCTCTTTGACTGACCAAATGAATGCACTTTGTTTATGATTGGAAAGTAATCTCCATTTGAAAAGAGAGACTTTGCCTGACTAAACAAATGTACTGTCCAGGGGTGGAGTAGTACTTGGATTGAATTGAGAATTTACTTGCTAAATGAATGAGTTACATTGTATTTTGATTTTCCCTGTTCTGTGAATGTTTGGGTTTTTTTTTTTTTTGCCTTAATTTGTCACTGAATAGAATAGAGTTACTATGCTGGTATTCTGAACATTGGAAGTTGCCTTTGCTTGGCATTACATACACCTTCCTCACCTCTGCCTCTTGGAATTCATGTTTTCCTTTCAAGACTCAGTTTTGTACCACCTTCTTTATTTAAAAAAATGATAATAATCACTGTTAATATGATGAATGACAGAGCAGTTACATGAAGGGAGATTACTGAACCTCTAGGTTCTCTACAAAACTAGAAGGCAATGAGGCCAGATAAAATCCATAATTATTGGTTTCTGAGTGGTTATACCACCTTCTTGATGAAACCTTTACTAGTCCTCCTAAGCTTCTGTGTATTCCCTCATTACTTTGTAATCAACTGTATGGGAAGAGTGGATTAGAACAGGAAGGGACTCAATACAGGGAGACCAATTAGGGGGCTTTTTTCAGTAATCTAGTTGGGAAGTGATAAGGACCTGCACTAAGGCCCAGAGAGTACTAGAACAGAGAATAAGGGCCTAGGGCTACAATTTTTGAAGAAGTAAGTCAATGGGTCTTAACAATTGATTGCACATAGATAAGTAGGTGAGATAGAAAGGTTTTTCTACGTTACAAAAAAACTTCACAAATTAATGGCAAACCAAATAATTTTAAATGAATTTGCTAATAATTTTAATTTTTTAAGGTTTTTTTCCCCCAGATTAAATAATTGGTTTTTTTGTCTTTATTAATTTGTTTATTTACATTTAGTTTACGAGATTCAGTTCCACAATCCTTTGAGTTTCAAATTTTCTCCCCCTCTGTGCCTCCCTCCCCTGCCCCTCTTCCCTTGCCCCTGGCAGCATGCAATCAAGTATAGGATCTGCAAATACTTTCACATTAGACATTAGTCAGGTTGTAAAGAAGGATTGTAACCAATAGAATGAACAATGGGAAAGAAGAAACAAAACCAAACAAGAAAAAGAAGGAGAGCAGGTAGTTTGCTTCAATCTGCATTCAAACTCTGTTCTAGAAAGTTCTTTCTCTGAATGTAGACATCTCTTTCCATCATAAGTCTTTTGGAGTTGTTTTATAACCTTTCATTGCTGAGAAGAGTCTAGTCGATTAAAGTTGGTCACCACACATGCATTGTGTCTGTAACTGTGTACAAATTTCTCCTAGTTTTGTTCTTCTCAGCATCAGTTTGTATAAGTCTCTCCAGGTAAATATAAAGTCTGTCTGCTCCTCATTTCTTTTATTTTTCTTTTGTGTTTTGTTTTCTTTTGGCTTTTTTTTCTTTCTCATGGTTTTCCCCTTTATTATAATTCTTTTATGCAACATGACTAACATGAAAATACGTTTAATAGGAATGTATGTGTGGAGCCCATGTCAGATTGTAAGCTGTCTTGGGGTAGGAAAAGGAGGGGGAGAAAATTTAAAACTTAAGAAAGTGAATGTCGAAAACTAAAAATGCATAATAAATTGCAGGGGGAAAAGAAAAAGAAAATGTGGACAAAAAAAGACAGAAAGACATGCAGCATGAGCTTGGATAGGGACCTATGCCTGGTGCCCATGCTTCAGGATGGTGGCTCTCTGAATATATACTCTGGAGAAAGAGACAGAGGTGAGATGTAAGTATACTCATGGTATGGGGGGCTGTCAGACAGCTAGTGCAAAGGCTTGGAGATGTAGGGTTATGTGTGAGAACCAGTAAAAAGACCAGCTGGACATGAACCACAGAGTCAGAAAATAGAGTAATGCAGAATAAGGTTGGGATGTAGGTTGGGGACAGATTGTAAAGGATTTTAAAAGCCAGAGTAGCTTATATTTTGTCCTAGAAGTAATAGAGCTGCTCTTCATTTCTTATAGCACAAAAATATTCCATTACAATCATATACCACAACTTATTTAGCCATTCCTCAATTTATTGGCAGCCCCTTAATTTCCAATTCTTTGCCACCACAAAAAGAGCTGCAATAAACATTTTTGTACATACAGGTCTTCCTCCACTTCTATGATCTCTTTGGGATACAACCGTAGAAGTGGTATTGCTGGGTCAAAGGGTGTGCAATTATTTACAGCCCTTTGGGCATAGTTCCGGATTGCTCTCCAGAATGGTCAAATCAGTTCACAACTCCACCAACAATGCATTAGTGTTCCAATTTTTCTATATCCTCTCCAGCATTTGTCATTTTCCTGTTTTGTCATCTTAGCCAATCTGACTGGTGAGATGTGGTACCTCAGAGTTGTTTTGATTTGCATTTCTCTAATCAATAGTAATTTAGAGCATTTTTATATTCTTATAGGTATCTTTAATTTCTTTCTCTGAAAACTGCCTGTTCATATCCTTTGACCATTTATCAACTGGGGAATGACTTGTATTCTTATAGAT